>CM070035.1:122380075-122392005 GCA_036250615.1 Ptychadena robeensis | reverse complement strand
TAATATACCTTATGCAATGAACATATGCATTACCTATTGTAAATCTACCCATTGTATACTAATATGCGACATACCAGCATTCTCCCACGATACAATGTACTCCACAGTGTGCAGATTATCTTTTATTAAAAATATTGCATGATTGCATTCAATTGTTTTGTACTTTTCTACGGTATAATCTACTTAATACCCTCTACTGACCTTAAAGTTTGTGGCCTAAAAAGTCCCCCTGCCCTCGGGCTTATACCCCCAGGGAAATCTAGGTGCTGAGGTTACCATATACCCACCACCTCTACTTTTTCTATTATTTTGGGATGTGGTAACCCCTGTAGGAATGCCCTCTTGATACATTAATGTGTGTACTTCTTTGAGCTACGGGTTATATGCCCCCTTTGCTGTCTCCAAGAGGAAACCAAAAATGAGGCTTTGAAGCCCTGAATGCCAGGATTTCTGTGTTATCTGGCAGAGCAATTTCCCTGTACTGGGATCAGAATCTTTATTATCTGTGGTGTGGTGGCAACTATGCCACAAATGTGTGTACTTCTTGGAGCTGGGGTTATATGCCCCCTTTACTGTCTCCAAGAGGGAACCAAAAATAAGGCTTTGAGGCCCTGAATGCCAAGATTTCTGTCTTTTCCGGCAATTTCACTGCTGTGTTTCCATAGTCTGCATAATGCTTGGAGCTGGGGTCTTATGCCCCCTTAACTGTCTCCACGAGTGCTTTGTGCACTTAGTAGGAGGCCCTGAATGCCAGCATTTCTAAATTGCTGCCTTTTGAAATGCTGTCCTTCAGTGTCATGGCTTTTGCGTCCTTCTCTGCCTGTGGTGTAGTGGCAAGTATGCCACAAAATGGCAATTTTTTGAAATGAGACGTATTTCTGATACCAACTATGCAGAAGGGGCTGAAGAGGGGATTGGCTGAGCGCCTATCACTGTCTACAGCTGGGGATGTCCTCTGTGACACAGAGGCTGGGGGACTTTAAAGGCCAACCACGGTTCCGGCGCTGTATGATCGGGTAGCGTAACCGTTCGGCTCCCGCTCCTCTGCCCGACAAAACTTGCCTCACACGCCGGTGAACCTGCCCCCCCCCGTCGCCGGAGAAACTAGATCCCCATCAGGTCGGGTAGCGTGACAGTTTAACTCTCGCTCCTCCACTAGACAAACATTCCTCACACACCAGAGAACCTGCCTCCCCTGCCGGGGAAACTGGTCCTTTATATGGCTGAGTAGCGTGCATGCCTGGCTCTCGTTCCTCCGCTTGACAAGTCTGCCTCTCACACGCCTCGCATGCCCTACAAACCCGTCTTCGCCTGATAAATCTGCTTCACACGCCGGATCCCCACCGGGTCGGATAGCATGGCAGCTTGGCATCTGCTCCTCCGCCGGACAATCCTGCTTCACACATAGGTGAATCTACCTCCCCTGTTGGGGAAACTAGATCTCCAAACTGAGAAGTACACTGCACTACCGAGCAAAGAAAAAACAAATGGAAAAATATCTGCGCAATGGCGCGACAAAAAGCCAAGCTGCGCCTGCGATGGAACACAGATGCACACGATACCTCCAGCGCTATTATCGGCAAGTACTGATATTCCCTCTGATTATTCACATACTAACACAATAGAATATGAAAAAATTGCAGCAGCAGTAACAGAAAAACTTATGCCAGCTATATTAGAGGCTATAGATAAATCGGTTACAAAAGCGCTGTTTTCCATACGTCAGGACCTGACTTCACATGGGCAACAGATAACAGAGGCAGAACACCGTATATCAGCTCTTGAAGACGAAGTTAGCACGTATTCAAACACAATCTTAGACTTGGGAAAAAAAGGTGGCATTCTTGGATGAAAAAATGGATGACCAAGAAAACAGATATAGGAGGAACAATCTCAGGATTATAGGCATCCCGGAATCAGTATCTGCACAATCTTTAACTGAACTATGTAGCACAATTATCCCCCAACGCTTGGGAATATTGGCTCCCTTAAAGGTTGAAAGAGCCCATCGTTTAGGTCCTATAAACCCAGAAAGGAAGGGCCCCAGACCTATCATCGTACGCTACTTAGACTATGCAGAAAAAAACTCAGATTTTTCAGGCGTTTAGAGCTCGAAGATCTCTACAGTATGAAGGAAACAACTTATTGGTATTTGCAGATTATTCAGCTGAGGTTTCTAACAAAACGCAAATTATTCAGCAAAACTTGCTCTACTTTATTCCAGAAGCAAATCCGCTTTACCTTGGCATACCCAGCTGTACTCCACATCAGGGACGACACAGGATATACACATTCCTTCCGAGACCCTCGAGAAGCAGAAACATATCTCTACCAGGTGATAGAACGGGAGGGCTCGCTGAACGCGGCCCCTTTGGAGACCACACAACCACAGCAGATGCCTTTGCCGTCCACCCCCTCCCCAACATTTCAAAATCCACAGAATACAACTCGTCGACACCAGACAGAAGGGAGGAGAGGAAAACCACAGAGATAATACAGAAATTGGTGACCAACAGACAACTTTCGTGGATATGCATGCCTCCAATGTCTTCAAGTACTTCCTGAATACTTGATGAGTGGAACTCATCCAACGATACCATTAGGTATCCTCAAGACTCCATACGACTGACAGACTAAGTATAACAAAGTTATCTATTTTGATTTCATTGTGCCAGTTTTTTCAATTATTTTTCATTCTTAATTTTTACGCCTTGCCTAAGTCTGGACTATGGCAGAGTCAGCCAGGACCAAGGTCTTTATGCAGGGCGGGAGGTAAGGGAATCCAAAATGCGTTTCCCCCATACGGAAAAAAAGGGAGTCACCAAAAAAGATTTTTTGCCATGACTGTGATAAAGAGTTTTATGTTACAATCTCTTGTACAAGTTCTAATGTCACAATCATATATTATTTAAAAATACAAGGTACATTCACAAGATAAGGACACTGTAGGGAGATATATTCGCTTACATCTTACTTTAGGGGGGACGGAAATGAGTATATACGCCATATATGCTCCTAACTCACCTACTCAGGAACACTTCTCCCAGCTTGTGTCTGCTATAGATAAAGATCCGACTCCCAACAAGATGATAGGGGGAGATTTTAACACCAATATGTTTGATCTGTTTGACCGTGCCAGGGGTAAAATAGATAGCAGTACATATAATAATAGACCATCCTCCATGGATAAACCTTCCTTACTTGAAAATTTTACTTCGACCCTGAATCTCCATGATATATGGAGAAAATTTCACCCAATTGATAGACAATATACCTTTTCTTCACAGGCACACGTCTCCCTCTCAAGGATTGATTACTTGTTGACCACAACTGCATTATTACCCATGATCACTGACTCAAGCATTCACGAGCTGGTAATTTCTGACCATACACCAATCAGTATAGTCTTACGAAGTACCTTCCCGAGGGGATCGGATAAAATATGGAGGTTTCCTGCTCAGCTATGTAGAATACCGGAATTTCAGGCAACCATGAGACAAGCCCACGGATTTCTCTCAAGACACTCACTTTACCTAAGCATAAGGGAGGGACAGGGTTACCTGATATTAGATTATATAACCTCCCTTGTAGTCTACGCCATGCAATAGATTAGAATAGTGTGATACTTGTTTAAGCCAATCTATCACTTGAACGGGAGATGGCTCATCCTTGGTCCCTAACCAATATTTTGCATTGCCCGGTCAGTAAACTCCCTGTTTCGCTTAAAACCAACATACTGATCAGGGATACAGTCTTGGCCTATAGAGCTGTTCGAAAGCTACTCCATTTACCAACATCAATCTCCAAATACTCCACTCTAGTGGGTAACCCACTCTTTATACCAGGTTCTTTGGACTCTATATTTGTATCATGGGCTGCACGAGGTGTCAAACTGGAATAAAGACTTTCCACAGACAGATATCACCGATAAGCTTAACCAGGGATATCAAAATGTTCGTAGACATATAACTTCTGAAACCTGGCGAGAAACGCAATATAAAATTATGCACCGTGCACGCAGGATATGTGTCCAGACTGTTAAAGATAATCCTAGGGGACTACAAACAAGACCTTTCTGCCCAAAATGCGACTCGACTCCACTTTGAGAAGCTCAATCCCTAAAGATCCAATGTTTAATTTATTTGGATACATTGGTACGGAACTTAGACCACATGTTCATGTACACCATGCCTGGCTCCATTTATGCTTAATAATTGCTAGACGGGCTATTATGCAAGAATGGATCCAGCCCACTCCACCATCTCTTTCACAGGTTATCTCACAGCTCTCTTTGTTTCATATGGAGATGAAGGAGGCCCAGCCCAATAATCACGTACATACATTATATCTTTACAAACGATGGAAGCCTCATATATACCAGGTTCTTCAACCTGCAGAACGTGCTGAGGTCTTGTCTGTCCTAAACATTTAATCTTTATTATTTACCTACATCCCAACATTACTTAAATCACCCTCAAAGATATATACCCTCCTTTAACATTAGGCCCCTTTACTGCAGAACGACATGAGATAATCTCCCCTTTTCTTAGAAAAAAAGGAACTATTAGAGGAATCCGCCTATATATGTGAAATTATTTTATTTTGTTAAGTAAGCTGCTCAACTCTGCTAGTTTGACAGTATATTGAAAACGTTTCAAAACAGCAGAGTACTGCTAAAAAGGTAACATGGAATCCTATTTTTCACACCTGTATGTTTTACCAGCTCTTTTTTTGTTATTTTATTTGCTGTATAAGATGAATATTTTCATAACTGGAAGGCAACTTGTATAATCTTTAAAAAAAAAAAAAAATATATAGATATATATACTCTCGCTATACATTGTAAAAAAAATAAAAAAAATAAAGGCCAACCACAACATATCACAATGCATAAAAATAGGTATAATCAAAGTAAAAAAAGTCAATTTAATAGTAATATCAATAGTGTATCCAGTCAAGATGCATCCTATGGTTTCAAACAGTTGGCGTTTTCAAAACGCTGCACGTTCAGATCTTCCACTGATGGAGAGCTTCAAGCATTAGCCCAGATAAACCACGAACCAAAAGATAATTAGGAGCACCCCAACGCACGTTTCGTTCATACGGAACTTCCTCAGGGGGTGGGTGGTAGATGGGGCAGAGATGGATTGATCTGCTGGTGGAGCGCAACGCGTCACTATAGGATGTAGAATATAGCGGCTAACTGGGTGGTGTCAGTCGGTCGATGGTGTATTCCGGTTAGCTCCCTAGCTAACTAGGGAGCTAACCGGAATACACCATTGACCGCGGGAGGAGACTTTTTCACAAAAGACACAACTCTACTTATGCACCTTTTACCTACAACTTTAAATGTTATGTGACAGATGGTCTCCCGCCATTTACCACCTTCCCTGGTGACCGTGGCTGAGCCTCTGGGAGTGGGAGCTCCCCATTCTACCGCCCGGCTCACGCCCCACTGACACCACCCAGTTAGCCGCTATATCCTACATCCTATAGTGACGCGTTACGCTCCACCAGCAGATCAATCCATCTCTGCCCCATCTACCACCCACCCCCTGAGGAAGTTCCGTATGAACGAAACGTGCGTTGGGGTGCTCCTAATTATCTTTTGGTTCGTGGTTTATCTGGGCTAATGCTTGAAGCTCTCCATCAGTGGAAGATCTGAACATGCAGCGTTTTGAAAACGCCAACTGTTTGAAACACAAGGATGCATCTTGACTGGATACACTATTGATATTACGGACTATTAAATTGTCTTTTTTCACTTTTTACTTTGATTATACCTATTTTTATGCATTGTGATATGTTGTGGTTGGCCTTTAAAGTCCCCCAGCCTCTGTGTCACAGAGGACATCCCCAGCTGTAGACGGTGATGGGCGCTCAGCCAATCCCCTCTTCAGCCCCTTCTGCATATTGTAATTTGGGATGATGGTCACCGAGTTAGAGATTAAATTCTTTTCTCTGATACCAACTATTTACTATTGACCGTGGGCTTCACTGCCTCCTCCTCCATACTGACCTCCTCCTACTCCTAATTTTTTTTCGCTTCAATGGGAATTTTATGACAATTTGTCTTTATTTGATGCTTTTTTAAGTAATTTCTTAGTCATTTCATTAGTCCAGATCTCGTGGTCATTTTGGTGCCTTTTGCCAGGTGTCCGCTTAACTTTGTTCAGCCCTGAACACACTGCGAACATCAATCTCCCTTTCAGAATCCACTGCTAAAGAGATGTCAATGATTCAGAGATATGTGTAGACAGGGATCCAGGGGAGATGCAGCAGAAACAGACATGACAAAAGGAGGTTAAAGTGTCATGGTATCCTGCAGCACGACTGCCACTTATTTCTCTATCACATGAAGATGAGATGCCCGGCTTTCTTGAGCCAGACCTTCCCCAGGGTGTGCATCTGAAGTGAAACTGAAGATACGTGGAGAAGAATATATTAACAGGGGATGCCTCGAATAAGGAAAATTCTGTGGTAAAATGAGCTCTGACACCCTATCCTGATATAGTAGGGGGTTTCACTTCACTAGTAAAACCCCGGCATAATATAAAAGCAGTTCTTCTGCATTGTGTTTACATTGAGACAGTCGATGACATAACACTAATTGTCACAACAGAGCATTGCATACCTTTACCTGCAGCAGTAGCTCACTGGCATGGTGGGAGTATATATATGTGTATAAAAATAAATAAATCTTTTTCCCTCCCAGTATAAATCCCTAGTTTGTTCACACTGAGCTATACTTTTCTTTTACCTTACCAAAAACGATGGATAATAGGCAGGCTATATTGTATTGAGAGAAAGGTATATCAAGTGAGCAAATAATGCAAATTTAGCATTAGATTTAGTTTAATAATTTCTGACTTTTTGCTGTATTTTTAATAAGTGCTCATTTATAACTTTTTTTTGCCAAATTTATATATATATATATATATATATATATATATATATATATATATATATATATATATAAACACGTATAAATAAATAATGATATATCCTTTGATTAATTTGAAAAAAAAAGACCATGATGCATTCTCATTTTTCACCACTTGAAGGGGCAGTAATACCACACAGCTAATGCCTACCATTCTCCCATCTCTTGGGAATATATTAGGAAAAAAACCCTTAAGGATCGTTGTGGTAATATGTGACTCATAATGCAGTACAAACATAAGATCTGTCATAAAACACCATGTGTAATGTCAATTTGTTGGTTTTTTTTTCCTGCGTGGACTAATTATTTTATGTTAGAGGTTTTCTGTTCACATTTTAATCTAATTTATATGCTTGGAGTAGGGTAGATTATGGTATGTACGTAAGAGAGAGGGACGTGCTTGCATAGTTATTATAAAAAGCATGTGTTCCTTGCAAAACGTGACCAGCAAAAAAAAAAAAAAAAAAAAAAAAAAAAAAAACCTCAGTACCTGCGGCCCTGTACACGTTTATTACACTGAGATAGGGTCTACTCATCCTAATGGTGGCTTATTAGGAGATCAATCCACGGCTGCTAGTTAGCAATTAGAAGCCTAAGTGTAAAAGATAAATGTTTACTTTGACCTCATTAGCTTTGTTAATTACAGATTAATGAGTCTTCATTGTCTTCTTTTCATAAAAATTAATAATGTCCTTACAAATTTGCAGCTAGTTAGTATGTTGAATGACATATTGTCACATGTTAACACTCATTATTTCAAAGTATACAGAGTTTCTAAAATCCATTAGGGCTTACTAGAAAGATGGATGACACATGGAAATGTTTCTTTACCTGTGTGTTTTTTTAAAGCTGGCCATACACCTTCAGATTTCTCTGTCAGATTGCCTTCAGATCAGATTTTGTTTTACCAAAACCATGTAATATGAGGACCTTTCTACACCTTCCAATCACTATGTATTCTATCAGGGAGGACACTATACTACATGGTTGTTGGTAGATCTGATCTGAAGGAAATCTGACAGAGAAATCTGAAGGTGTATGGCCAGCTTAAGACCCATGGTCATCTTACTGGTTACCTTATAAAAATTAAAATATTGGACATTTTAACACATTTAGTGCTCTGTTAGACCAATGTGAGGTGCTCTCAACGATCTCAACACAATCCAGCAGAATTACCCCTGCAGGAGTTTATAGGGACAAAACAAAAGGTCTTATCTTGCTAGACTCCCTTTAGACTTAGCCCAGGCCCCACACTCCTTGTGTTCCCCCAAGTATACGCTGTTCCAGCAGCACACGGTCTCCAACCTAATCAGGAGCCCTGACTGAGTGGTCTCAGCTCCTTTTCTGGAGACACACCCAGCTACCTCACTGATGTCCAGCAGCTGTAAATTCCTGAAATGCACCTGGATTGAAAGGAAAGTCTGAGTCCAGGACCTTGAAACAAAAGTAAACTAACAATGCACAACAATACTATCCTGGACTTCTTACAGGATACACCACCTGACACTTTCACAGCTGGATATTGTCTGTTAACACAGTGATATATATATATATATATAATGATTGATTTAAACTTTTACCTGCTGTGCCCTGAAACCTTATGAGGGATTTAACCTCCCTAGCGATATGCCCGAACCCAGGTCGGGCAAAGGCACACTGCACCTATCACGCCCCGCACTGGGTTATCGGCACATTGTGGGGCCTCACCCTGCTCCGGTCGCCGCCTCTTTCTAATCCATCGGCCCCTGCCGTCCGGGCCCCAGAGTGACGTGTGACTCACGGAGGCGGGACCCGGTCCCCCGGTCTTTTTTAAAATCTTTTTTTTTTTATCTTTTGAGCGGATTATAGAAATGTCTTTCATAATCCAGCTCAAAGTGGCCCCCCGCTATCAGAAACGCTCGCGCTGACGTGCCGTGATAGGGGGGAGCATCTTCGCGGCACACGAGCCGTTCCGGAAATAGCCGAGTGTCCCCCGGCTATCTCCGTGAACAGCGCTTCGTCCTGCCGATGACGCCATCCGGCGTGGAGATTTAAGGTACAGAAACTTTTTTTTTTTCTTAGAGTTTTGTTTTTTTTCATTTTTTTTTTCTTTTACTTCGTTTTTTCATTTTTTTTTTTTTGATTGGATTGGATAATGTTTTATCCCAATCCAAATCAAAAGAAAACATGTTAACTTCTAAAAAAAAAAAAAAAAAAAAATTTTCTCTCCACATTTTTTTTTTCTGACCTCTAAAGCCGGCCATAGCGCTTTATTCTGTGGTCCCCCCCCCCCGTTTTGCTGAATGTCACCATGCGCATTCGGTGTTCGTCTTGGTGATCACTTGCAAATGAACGCGCCCACCCTGGAGCAAGTACTGGCGCAGCTCTGCTTGTAATCAAACTGCGCCCGTGTCCTGATCCTCAACCGCTGGCTCTCTGTGTGCCTGCAGCATGGCGACAAAGGGCGCAGCACACAACCTGCGCCCCCACGGCGTCACCGGGACGCCGATCTGGGGCGGAAAGCAAAACACGGATCCACGTTTGTACAGAAAGCGGCACCATCAGTGAACCGCCAGGGAGGTTAATATTTAGTTGTTAGTATTGCAGGGGTTCATTAACTGCAGTATTGAGAGTAGCCACTAGAGAGCACATAATGGTTTTCAATAAGGAAAACATATCACAGTTTTTTATATACAGATCACAATAGTAAGGCAATGAGCCTGCAGGAGTGAATGAATAGGTAAGTAAGAAAGTTGAATTTCTGTCACCTGACAAATACAAGCATGTAGGGCAGTTTTAACCTTTCCATGGAGTTCAGCTAACAAAGTAGTCTGGGTGGGCTTTCCTTGTCCCTAGACTAAAGCCACCCATACACCTTTAGATCACGCCATACAATTTCCCCATTAGATCTACCAACAACTATGTAGTGCCGGGACCCTGATAGAATACACAGTGATTGGAAGATTAAGAAAGGTCCTCATATTACATGGTTTTGGTAGAAAAAAAAAGTGGCTTTAACAGAAATTGGATGGTAAGATTGTAAGGTGTATAGGGGCCTTAAAGGACCTTTCTAATCTTTTCAATCACTATGTGTTCTTTCAGGGAGGCCACTTTACTACACAGTTGTTGGTAGATCCAATGGAAATTGTATGGAGTGATCTAAAGGTGTATGGGGGGCTTAAGCCTAGTCTTATAGGGTTCCACTAATGCTCCATTTGCATTTTAGTGAGTAATGAGAGACAAAACCACATACTGCTCTGTATGGGTAGATTTCAGAGTGCTTTTGTAGTAGATATTTTAAGAAGGGGCACATACAATCCATTTTAAGTAGGGTTATTTGATTGCTATATTCCTTTTATGTATTTAAAAAGTAAATGTATTCCTTTCAATTCATTAACCCCTTTACGTTTATACAAATTAGAACATTTAATCATTGCTGCATATACAGTTCAATATACAGCATTTGCTCTCCCTTTTGGGGTTCTTAGTAGCAGTTTGCTAATGATAGGATTAGTCTGTGTAGTCCTCTCCTCAGATTAATGTTACCACGTAATGTAATACTGCCATAATGTATTTGAGATAAAATAAAAAATACAGTTAAATATATATAATACGCATTGTAAATCGATCACATTAATCAGGAACATCACGCAAACAATTTGAAGTATTGTCTTTTACCACCTACCTTGACTGCTTCCATTAATAACTGTCAAATAACAAGGAGATAAACTAATTATTTTCCTTTTTTTTGTCTCCGAAAAGGTCAAAAGTTAAAGATTGTGTCTCCGTAATGTTTAAATAAATGCATAAAATCCAATAAGGGGAAAGAACTTTGTAACCTTTCACAATAATTTGCTTTAGATTGGAGTAAACATTTAAAGCACCACCGTTGTGTTGGGTTTCTTCATGGAAAGCATTTTATTAAAGCCCAACCAAAAGGGTAAAATAAGAAAAATTTATATGAGCCATGCGCTTCATATTGCAGGCAGAGAATACACAATGTTATATTGTATATAATTTTGCAGATACATTTCTCAGGAAAGTAATTGCTATAACTGCTACAATGTTAATTTCCAAAGTATCTAGAAAAAAGGTGTTTACTGAAGAGGGAGAAAAAAATTTGCTGGCTGTCAGGAGGTGTGGTAGCACAGGTGTAATGTCAGGGGTAATAGAAGACAAGGGAGACAAGGGGTGGCAGGGTGGTGCTAGAGTTTTTTAATGGCTTGAATTCAGAGCCTGTGTGTTTAAAAGTGCTCCTTTTCTTCATGGCATCAGTTATTCAGAGTGAGTATACAGAGCATATTTGACTCGCTTGGATTTTATTCTTGACACACTTTTCTTATTTAGTGTGGTGGTCCGTTACTTCACATGGAATGCACAGTGTCAGGGCTACATGCATTGTGGGTGAAGGGGGGCTTCTTTACCTTTTGTTTTGGTGTATTATTATTTCTGTTTGATCACCCCCAAAATTGGGGAAAAAATGCCTGCATTTTATGGTCCGAATGGGCAACCACCCGCGGCCGCCGGTGATCGCAACTTGGCTCCCCGCCAGCTCTACTGGCAGATGGGACATATGCACACGGCCGAATCTCCCATCTGAACTGTATTGGCTATATTTGCAGAGCCCCGCAGATATAACCAATGCAGAGTGTGTGGGAAAAAGCTGCACGCTGGCAGTTTCCTCACACACACTGCTGCAGAGGGGACAGGGAGACCAGAGTGCAGATTTCCCGCCAGCCACCCTCCCTTCCCGTTTATGAGGAAGAGGAGATGACATTAGGTGTGTTCTCTAGTGACACCATTTTTGTGGCTGAAATTGGGTACTGCATGGTATATTTTCCCTCATTTATTTAAACACATGAAATATATTTTTTTCTGATTGCCTGCTCATAGAAACATACATAGAAAGAAAAAAAAGAAAGAAGAAAAATGAAAAAGTATGAAAAAAACACACCCATCCCCCCTCACGCTGACTGACACAAGGTCTGAAACAACGGTGAGGTGCGGA
>CM070035.1:122369509-122379975 GCA_036250615.1 Ptychadena robeensis | reverse complement strand
TTAGTGTAGTTTACCTTAAAATTACTGAAAGTCCCAAATCGTGACAATTCTTGGAGGAGTAATGAGAGATGTGGGGATGTCACATAAAATAAGAGATCGTCAGCAAACAACGAAAGCTTGTACTCACGCTCTCCAATGACTAGACCCCTGATATCCGGGTTATTACGGACTGCAACAGCCAGATGTTCCACTATCAAAGTAAACAGTAGAGGCGAGAGGGGACAACCCTGCCGAGTACCATTAAGGATGGGTAAACGTGCAGAAAGGCTGCCATTCACCCTTACCCTGGCCGTGGGGCCCAAATATAGCACCATGATTCGTTGGAGGAGAATAGGTGCCACACCGATTTGACGCAGAGAGGCCTCCAAGAAGGGCCAACTGACCCCGTCGAAGGCCTTCTCTGCGTCAACCGATAGAGAGCATAAAGGGATCTGGCGGTGACGTGCAGCCTCGTGTAGAAGCACGGTTTTAATGGTGTTATCACGTGCCTCCCGACCCAGGACCCTGCCTGGTCTAAATGAATTAAAGAAGGAAGAAAAAGTTTGAGTCTATTGGCTATTAATTTAGAGAAGAACTTTACGTCCAAATTAATTAAAGAAATAGGTCTAAAGTTCCCACAACAGGTGTGGTCCTTATTAGGCTTAGGGATCAAAGCGATATGTGCTTCTAGACTCTGCGGAGGGAATACCGAGGTAGCGGAGATGGAGTTAAAAACTGAGGTAAGAACCGGGGCCAATTTAGGGCAGAACAGCTTATAAAATTGAGATTCTCTTACCCGCTGGTGATGCTTTGATAACCGCAGACACCTCTTCTTCCATGAATGGATCTTCCAGTGCTTGTATATCCTCCAACGCTAGTATCGGCAGGGCTGTCTCCTGGATATAGGAGGACAAAGATAAAGACCCCCCTGCTGGGGGCGGGAGTGAGTACAGATCAGAATAATATTCAAAGAAAGCTTTTGTAATGTCCGGCGGCGCAGATAAGGTGCCTGCTGTAGCTGTTTTAATCTTAGGGATAAAGGTGGGCTTGCCCCGTGGATGCAGTCTACGTGCAAGTTGCCTACCACATTTATCACCATACCGATACCAGGATTTCCTACATTGATCTCTATATTTACGGTAGGAAAAATCATATAGGGAGAGTATATGAGCTCTGGTTTCAAGAAGTTCCAACATAACCGCCGGCAAGGGATTAGATTTATGCAGAGTTTCCAGTCTGCTCAATGCGGCTAATGAGGAACGGATTTCTGCATTCCTGGCTTTTTTAAGCTGAGCTCCATGTTTTATAAACAGCCCCCGTAAAACCGCCTTCAGGGCTTCCCACTGATATGGCAGGGCTGTCGTATCTGTAGCATGGTCTGTCAAGAAATAGTCGATAGAGGTCCTGATGTCAGTTAAAAAGTCTTCGTCCTGTAATAAAGTATCGTTCAGACTCAGACGCCATGTCCCGAAAGGTTTACACGTGTCCGGAAGATCAAAATAAAGTGAAACAGAGGAGTGATCTGACAGAGGGAAAGAAGATATGGAAAGACAGGGATTAAGACCCAACACCGCGTGACTAGTGAATATATAGTCAATATGTGAGTACAAATTATGAACAGGAGAAAAAAAATGTATAATCTTTTGTGGATGGATTCAACATTCTCCACACATCCACAAGCTGATGCTCAAGCAGGGTCTTCCTGAAGGAAGGATCTTCTTATAGGCTACCCATGATTTACCTGTCGAGGAATCCACTTTGGGGTCCAACACAAAATTTTAATCTCCTCCAATGAGTATCATGCCCTCATCAAACCCAGAAAGTCGGGCGAATATCTGTAGTGCCTCTCCCACTGGCTCATTGTTGGGAAGATACAGGGACACAATAGTATAGATTTTGTTCCATATAGATGCTTTGACAAAAACAAATCTACCCGCAGGGTCTGTGATAGTATCGAGTACTTGATATTGCAACGAACTGTGAAAGGCAATCGACACTCCTCTAGATTTTGATTCCGCATAGGTACTATGCGTCCATGTAGAGAAATATCGATTGTTACACGAAGGAACATGACCGGTTTTAGAATGGGTTTCCTGTAACATAATAATGTGTGCTTTCTGTTTATGGAGTGAGTAGAGAATCTGAGCCGCTTAGCCGGGTTGTTAAGACCCTTGCAATTCAGGGAGGTGACTCCCAGTCGGCGTAAGGATGGTTCTGGGGGTGGCATAACCTATAACCTAGGAAAAAGAAAAAAAAAGAAGAAAGAGGAAAAAAAAAGAAATAGAAAAAAATAAAAATAAAAATAAAAGGGGGGGGGGGGATTTAAAAAGGATGGGGAAAGGGTAAGACAACACAAAACAATTCTAAAGTGTAACCACCTACTGCCCTATCTAACTGAGCAGCTACCTATGTGGGGAGTGGGCAGCCGAGGAATCGTTGCTCTGTCCCCTGCCCAACCACACCCAGCGCAATATTGCTCACATCTGTATACAAAAATACCCTAAACCAGCATGCTACCTACTCTTCTTGAGTCTGTTGATATAGTGTATCTCATGGATTATCTCCTCTCACCGCCTCCTCCCTCCTTCCCCAGTGACCCCCAGGAACCTCACCCAAGAAAACAAACTCCCTGTACCCTAGCCCTCCCCCAAGGCGACCAGCCCTGATAAATTACCCCTGTACCCCCTTATCCTCAGGACAACCTGGGTATCTGTGTATCGGAGAATAAATAAATCAGATATTTAATGGGGTGCATGGTAGAGTCAAAAATGGTCTGCCCGCAGCCAGAAGGCTAGACATATCCAAAAATGGGTTCACTGGTTCCGGCGGAGTCATTGTCATTCCGCAATTAGTCCTATCCTGATGTCATTGCATCGTCTTGTTGGTTCCAAATCACATAGGATGGATTCACCCTTCAGGTAAATTCGGCGAAGGCCTGATGTATAAGTTGGCCAGGGGCCAAGTGACACCGCTGGCAGTTGAAGTCCCTCAGAGAATGTCTGCAAATCTTCTGGTCCACGCAAGATGTAGAGCCTACCATCTTTCCTCACATTTAGCTGGAAGGGAAATCCCCAGAAATATAAGATGTTACGTTCACGTAGGACCGCCAGGAGGGGCCGCAATGCCCTGCGTTGGTCAAGAGTATGGGGTGAGATATCAGACATTAGCTGCAGCGCTTGGCCCTTATAATTGATATCTTTAGTGGAGTGAGCTTTCCTCATGATATCCTCTTTTAGCCGATAAAAATGGACCCTACACACAACATCTCGTGGTTTAGATGGGTCAGAGTTCTTAGGGCCTAGAGTTCTGTGAACTCTATCCAGCTCAATGTTTAAGGTGTCCGGTGCCCCCAAGATTGAAATAAATATCTCCCTTACTGCCTCAAATAGGTCCGGTGGTTCCACTGTTTCTGGGATCCCACTCAGAGGGATATTGTTTCGCCGATTACGGTTGTCTGAGTTATCATATAGAGCGAATAAGGTATTGATTTGCTCCGTATGAGTAGCCAGAATAGTGGTATGCACGTCCATTTGTGATGTCAAATCCTTGCATGTATTCAACAGTCTTAGTCTCAGTTTTAAATCGGTACTTAGAACTTGTATTTCTGCTTTGTAGCTATGTTCCAAGCGCTGAACGTTCTGTTCTAATTCTCCTCTATTGGGGATAGAATGAAGATAAGCTTTCCAATCCCATTCGTTGGTTGTAAGTCAAAAACTTATAGGAGTTAAGCTGGCCATACACCTTCAGATTTCTCTGTCAGATTTCCTTTAGATCAGATAAGATCTATCAACAACCATATAGTATAGTGTTCTCCCTGATAGAATACATAGTGATTGGAAGGTGTAGAAAGGTCCTCATATTACATGGTTTTGGTAAAACAAAATCTGATCTGAAGGAAATCTGACAGAGAAATCTGAAGGTGTATGGCCAGCTTAAGACTTTTCCACCAGCAAGATTTCAACAAGACATGCGCCAAGCTTATCTTTGGTATAATATGGCACCTATCAGGTACACAGCTTGGCAGCCGGCGGGATGGAGTCTAGGCGCAGGCTGGTATGCAGATAAATGTAAGATTAGCGGCTAATGAATATACAATTTCAACAGCATGCAGGTATAAAGCTTGGCCACCAGCAGGATTTAAACCAGACAAGCACCAAGCCTAGGCTCAATATTGTGTGACCATTATCGGATAAACAACCTGGCAGCCGATGGTATGAAATTTAGGAGCAGACTGATATGAAGCAGAGAGCAGGTAGAGATCGGCTTCCACAACTCCAGTCCTTCACTTTCAGCATCCAGTGAGTCAGTCACTCTCCCACCAGCAGCCGGCTAGAGTGTGGCTTGACAGCTTGAAAATTCCAACCCCCACAGCCTGCAGGAGCACAACCAAACGCTGAAAAGGAACAGGATCCAACCTCAGCCCAGCGGCCAGGCTCACCAACAACCCAGCAGCCAGAGGGAACACAGCTCAGCAGCTTGCTAGTGAAACTGGTAGTGAAGCTGGTAACTAACTGCAGGCAGACAGCTGGGTGTGATCAGGAACAGAGCTCTGAGACAGCAAGACTCAGTCAGACATCAGCTGGCCACTCCCCTCGTTTGCATGTTTTTCAATAAAAAAAGTGACACTTTAAGATTTTCTGGGGTCGCGGACCTGAAAAGGTTGAGAACCACTGCTCTAATCTAAGGTAAATGCAAAAGTGTTAGCCCCTCTATAGCCCTCTAGTCAGTCCTCCATCTTTAATACTTTTCCAATTGCAGCTGACACTTTTTTTGTAGAAGTAGAATCTACAGTTGTCCTAATGCTTTTAGTTACTTGTGTAGGCGTGATTACCTCAAATAATTACATGTGTATGCATTGCATATTATTAATTCTATACAGTAACTGAAGTTCGCTATAAGCATGTATGCAGAATTTTGATCAGAGGAAAAAAGTCTGGTGAAGGAGGGATAATGTTTAACACAGCTGGCCAGCTTAAACATATTTTGCAATATATGTGAGCCAACAATTCCTCTTTTTATGTAAAGATTTTATGGAACTGGTGGACTTTTTAGTTGTTTGAGGCCGACATTGCTATCTAACGGAGGCTGTAGGTAGCCTAGCAGATTTTGAGATATATTTGTACTGTACTTGATTGTTTCTCCTATGATTAGACAACACTAAGACTGCCTGAAGGGTATCTGTACATATCTCTTCCACCCTCCTAGTAGACATACCCGTAAAGACTAGGCCAAGCGGAATGCTTCTATTTATGCCATCAGTGACTCGTTTGCCAGAGGGGATCACACTGTGCTCCAACTGACCTCTTATATATAGGGGTGACCTTATTGCAGCTAAACACAAATAAACAAAAATGAACGCACATTTTTACTTGCCACAGCTGTTGCTTCATAAATGCAGATGCAGGGCACACCATTGTTAGCTAAGTAAAAACTACAAGTGCTCATTTTAACACATATTGAATTTGGTACTGTAGGTACAAATGTAGATCCAAGAAAAACAAACCCAACACAATTATGGCCCTAACAGTCTTGTGATTTATGTACCAGAGGCATTGCACATGCTTAAAGTGCCACCAGAAGGGTAATACAGTTTACAAGGATTGCAATGTCAATCCTGCAGTTTGCCATTCCTCTTTTGTCAAAGCATCCGTTCAGAGGAGTCATATATATATATATATATATATATATAAAAGCATATAAGCATTTGTTTTTCAGGGCCATTAACTCCAATTATATTATTGGGGGGTCTTTATGGTTTAGGCTATTTTTTGTCTCTTTGTCATTTTATGTTTGTCGCGTTTATCATGTTTGGCATCAAACCTCACTGTATACACTTTCCTTAAGCAAATTAAATGGTTTGATTCTGTTGTAAAGTTTAAGAAATTCATTTTTGTAAGCTTTGAAGTAGATGGCAGTCTGCTTCTTTTGTTGACCATTGACCTCGATCTAATTCTTTTAGCCCAACAGTCAAGAAAAGAAGCACACATGGCTGGTTGGCAATGTTGCTGCTAACTGCAGTTGCTTGGTGTGTCATCAACATGGAGTGCTGACCACACCAAAATATTTTTGTTTAAGTTATTAGTTATTATTATTATAGTTATCTACACAGCCCTTTTGTATTGTCATTCAGCATTGCATGTCTGTTTCATTTCCATTTTTTCCTTAAAGTTGAAGTGTAAATAGAAGGTGAAAGAAGATTGAAGCTGACTTCTGGTGATTTGTGCTGTGTATCTTTAGACAGGAGAGATAAGATGAGGCAACAGATATTAACAAATCCTGCAATTGAGGCCAGCTGATCTTAGTAGGTAGCAAATATACTTTACCTTTGTGGGTTTTTTTTATCAGTTCTTAATTCTTCAATTTTTTAAATTTAGAATTTTACAGACACAATTTGGGTTAAGTGTGGAGACGGAAATCTTAGTAATGTAGTTTGTTTCATAAAACAATGGTGATAAGATTAAACAAATACTTAAGCTTATAAAAATAGAACCACAGACCCTTCCTCCACTCAATTTAGACAACTCTGGAACTTGGCATAATGACTTGCAGCTATGGCATTACTGAAGCCTACTTTGAAATAAAAAAAGCCAAAATTATGAACTTAGTCATGGATGAGCTTTGATCTTTTGTGATGAGGAGAAGGAATATAAAAAAACAGCATTGCACAGCTACAAATTAATCACTTATCTACCCTGTGATCATTTACTGTTCCAGCACTGTCCCAAACAATGTATTCTAATTTCTATTCACTACATACTGATTGCCTGAAGTTTAGAAAAAGTGAACCACCATATAATCAACACAAGACACTTCCTAAAATAAATGAACCAATGTGGGTTCATATTACAGATCAAAAATGCCTCCATTAATAAAGCAAAGGATACAAAAATGTGAATTAACAGTATTGAATTTGACAGAGGCTGCTTAAAGGGTTAACAAATGCAAGAGGGTCAGATAAAGCCACACAATTCTTCAGATCATAATATTGCTGGAAATAGAAAGAGACCAATTCAATTATCACTTCAATTTCATCTTATTAAAATTGTTTTCTCTTATTAGTATAATTCCAGTCAGTTATTAAACACCACATTAATATTTAATGGAAACAATGGGTGGGTAAGTAAATTCCTAAGGGGGAAAGTCAGAATTCTAATTATTTTAATCTATTAATTTCTATTAGTTTCTTTCTCTCAAAATAGACAGATTGGATTATTATATTTCTTTACATATATCTAACTGAAATAGAAGATTTAGACCTTGCTTTAGAGTTGCTTACAATAGAAATGTATTCATGCAAACCTCAACGTTCATCTCTAAACCAGTAAATAAAAAATAATAACTTACAATGTCTATAGTTGGCATTTACAGTGAATCCCTGATGTATAAACTTGGTTCCCAAGGGTTGGGTGTAAGTCAAGTTGGTTGTAAGTCAAGATTTTTTCCGTAAGAAGTAATCAAAATGCCCATAAAGCACCCCTTTCATAATAAATTGTGTTGTATAATATGTGTAATTTACCAGAAATATTAATCATTTTCCTGGTTAAGTTAAAAGAAGCCGAGCTTACAAGAAACAAAAATTTTTGATCGCCATTCAAGTTGAGATCTTTGACTTTCAGGAGGAGAGGGTGAAATGGAAGGTTTGAAAGGAGAGTCCCCTTCCAGAAGAGCATCAGGAATCTGGCCTTGTAGACTTATTACTTATTAGTAACATCAGATCACATGAATGCCACTGCAAAAGCAAAAACAAGTTTTTGGACTGATCTGCTTGAATTTGCATGCTGGTCAATAGCACCGCCCCCACTTCTCTGGTGCCAGCGATATTCTGCCGATATTCAGAAACCCTGCGGGCTCATCAGGGATAGGTAAGTGTTCACAAGTCATCACGGACCTACGTTTATATACTGTATTTTAGACCATGCAGACATTACAGGCCCTTGTTGTACAGCTAACCTGGCTGACCTGATAAAGGCTAGATTAATAAGAACCAGATATAGGGACAACTGTGTCTGTAAAGGTGGGTTTACACGTCAAGATTTTTGTTTCGTTCAACTTCAGATTCTATTTTTTTTTTATTTTTTTATCGGATTTCGTTCGTCCATTTATCGAAGGTAATTAGATATTTTTTTGATTTTTGTACAACCGACGCAAATATCGAATGAAAATAATAGTTGGAAACACGAATGAAAAATCTTTCAGATTTTTTTTTTTAGGAAGTGATAGGAAAAAAATATCGAGTGAAATAAGGACGTTCATTTTTTACACGAACGACAGATGAAAGTTTACCAACATGTCAGATCATCTTGTGGACGATTTTTTGTCAGATATCTGGAAAAAAAAATCCATCGGAGCAAATGCCCGTTTCAGATTTTTGTACAACGAACCAAAAAATCGTTCATCGTCCATCTGTCGGCCGAAAAAATCTTGACGTGTAAACCCACCTTAAAGGTTATCATTACTTCATGTTATAGCTAGTAGTTAGTCATGTTCAAATGGACTTTCTTAGTTATGTTTAACTTCCTTTGTGATAGAGGTATTTCTGAATTTCTGTTTCAAAAGTAGTATGGAAAATATAGAAATATTCCTATTTCCTGCTCGCTCTTCTCCCTTACATCAATGACACCCCTACCCCCCGCTGCCACTGTCTTTGATGTTCGGGGGGGGGGGGGGGGGGTGTAACCAGTAGGAAGAGAATACCATAGCTGGAGGACTGCCCAGGTTTATCTTGGTTAGCTTAGGGTTACCAATTTCCGTAATTAACAACTAACCCAAACAAGATTCAGGGGTTTCCTCTTGGGAGGTTAATGTTTGTAGCCAATCCAAGCTACTTTTTCAGTAGCTAGTTTGAATAATGTGGGTTAGGCTACCAAAAGTTTAACATTACTGAATATGTATGAATAATACTAGCCTACCCAACCCAACCCCTACCCAACCCACTTTATTCAAATTGAGGAAGGAGTTTGGAAAATATATCTAAGCAAATTTAGCTTATGTAAATGTATATCATTGCATTACTTATATAGCTGGGCATGATTATAATTATGAATTTCAGACATGTATGTGGGAATATACACAGTCTGCTTTGACTTTTACAAAAGTACCTTCAGGGCAACTAGTATTTTTATGTGAACCCAGCTGTCTACTTTCAGCATGTAAATACATTACCTATAAATTCTTTTTTTTGAGAACAAGCATATTCACAATCATAGTTCTGACTATCACTATGTCATTAAATATGGAGCTTGGAAGCCCCTGTATGCTACTTCTATGCAGGAACTGCAGGTAATATGGACCAAGCTAGCTAAGGGCCACCATCCTAATTTGTATTTGAGTAGGATTTTTAAGCTTTTGCATTATTTACATACAATTCCAGTCTTTCAAATAGAGGGAAGGAAATACATTATTAGAAGCCTCCTGAAAGATCCAGGAGTGGAATTTGCGGTCTACTCAGCAGTAAACCAGAGTGTTCCCTTTGGGAACCTTAAGCTTATCTTTATACATTAACTGCTTATGGTCCTTACACGAGTTAACACAATGATCTTTATTCTGGAGATATCACACTGTAACGGCGGCTGCCGTACGCCGCCGTCACCTCCCTACTTACCGTTGCAGATCTAGGCGCCCTGTTTAGCGGTGATTCTGATACTTCTACACACTTCCTTAAACACCAGCGCATGTCATTTCCTGGGATTTAAGGTATTCGTCATGTGCCCTTGCTGTCCAATAGTGGACCTGATGCAGCTATATAAGGAACCCTGCCCTTTCAGCTTTGCCTTAGTATTAGGGCTTGTTTCCACTAGCACAGCCAAGCGGATGCCTGCGGTTGACCGCAGACGCGCCCAACCGCGAGGCCCGCGGTTTCACGCGGTTGGGCATGCGGTTTCGCACGGTTTTTGCAAAGCGGTTTCGCACGGTTTTTGCGAAGCGTTTTTTTTTTTCTAATCTTCCTGCTGAATAGCATTATGGGAATTTTCACTTCATGCTGTATTCTCCTCATGGTTGATGCAAGGCTGTGTCACCTCACTGCTTCTCCACCAACTTTTATTTTACTTTCATTTTCCCAGGAAGTAGGAGGGAGTGGTTCTCAGTGTCTTCCTGTCCAGTCCTCCTGACCGCGCCCGATCGCGCCCAACCGCGCCCGACCGCACCCATAGGAAAATAATGGATGCGGACGAAATCCGCGCCCTCTGTTCTCTGCACAACCGCTCCAATCCGCGCCAATCCGCGCCCATTCATGTCAATGTGCGGGCGAGAGCCAGTCAGGTATCAGTTACGACTTTTAGTTCTGAGGTTTCCATCTGCAACCCGGCATCCAGAGATGATATAGGCTAGGAATGGTACAGCAGGCATCTCAAAGAGCATTCTCGAGATTGTGGCTATACAGTCCGTTCTCTCTCAGCCGCTTGTAACACCAAACGGACGTGCCTCCAGGTGGGTGGTCAATCAGGGGAGTTTTAGAATGAGTATATCATACCCCAGGGGGTTAAACT
>CM070035.1:122345163-122359250 GCA_036250615.1 Ptychadena robeensis | reverse complement strand
TCTGCCACTGTTACAATAAACCTACCATTGAAATGATACTGTTCTGAGACTTTTCATTTGCCCTTCCTTCTAACAGTGAGTGACACCAGAGCCATCCTCCTTACAGTGAGTGACAACACAGCTATTCCTTCTGACAGTGAGTGACAACATTGCCATTTCTTCTGACAGTGAGTGAATAATTAATATTGTTATTCTAAGTTGTAACAAATCCCAATTTACTTTTAAATTTCTTAATAGTCATTTTCTACAGCAACCCCCATATCCAAACAATTGCTTCTTATATTATATATGATGATATACATATTATATTATAATTCTCTTCTCATATACAACTGTGTATCTCTGTACTCTCTCGAAGTGTGTGATCTGGTGTCTGGGGATGATTTATGGTGACATCACTGATTGCAGTTTCAGCACTGATTGTAAAGCTCTGCTATGTACACTGATTGTTCTAATATAGCTCATACAGAAAATGTACAGAAAATTAAAAATTTCCACCTTATGGAATTTAGGTCTTATGCTATTTTTTTTTGTGATTTATGCAAATTTTTGGCGTAATGCGAATTTTCAACTTTATAAATTTCGACTTGAAAAAAGTTGGAATTTCACAGTCGAATCGAAATTCGATTGGGAAACTAGAAATTTAAGTAGAATCGAATTTTATCCATTTCGACCATCTCTACTTATGATATCTTACACACACATAGCTGTAAGGTTTAGAAGAGGCCATTCCATTTAAAGTACTGAACAACCTGCATCTTAAAAACTTTTAATTAGGAACACTTGTACTGAACTAAATTCTTGTAAGTAGCATATGTGTAAAAAATAATTACATAAATAACTTTAATATCAGCAGATGTTATAAAAATTCCCATGCAAAGAGTATGCTTGGAGGAAAGTGAGCCAAGAATCTAGTGCACATGCTAAGGTGGTTTTCAGCACCTCTCTGGAAGCTTCTTATGTCCAATTAGGATTATCTCAGGAGAAAATATATGAAAGAACCAGAAAACAACTTAGCAAATGGTTTGTCATGAGCTGGTCAAAATTGCCTCTACCAAGTTAACATTTTAAGCATTTTATATGAGGCATGATATTTAAAAATAAAATAAAACTATAGCTGAATATATGTATATATGCTATTGAATGGAATAGGGAACAATTTGAAAACCTAGTAATTCCCAGGGAGGGTGTAACTTCTCTTTTTGCTTTGATTGGTGTAACTTCTCTTTTTGCTTTGATTAGAGTTTGGAAAGAGTATTAAATGTGCCAGCCATATTGCTGAAGTAAATGCAAAGCTTTTGTCACCGACATTTTTGAGGGGAATCAGGAAGGGTGGCTGACTGAGATCCAGAATATCCATTTTATAGTTTATATATATTCTGACTTGGTGCATGACCCCCAGCAATTTAGATGGCAACACAAGAGACCTTTGACCTAAACTGCAGCTAGTGCACCCAAAGATCTTAGAATACCCAAGTGGCCAGGATTATGTGGGTAGAAGGGACCTGACACAACTTTATGTCAGAATATGACACTGAAACCCTTATAGCCAAAACATAAATTAATTACCGTATTTCTCAGACTAAAAGACACACCTGACCAGAACATGCAGCCAGTTTTTAGAGCAGAAAAAAAATATTTCATGTGTTTAAATAAATTAGTGAAAAATCTCATGCAGTTCCCCTTTTCAGCCACACATCCCCTTTTCAGCATTTCTTCTTCCTCACACAGAGGGAAGGGAGGGCCCTCCATGGGGGAATCAGCACACCAATCTCTGTCTCCTCTACGCTGCATGTGTGAGGAAGCTGCCAGCGAGTGCAGCTCTCCCCACACACACTCTGCATTGGCTATATCTGCGGGGCTCTGCAAATATAGCCAATACAGTTCCGCTCCCCACAGCTCTCCCGGCAGATGGGAGATCACACAGCTGATCTTCTATCTGCTGGGAGAGCTGGCGGGGGCCAAATGGCCGCGGGTGGTCGCACATTCGTGACATAAGATGCAGTCACCTTTTTCCCCCAATTTTGAGGGTGAAAAAAAAGTGTCTTATGGTCCAAGGAATATGGTAATTGTGTAAACTGTATTACTGGGATTAGTCTGCTGCTGGAGATAATTTTGAGATAAATATATACTGCCAGGGTAGAATGGCAGTGCTAAAAGGGAGACTGACAAGGGGGGCAAAAAGTAACACAGTGGAAGAAGCTGGAAAGAAAGATATAGTACAATAATAGGGCAATAAATCTACAAGACAAAGTCACAGTACATGCTACGCTTGTTTATAGGTTGTCATAGTAACAAAGCACTAAATATACTGTCATAGGTACCATAGAAAATATGAAAAAATGCTTGTAAGTGGGAGCAGATTTACACACAAGCTTAGATTTTCTGTGGGTGACCCTGCAAACTGAAAATCCAGAATATCTCACTTGAATCTTTGAAAAGGGAGGTTAAACCAAAGAGTAGTGTAGGGAGAAAGTCTGGCCTCATTTACAGGGGCAATTGATAACCACCCTTAAGTGCCCGGAGGCCAGGGCCACCTGAGGAAAGCAGCATGAGGCGTTCGCTGGGCAGTTTTCAGGATTTCACCCTAATTATTGAATTCATTATTCAATTCAATAGTTTAAAGCCCCCCATACACCTTTAGATCACTCCATACAATTTCCATTAGCTCTACCAACAAATATGTAGTATAGTGGCCTCCCTGATAGAATACATAGTGGTTGGAAGGGTTAGACAGGTCCTCATATTACATGGTTTTGTAAAAGAAAAGATGATTGTACAGAAATTGTATGGTAAAATTGTAAGGTGTATGGGGGCTATAAGGCTGTTTGCAGAGTCCCAGGGGTAGACTTTTGGAAAATGGTTCTACTAGAGAATTATTTTTTATTGCTGTAAAGATTGTCAGCTAATTTACATATATAAGTAAACAATAAGTAATAAGTAAAAATTACTAACCAATTATTTATCAAGAAATTGCAAAAACATGCTTCCACAGTTATACAGAATGTCACAAATTGATCAGCTTGGGGTAGTTATATGGTTTTAATTGGTTGTAGAACAAGTCATTACCGTATTTTTCGTCGTATAAGATGCACCGGCACATAAGACGCACCCAGTTTTTAGGGCAGAAAAACCAGAAAAAAAAGATTTAATAAGTTTTCACATCAATTGGGTTAATGCAATGAATTTAATGGATGCAATATTCAATTCAGCCAGAAGGTGTCACTAGCAGCAGTACACTCTCAGCTAAACACGTGATACTTTACATTGATACATTGAGGAGGGGGGTGCTAGGCTGTGTTCTGCTCTCTCTCTCCTCTGCCGATCACTGTCACTGATTCTGTGTTCGTGGGGCAGTACAGTGATTGCTGTTCCCACGGACAGGAGAGCTATATATGCAAGTTTATCTAGCTCTGTCTTCATTGCCTATGCCAGTTCAGGGCTGGCATAGACAATTACACAGTTCAGATGGGAGAGCCGGATATCGGCTCTCCCATCTGAACTGACAGCTCCTCCAGCTCCGCCGCGAAAAATACGGTATGCCTATTTCTGTTTGAATAAACACATAATATATACCAAGAATTAAGTTCAGGTATTTTCATTCAAGAGTATTGTTAGTACTACAGCATACCAATGCATGTTTTACAACCATGAGCTTCCAAACTTCTGACAAGTTTAAAGGAGGACCTTAAGGATGGGTCTACACTATATCTCCCCAGCAACTGCGCGGGTGTTATGGGCATGTCTGCATGTCCATAGCGCCCGCCCGCTGTTTGGGCGCTGTTTAGGGTGCCGTGTCCTATACATTTCTATAAGCAAACCTGGAAACACTGGTAGACAATGGGCGCGGCATGTGTCTCTGGTGTGGCCAGTTTTCCATAGTGTAGACCCAGCCTTAATGTTCCAACAAGGCTGTGCCTCTGGTGTAGAGGAACTCACATGGCCTGCACAAAGCTATGACCTCAACCCTTTGGAACATAACAGTGAAAATATTTTCCAAGAGTCTCGAGGCTGTTTAACCATCAAAGTGAAGGTCAGCTCCATATGCTTTGAAACAGAATACTCAAAAATTTCAAGCATGTGTGATGGTCAGGTGAACAAAAATGTTTCACTGTATACAGTAAAAAAAAACCTCATGTAATTCTTATGAAGACTTCAATGAGAAATTGTTCTATTACGGTAACCTTTCATTCATACTTGGTGGGCTAATAAGAGGTTATTTGCAAATTAATAGGTTTGCAATTCACCAAACTGTTTTAAATTACAGGGAGATATATGTCTGCACTATTTGGTAAATGTGATTTTCACTGCTTTACAAATATGCACTTCAATAGTTCTAGGCTGTACTCCTCAAAATACTCTATTAGACTTGAAATAAAATATTAAGTGGTTGGCAACTGGCCAACCTATACTTCATCAAAGGTCTGATTTGCATCCCTAAAAATAAAGCAGAAAACAATCATCTATGTATGACTGGCAATGTAAAAGAAAACCACACTACAGATACATTACCTGTGTAGTATAATTAGCATGTTTAAGGGGAATAATGCTTGTTCCCCTTGACTGAAGCTTATAGATAAGGGCATTGAAGAATCCTTAATGAGGAAATTATTTATAAGTGTCATCATAAAGAAGAAATTCCCAACACATTAGCATTTAGCAATTTTAATATGAAAAGAGACAGGATAGCAGTAACAAAATGTCTATATTAAATGTCACAATATAAATAAGAAAACACGGAGGCTGTTTTTGTATTTTGTTCTACTGTTTTCATGTAACGTAAAAGACAAAAAGATCATGATGGCATGTGGGTGGCTTTCAGAATACTTTTCTAGTTTTTATTAAAATGGAATAATCTAAAAAAATTATACACATAATTAA
Organism: Ptychadena robeensis; assembly: GCA_036250615.1. NCBI lineage: Eukaryota > Metazoa > Chordata > Amphibia > Anura > Ptychadenidae > Ptychadena > Ptychadena robeensis. The sequence continues at coordinate 122,354,369 of CM070035.1, read as the reverse complement.
AGAAAGACAGTTTTTAACATCAAATATTGAAAAGTACAAATTATACATTTGTTTTCAAATGTAAATAAGAGAGTGAGTTAAAAAAGCAAATAATGCTCTGCTCTTAATAATCAAATTGCTGGAAAAAAATTCTGAAATATATTTTACTGCCCAAATGAGGAATTATCAGTTGTAGAAAAATTCCAAAAAAGAAAGTGTTGTTCTAGCATACAGTACATTAAGTTCAAAGTCAAGTTAAAATATCAAAAGTAAAACTTTTAGGTTCAATTTGAACCCAATTTATACACAAACTTGACATGTTAGAGCAAAACTTTCGAAAATTTCAAATAACATTTAAAAATGGCGATATTTGCATGCAAAATAGCGGCACGACAAACCAAAACCAAAGTTATTTTTTAAGTCGAAATATCAGGCTTATTTTCGACTTTTTCGGCGAAAAGTCGAAATGACCACATCAAAATTCGACTATGCGAATTTTTCGATCATCCCTAATTATAAGCTATTACAATAAGTGTAAACATAAAAGGATGTGCTGGCAGAAGAATGATCAAGTAAAAAACACTCTTACACTAGGCCCTGCTTTTATGTTTATAATGCTTCTTAGCTAACATCACCTCCATTTGTAATTGCAATGCAGGTTTGTGTCCGCAATTAACCCACAATTCACAACTTTTGACTTAACCATGCATGACATTATCCACACATACCATCATTTGGAGGGGTATATAGCTCTACATGGGTGAACAAGATGATGAATGCTTGATTACATATACATTGATTATATTAGTATGAATTTTGTTTACAAAAACAAGGAATTACATTATTACTACCTCACAGAGTTGCGTCAAAATTCTAAAACAATATTCTTACCTGCTTTGGTTCCATTGGTAGACGTCACCATGCTTATTCCTGTGTAGCCTCCAGTTTTCCAGGGGTTAATGCTACAATAAGTAGTATGGCCACCTGGGGCGCACCATATACAATTGTTTTTGTAACTGCGGCTGCTGTGTGCTGCTGTTTCCCTACTTACCACTGCAGTCCTGGGCACAGTGTTCAATGATGTTGCTGGGATCTGGTCACAGCAGGCAGTGTCACTTACTGGGATTTAAAAGATTGGTCATGTGTCTTGGCTGACCAATCGTGATCCTCCTCTATGTATATGAAAGTTTCAGCCCTTGCTATTATGCCTCAGTATCAACGTTTTTTGTGTCCTACTTAGATATGTGATTGCTATTTGTGTTCCTGATTCATACCTGTGTTCTGAGACTTTGCTACCTGGCTAACCCTTGCCTGCCTGTCTTGACTCTTCTGTTGCCAACCCAGACTGCCTGGCCTGTACCTGTGCAGCCTGCCCTAATCCTTTGCCTGCCTGACAAGCCATTGCCTCATCCCCCACAGGGTTACGACCCAGCCTGCTGATGACATCTGTGTCTCTGGTACCTTTCACTGATGTCCGGACCAGCTGCCTTGTGTGCCTACCCTCCCTCACGAGGTAGCGACCTAGTGTTCCCCTCTGGAAAGTTTATCCCCACCATCAGGGGTATTGTTAAGAATGAGTTTGTTCACTTGTGGCACAGTGTGGCACAGTGGGTCCACATCCGCTGGTCAATGCCAAATATACAAGTTTCATAGATTTGTATACAGATGTGATGACATTACTTTGTTTTACAGTTGATCCCAATAATAGAAGGTTTGCCAGCGAGGGACACAAAGTACATCAGGTGAGTTTAGGTTCAACTTAAGTTAATGATTGCATTATTCAGCTTTTTCTATTTTGTGTGAATACCGCTTAAAGTAAACCTTTATAATCCCATAGCACTTTTATTTATTTTAAGCACTTTTATAGCGCTTACTATTTTCTTCTTGATACTAAACAGAAATACACTAAACTTTGGGTGATACTTGACTAAACAACATAAATAATTGTTATACTGTGTTGGGGTTGGCTTTGCAATGGAAGCAGGCAATAAAGCAAGATTAGTAAAAATAAATGTCACTTGCTTTTACTCTATATTATATATTAAGGTGAATGATTATTTAAGACACTTCAGATCAGAAGTTTGAAGCAGCTGGCAGACCCACAATGCCTTGGTTTTCTTCTTATTAGTCAGCTGGGCACAGAACTATGCACGTTGTAGTCTATTGCATTAACTTTCATGTGCACATTGTACTTAGGTTCATGGACACATTGACGTACAGCCTTTTGTAGTCCTTGCTGATTATTAGCGTGATAATAGGCAAATTCTTGAGCCCCAAAGATCTGCCAGCTGCTCAAACATCTCAGATATGGGGCTGCAAAAGTATCCTATGTGTTGAAGTAAGTGATATGGGGAACCATTGGAGGAAGTCAGCTACTACCTTTCTATTCTTATCTGAACAGTTACACAATATTTTGAGAGCCATCCGATAAGAAGATGTTTATAGATTTTGTAATGCTAAGAAAACTGTGATTTGATCAGAAAGAAAGAAAGGATAGGAACATTTCTAAATGACACATACCTCCATAATGAAACATGTTTTTTGTTAAATTTTTCCTATGGCTCAGCCACACATTTGCCCACAGTCTTGGTTTTTCTGAGCTTTGGATTTAATGATCAATTATATATATATATATATATATATATATATATATATATATATATTATATATAGAATAGCACCCTGTAAGGTGGGTGGCCAACATCCCAAAATAATAGCAATTGTTTAGGGTGACAATGTCAAAGGGCAAGGGGACTTTAGGGGCCACAAGAGTCAAAAATATGTGTTCAGAAGTATGTATACCATAAATTTATTTACAGGTTAAAACATAAATATACATATACAGTATTACAGCATCAATAGCAATTTATGGTAAAAACAATCAAACCAGCATGACATATGTTTGGACAGGAGCAAGGGTTTCACCCGAACACAATCATGGGATTTTCCGCGGCATATAATATATACGTAATAAAATCTTTTAATTCAAGCGTATAATGTTCAAAACAGTAAATAAATTTTCAGACGAACTCAATGCGTTTCGCGGAATATCCTCCGCTTCATCAGGAGTATTTTGCCAAAAATTATACGAGAGAAGACATATGTCGATCAGCCATCTGGGGATTAGAGAGGATCATAGCGTAAGGCCCTACATGTTCCAGTCATGAGAGTAATGGAGGTAAAGAGCTGTATTGTAAAACGCTCTTACCGTGAGAGTTTATTGGTGCGTTATCCCAGGGATTGCCTAGTGGTCGGGGCCCAGCCAGCGGAGGAACGAGGAAAGGGAACGCACAGCACAGCGCTCCCGATGGGTCAGGTGTCTTCAAACTGATTGGATATATATGTAATAAAATTATATATATATATATATATATTGGTGAGATTTGTTGGACAGAGTTTCCGGGGAAATTGGTGCCTAAATATTAAGTGTTCCCAATAACTTCTATAGAGAAAAAGGAAAGCAATCAATAGAAAAGGGTATAGAGAAGACCACTCCCAAAGAGGTGAGAAAAGGATCCCGCCTACAGGATGTTAGGTTCCCCCAGTGATGGCCTACATAAAGTGTGTCAAAGAAAGAAAGAAGGGAAGGAAGACGAAGATCTCGTCTATACTCGTGAAAAGTGGTGCTCTATGTTGTGTTGCTATGTGTGCGTGTGATCCAAGGGGGTGTTGGTCCAATAGTGTAGTGTGCATATAGGCTATATGAATTGTGTATGAAAAGTGTGATTGAAAGTTAAAAGGGAAAGAAAGGTCCCAAGGGAGAAGGGGGGGGGGGGGGGAGGAGGATTAGGAAAGAAAAGGGAGGGAGAGATGAGGGAAGAGAAGGAAAGGGATAGAAAGGGAAGGGGAAAGGACAAGAGGAAAAGAAAATTTGGAAAGGAGAGGGGAGGAGGGGGAGGAGGGTTGTTGGTGTCTCCATTTGTGTGACCATCTTGTAGTAGGGTGTGAAAGTAAACCCTCGTGACAAACCCCCGTGAAGGGCATGAGTGAGTGGCATGTGTCGGTTGTGGGTGTGAAAGGTGTGCAGGGGGAGACGGAAGAAGGGGGGGGGGAGAAAAAAAGGGGAGAGTGGTGTGTGCGGTCGGAGTGTGGAAAAGGTATTGTGGGTAGAAATTTGAGGTATAGAAGACCAGAAGGAAAAAGGAGGAAAAGGGAATCGGTGGGGGGGGGGGGGGGGAGAGGAGGGACTGGAAGAAGACTGAGGTAAGTGGTGTTCCCAGTGAGGGGGGGGGGGGACAGAGAAACCAAATGCCCCCAAGAGTATAAGAAAACCACGCGCACCCAGTGTAAAAAGACCGGGTCTCTGTCCAGCTTATCCACAGTATTAATAATTTTTGTAAACATTTTTGTAAGCATATTATAGGAGAGACAATATTCACTCAAAGTGCTTTTATAAAAAGAGTTAAAGCCAGGGTACCTTGAGTCTTAGGTGAGGGTAGGTCACCAAGAGTGGGTATGGCTGTCAGCGCAGCCCACCAGGTACAGAGTCCACCTTAAACAATCATTTTTGGTATAACCAGCATTTCCAAATGTCCTCCTGGGGCCATATAGGTTAAAAACATAGTTCCTACCTTATGAAAGTATGAATAGTAGCTTCACCAACAGCCTCATTTCTTGAGGGCTGTTGGTTGTCTTATGTAGTCCTCCCCATTAAGATCCTCGCCGCCCAGCGCTCGGCACGGCGCGCGCCCCAGCGCCGTACAATGACGTCATCGGCGGCGCGGTCCCTGAGGACCCCCCAAGAGGTGCACATGGCCACGTCTGGGCGCCCGCCCCCCGGCCCCCCGGTATTGTGTAACGCCTCCTGTAATTAGTTTTGGTCTTGTTAGGGGAATGAAGGAGGATTCCCTCCCAGATCCCCACAAAAACAAAGGAAACAGATCCTGTAAGGGCACATAACCTCTCATGTATCCCAAAAATCAAAGCCGTCGACATATGTTTACAGTTCTATAATGTACAGAAAGTACAGCAGTAATAAAGTATGCAGACATATTTCGTCCGCATATTTAGTGTATCACATAACTAATAATGTTATTCATACAACATGGGTCACACATTTAGATCCCACGCGTATGTAAAAATGAAGTATATAGTAATGTATACCTATTTCTACTTCCCTTGTTAGGGGAGGTGACGGAGATTAAAAAGTAAAGTGAAAAGAAATCGTGTAAAGAGGTGTCAAGGAAGAAATATAAGGGTTTCTCATAGTCATTAGAGGAAGCACTTAAAGTTCATGGCCCCATTGAGGCCTGGGTATATGGTTGCTTTTAGATGGAATATCCATCTAAGCTCTTTTTGCAACAGGGTGCGGTCTAGATTACCCCCTCCAATTGAGGGGTGCACCCTTTCTATCACGAAAAATCGAATTCCCCCATAGTCATAGGTGTGGTACATGGCCACATGTCTGCCTATTGGGGTATTTAAATTTCCAACCGCTGCCGATTTGATATGTTCCGAGAGTCTCTGGCCGAGGGCTCTCTTAGTTTTACCAATATAAAATGCTTGACAGACACATTGGAACATGTAAATAACCCCTACTGTGTCGCAGTTGGCGAAGTGTCGAGGTACGAAGATTTCATTGTTAGGTAGGAGGATTTGCATGGATTCTTCTATAAATGGGCAACATTTACACTTTCTGTGTGCACTTGAATGTTCCCTTCTTCGTACAGGTATCCCTTCGCTTATCTGCCTTATAGTGGCTAGAGACCAGCTTGTCCCGTAATGACCTAGACTTTCTAAAGACTACGTCTGGAGATGCTTGGACATAGTGACGGATGATGTCATCATCTCGTAAGAGGTCCCAATGTTGTTGAAGGATTTGGCGAATTTGGTGACGTTGTCTGTTGTAAGTTGTAATAAGTCTTACATTCGAAGGTGTTTTAGTAGTCTTCTCCTGGAATACCAGATGCATTCTTTCGTGTTGGTTCGCTTGATTGAACGCTTTTTTAAGGAGTTTGTGGCTGTATCCCCTGGACAGTAACCTCTTCCTCAACGCAGCTGCTTCCTTGAGGAAGTCCTCATGTCTGGAGCAGTTGCGTTTCAGCCTGAGGTACTGTCCATAGGAGATACTCCTCACCAAGTGTTGTGGGTGAGAGCTCGATGCAGCAAGGATCGTGTTCCCTGCTGTATCCTTTCTGTACAAGGTAGTTTTTATGCATCTGTCATTGTCCAGGAAGATTTTTACATCTAGGAATGAAATTGCCAATTGGCTACATTCAAAGGTGAATTTCAAATTCATATCATTCCGGTGTAGACAGCTAATGAAATGTTCCAATTTGGGTCTAGGCCCCTCCCAGATTATGAAGATGTCGTCAATGTATCGATACCATGACGCTATGTATGGTGTAAATTCCTCATATAGGGGAGAGGACCATAATGTCCTTTCCCACCAACCCAAGTACAGGTTGGTGTAGCTAGGGGCACATTTCATCCCCATAGCTATGCCTTGAACCTGAAGATATAGTTGCTTATTGTAGAGGAAATAGAAAAAGTATGTCCACAATGAAATCATTGTATGCTTGGGTATCCAAGCTTCGTTCCTGTAAGAATATGGCTGTGGCCTGAACCCCTTTGTCATGGGGGATGCAATTGTATAGTGCCTCCACATCCAGACTAACTAACCAAGCATGCTGTTTAACGTTAAGTCCCTCAATAAGTTGGAGGAGGATTCCGGTGTCGTTCAGGTATGAAGGAAGGCTCTCCACATGTGGGCGCAAGTATTGGTCAACGAGAGAGCTGGCGCTTTCTGTAAGGTTGCCAATACCAGAGACGATGGGTCTACCTGGGGGGTTGTCTAAATTCTTATGTACTTTTGGCAGCGCGTAAAAAGTAGGTATCACATGGTTCGTGATTTGAAGGTAATTGTAAGTTATCGGGTTGATTGTCCCCTTTGTATGGGCCCTAAAGATTATGTTTTTGTATTCCCAAACAAAGTTTTCAATCAGTAATGTTGAAATGGGACGGTACCAGTCTTTATTCTGGAGAATTTTGTTACACATTGATTCATACTTGGAGTTGTCCATCAGTACCATGTTCCCAGCATGATATATGGATAAGTCATGGACATGGATTCTACTGGGTAGAGTCCACCCCGACGCATGATCTATAATGTAGAAAATATATAAAGACAGATATTGCAAATACATTAGCTGTATGGTCACGTCATACCATCCCTCTGTGCCTTTTGGTAAATCATTATTACTTACATTCATGTATGCCATAAGTGATATCCAAGCAAATCAATCCAGGAAATCAATAAAAACAACCCTCAAAGGGCGAGCCAGGAAATGGGAGAACGGGGAACAGGTCAACAAAGTGCCTTATTGGTCTCCTGCATATAAGGGTAATGTTATTTATAGATACAAAGGGATTTTAGGCCCTTTAACTCAGGGGGAATCTCTTTGGTGACATTGTCACCCTAAACAATTGCTATATATATATATATATATATATATATATATATATATATATATATATATATATATATATATATATAAATAAGTTCTGTATGATCACTTTATTGCCAGTGCACCTAATAGACTCATGAAAAGGTAAATGACATTTAAGTAAAACTGCAAAAAAAAATTGGCATGTGAATATTATTGTTGGCATCTTCAACGCTAAATTTTAAAAGAGGGGGCTAAATATTGTGGTTTCATGTTATTTTTGGTTGTTTAAACACAGTCACGCAATGCTGCGGATTAGGGATTATCCACAAGGCTTAGTATAAATATAATTGTGTTTTGCAATGATTTTATTCTGACACAAATACATTTACTTCCATACATTTACACTAAAATAACCAAGCTGGCCAAACCACTTGTATGTGTTTAATTGCTGCAATGTTGTTTTCTATGGTTAAAGAAGCTTGCAAATATTGTTTTAATAATACAGAATTAACTATCAATTCAATTACAAATGTAGTTTTTTTTTAGATGTGATACAGTAGCAAGGCAATAGATTGTCCAGAAGAGCAAAGGATGTAGGGTTCTTATAGCTCATTGCCTAGAAGTCATTTGGTGGGAACCAGCATCCACAAAGAACTTCCACAAAACAAGAGGGTAACTCCAGTTCTGTATTTTCTCAAGGTCACATAGGAAACATAGGGGCGATATATTTTAGACATGGATTTCAACCGAGACATGTCCTTCACATAAACAAAACCTTCAAAAACCCAACCTTTACTAAAAGGAAAGATGTTGACAAGTAACTATTCAGATCATTGTGTTGGGATGACAAGGAAAGTGTGTTAAGGCTCCCATGCACGGGTCGATTTTTCACTAGATTTTTGGCCGATCAATCACAGCGTGCGGTCACGAGATCGATCGGCGATTTTAGATTTGTCAACAAAAATGTTAGCATGTGCCAGATATTTCTGTAAGTCTTTAGCTGACACTCTACGATTCTTCTTTACCTCAGTAAGCATTCTGCGCTGTGCTCTAGCAGTCATCTGTACAGGACAACCACGCCTAGGGAGAGTGCTAATTTTCAGACATTTCAGACAATTTGGAAGTAAAGACCACAAGGTTAGAACAGTCTTCCATGGCCCTCCTGATGACATCTCCATGCGAGGTCAGCTCCGCCCCTTTAACCCAGGACCATCATAGTCAATAAAAAACGGGCATCCCCCTCATGCCAGTGTTTTTTTCTGTCCCCTCTACAGGACCAATATGTTCAGTTCCAGCATCAGAACTTGGATTTTATTTTAGACTCTTCCTGGTCAAAAAAGCGTCCGAGCCTTTACGTACGGTGTTGGGACTTAAACACCTATTACTTCAGTGGTTCAGTATAAAGATTGAATGATCTCTCTGGATCTGGCTAACTTCATTCAACAATTTTAGTTTCAGTGCCTCCTGTCTGGGCTCTCCACAGCCCAGAAGACAAGTTGCTAGTACTTCAGTTGCTTTAGGGTTTTGGGTGGCAAGTGAACTAGGGTGGCAATTGCTTAGGCCAGGGGAGAGTCAGAGTTCGAGGCATTTACCTGAAAAGAGCCTTATTGGCAAATTTTGCCCCTGGAAAGGTGCTTTTTCGACCATCTTTTTATGGTTATGGTTGAGTTTTCTACTCAAATCCTTATACCTGTTTTATTTCAATTGGGAATCAGTTTTTTTCAGCTATTCCTGCAGTAGAGGACCAGAGTCGATAATCTGGATATGGTTCAACTGTCTCAATCTTTATACTGCTTCTGATTTACAGTCTATATGATTTATGTGAATAGCCTAGAATCTG
>CM070035.1:122333920-122345063 GCA_036250615.1 Ptychadena robeensis | reverse complement strand
AATATAATTTTAGAAAATCCTAATTTTATACAATTGACAATACAGGTAACAATCATTAACAATCATTATCTGTCTCTGTAGGCTCGAAGAGAACAATGGCCCTTTTTATCCCTAGTAAACACTCTTCTGTATACTTCGTTAATGTGTTATACAATCTGAAGTCTTACTATTCATTTGTTTTTACCTTCTATTTTGGAAACAAATATAAGGATTAGTATGTCCATTAAAACAGGTCTAGTTATATGGGTTAACTATGACACAACAATATCCCGCATCATAAACCACAATGGATCGAAACCTTCACGTATTTCTAATGTCTACATCTATGTTGAATCTGCAAACACCAATTTATTATCCCATTGTTCTAGGAAGAGAGTCTCTCCTTTTAACAAATAAGCTTTGCAAACACTCCTACAGAGAAAGGTCAACTAGAAAAGTCTAAAATTCAGCTAGCTTTTAAACTCATGAACAAGATGGCTGACATTAAATTCTGTATAACATATAATACGTATACATAATCATTATTTCCGTCCAAAAGTTCTGACACAACTTCTCTCCACTTACCTTGAGAGGACGTTTTTTTGTCTAGTGGATAATCTTTTCTGGTATCCAATGGGCTCCAGGAAGACAGGCCATGGGGTCTTTGTGAGTCATCTCAGCATGGATCCTGGATCCTTGCCTTTGTTGCAAGGTCTTTTGCCACCTTTGGAGGTCTGCGCTCATTCCTCATGGCACTTGGCTACTTAATGGGCTTTCCATTTAAAGGTGGTAGTGGATATTATCTACCAAGTAGCTCGTTGGAAAACTCCTAACATATTGACCATAATTTTCCTTAACTGGCTTCTCCTCATGACAGTGAGTCAAGTCAGTTACTAAACCCACCCCCCATTATTTGTGTTTTTCCGGTCACAAGTCTGGTTACGTTACACAGATATGAGGGGTATTCTCCTTTTTTTTTAGCATATACATTTTTATTATTTTCAAAAACATAACAGGGAAACAAGCAGTAATATGGGCAGTACAGCGAACAATACAGGGGCTTCAGCCGATAGCATTTACAGGCAATGATACAGTCAAAATTTTCCAACCAGACTTCAGTTGTATGCCCTCGAGGCTATGCCCACATTACAGTCCCCTAACTTACCCCTAAGACCCAAGGAGGGACAGACTCTCGGTGACGGGCATAGTATGCCATACCCGCCAGTACTTTGCGAATGTTGAATACCCTGCCTCGCCCCTGCACAAACCCCACCTGATCCTTGTGGATGAGTCTGGGCAACATCGGGGCCAACCTATTAGCCATAATCGTGGAAAGATATTTAATATCCTGATTTAACAGGGAGATAGGTCGATAGGAGCCCGGCTCCCCAGGATCCTTCCCTGCTTAGGGAGAAGTCTAATGAACGCCTCATTACCCGTCTCCGGGAACTGTCGATAAAATAGAATTATACAGTCGCAACAGAGGGTCTATCACTAGTGATATGGATGGATGTTCGCCCTCCTTCTTGCCGGCGAGCAGTGCGGGTGTTCAACCCGCTCCGTTCGCCGGCAAGAAGAAGATCTCTATTCTTCCTCCGGCAGGATCAGAACCTGTGTGATCGTGCCGGAGGAAGAATCTTTTCACTAGAAGACCGGGCATAAAGCCGGTCTCCTAGTGAAAAACCGGCTCGGAGCAGGAAGTGACGTCAGTGACGTCACATCCGGCTCCCTTACCCAGGAACTATGCATTCCAGGATGCGTTCCAGGGACCGATTTTTCCAAATCAAATTCCCCGCCTAGAGGCGGGGAATTTGAATCTGTCCGCGAACAGGCGGACGGTGGACGTCTTTAGAAGTCCAACCCGCTCGTTCGCGGACAGTCCTGGCCGATGTTCGGCCATCACTATCTATCACACTCTCCTGGGCCATCTTGTAAAACTCATTGGAGAAGCCATCTGGCCCCGGGGCTTTGCCACTGCTCGCATGTTTAATCACTTGAAGGATCTTATCCTTGTCGATCGGGGCATTCAACAAATCCACCTGGTAGCTGGCCAAAGATGGTAAATTTACCTCCTCCAAGAACCGTCTGCCATTCTCCATCCCCCTCCCTCCTGCAGAGCATACAGGGAAGAGTAATACTCCCTGAGGATACTGGCTATCCGCTTGGGGTCCTTCTACATCCCTCCCTGTCCATCCCTTAGGGCCGAGATGTGCACCCTGGGTTGCCGCCCTTTTGCCAAATTGGCTAGGAGCTTCCCTGTCTTGTTCTCAAAGCGAAAGAAGTCCACTGCCCTGTGAGTCCTGACATACTGGTCCAATTCCCGCAACCAATGACCACACATCTGTTTGGCCTTCAACCAGGTCTCCCTGCGCTCCTCCGTAGGGCCGTCCCTATACGCCGTTTACTCCTGCCGTACCTGTTGGCAGGCCTCCGTATACTGTTTGAGGGAGGACTTCTTCTTTGCAGACGCATATGCCTAAAATCCGTCCCCTCAACACTGCCTTCCCTGCCTCCCAGAAGAGGGCCACATCATCTCTGTGGGCCGCATAACACACTCCTCATATTCCACCCACCAACCTCGAATATGATCATGCAGCGTGTCATCGTTCGCTAAATGACCAGGGAAACGCCATACCCTGGGAGCTGTCAGGATACCCAGCCCCACCGATTCTCCTTTTTATTAACTAGGGGAAGGTGGTCCTGGGGGAGTCACAGGTGCATAGCTGACCTCCTGTGGTGGACTATCATGTGAAGAAGCCAGGAAAGGGAAAAATGCTGTAGAGCATTTATTACTCATGGTTCTATTTATACACCAGAGTGTATTGCACCTTTCCGTATAACCGGTATAAAAAAAAACTAAAACAGACTTTTATCTGTAGCTTGTGATTTTCAGTCCATATTACTCACTGAGCTAACATTTAAATATCTATTTAAATCAGCCCAATGTTCTAAAACTTGTGAACCAGACTAAATTGCAAAGACAATCACATACAAATCATCAACTGCTATAAATTTCCCTTTTCCACAAGAATATTGCCTTGGTGTCACCTTTGACTGCACTCTCCTTTACTCCCCACATACAGAACATTGCTAGATACTGCCACTTCCATCTGTGCAACATTTTCAAGATACACCCACCCACTTTCCTCTCCCCAGAGACCGCCAAAGTCCTGGTCCACACTCTCATCATTTCTCAACTACTGCAACGTCATTCTCTCTGACCTTCCTCTATCTTGACTGTTCCCTCTTCAGTGCATCATGAATAGTGCTGCTAGACTCATTTACTGCTCTAACTAATAATAATCTGCTGCTACTCTCTACATTGGTTTTCAAAAACCAAATTCAAAGTTCTGTGCCTTGTTTTTAAACTACTCCACACCTCCTGCCCTATGGACATCTCAAACTTGGTACATATACCCCCTCTGCTCCTCTTTTGATATACTAATGACACACATAATATCATTTCATGCACAGCTTCAAGACTTCTCTAGGGCCACAAGGAGAAAGTCTAATGGGATGAGGAAGAGAGTTCCTAAGAGTAGACTTTGGAACTCTCTGCCTCATCCCATTAAACTTGCTCCTACATTTACCACATTCCCAATCTATTAGATTTAATGTACAGTGCTGCGTAATATGTTGGCGCTATATAAATAATAGCTAGTAATAATAATAAAGAAAGCCATCCTAAATAGTCAATGGCAATTTGATATGGCATATGGAGTCCTCATTAGAGTTGAACGAACCCAAACTGTAAAGTCTGGCCTACCTATCTTCTCATTCCTAACATCACCACCATGCCAGTCCCATCCTCTCCACCTCTTGTATACTCTGCGTCATAACCTTTTAGATTTAATGTACAGTGCTGCATAATATGTTGGCGCTATATAAATAATAGCTAATATTAATAATAAAGAAAGCCATCCTAAATAGTCAATGGCAATTCGGTATGGCATATGGAGTATTAACATTAGGGTTTTCTCATAACGGACCCCAACACAGACATAGGTCTGTATATCCGTGTTCCAGTCCGTTGTTCGCACCATTAATACAGCTTATTGATTGGCTGTAGTGCAGCCAATCAAGAAGCCTATCAGATTCCAGCCCTGAGCATGTCTCACTGGCATACCCTCTGTGATTGGCCAGTGCGACACGTGAGCCAGCCTCTATATAAAGGCTAGTCCCGTGCGCCGCCATTCACAAACGCGCAGGCATTGGGACAGGACTTGTTGCTGTGGCAGGGAGAGATAGGCTGATAGTGTTTAATAATGAGCGGGTTTAGAGGTAGACAGGGAAAGATAGAGAGGCGCATTGTGTCGAATAGGCAGAGATTTGTCAGGCAGGGAGAGGTTTGTAGGCAGGGAGAATTGCTGCTGAGTTAGGTAGCCAAGTCATATATGGTTGCTGTACATTAATGCAGGGACCTGTTATTGTTGCATGGTCAAATCGTTTTATGGGTCAAATACCCAATTTGTGTAGTGACAATAATTTTTCAAAACTTTAAGTGAAAAAAAATAGTGTTTTCAAATTTTCTATATTTTATTGGACTTTCTATTTTTGTGGTCCATCTGAAATATTTTTCTGGGTCAAATACCCAATTTGTGGAGTTATATAGTAATTTTCCAACACTTTAAGGATATGCGACACAATCGCGACGTTTCACAATTTATTGCAATGAATCGCGATTATATAATCGCGATGCGATTTTTAAAAATGGAAATTATGGATATTCTCCCAGTCGAGTATCGGAACTCCATTGAGTTGCATGCATTGTGCATATTTGATCGCAATTGCAATTTTGTGATCGCAATTCATGTCCACAAGTGCGTATATTCAGATTTCGAATATTATGGTGGATATTCACGAAATTACATGAATTCGAATATTGCCTAGTCGCTCATCACTATCAAATACCCAATTTGTGGAGTGACAGTAATTTTTTAAAATTTTAAGTAAAAAAAAGTGTTTTCACATTTTATATATTTCAGTTGGCTTTCTATTTTTGTGGTCTATCTTTCCTTACAGAAAGAAGGAGGAGAGGTACAAATAAGGGACATGGGCGTGGCCGTGGTCATGGTGTTGCTGGTGGTGAACCTGCTGGTGCAGGTAGAGGACATGGTCCATCTCTGCCATCTACAAGTAAAAATGAACCACCTTCCTCTGTTTCGCTTGCTCAAAGGAGCCATCTGCGATATTTATACACCACATACAATTACCATGCAATTTCTGTACAACCAACTTTTCTTCTACCAAAACCATGTAACATGAGGACCTTTCTACACCTTCCAATCACTATGTATTCTATCAGGGAGGTCACTATACTACATAGTTGTTGGTAGGTCTCATGGAAATTGTATGGAGGAATCTCAAGGTGTATGCGGGGCTTTAGAATGGTTAGGCCAGAACAAGTGCAGGCCACAGTAGATTGGGTGACTGTCAGCGGCTCCAGCTCTTTCTCCACGTCTGCCACTCAGTCTTCATGTCAAAGTGCACAGTTGGCACCTTCTGCAGCTGGACATCCGTCCATCTCCAGAAATTCCGACGAAACTAATAAGCAGCCTGAGCTCCAAGTCATGCAGCAGTCTCTACTGCTTTTTGATGACACGGATGACCATTTTGCCATGGGCCTTCCACCTAGCCCTGCCCAAGAAGTGTAAGAGATTGAGTACAAAAATGCTCAACTGCTTATCTTGCCATATATGGAGATGGAAAGACCTGCGCAGCAGGTGTCTGATGAGCATGATGACGAGACACAGATACCAACTGCTGCATCTTTCTACAATGTGGAGGCTACCAAGAAGGGCAGAAGGGCCGAAGACATGGTGGAAGATGATGGTGAAGATAATGAGGTCCTAGACCCCACATGGGATGAAGGTCAGGAAGAGGTTGGAGGTAGCACATAGCCCCCAGCACAGCAAAAGAGGGAGCAGGGTGCAGAGTGTGAGAGGCCGTGGCCTAGCCGCTCGGCCAGCTGCTGTCCACCGCAACCAGGCACCCAGAGCGTCAAAGGCAGCTACCAAGAGTTCCCTGGCGTGGAATTTCTTCAAACAATATCCTGAGGACAAGACACAAGTGTCACAAGTGCAATCAGAGCCTCAAGCGAGGCATCAATGTTCTGAACCTTAGCACCACCTGCATGTCTGACGTGGACTCAGCTTCTTAAAGACAAAAAGAAGGATCTCTTGCTCTCCCGGCTCCCTCTTCTGCTTCTTCTGTCTCTTCAAACACCGCTGTTGTGGCACCTGTCATCCCGCTAGCAGTCCATCCGGTAGCAACACCACCTCCACAGTCCCTGGCCCTGAATGGCAGCATTTCAAAATTGCTGGCATTTGAAATGCTGTCCTTCTGTCTCATGGAGACACAAAGTTTCAGAGGAATTATGGCTGTGGCTGTCCCACAGTATGTTGTTCCCAGCTGCCACTACTTTTCTAGGCGAGCTATCCCTGCCCTGCACGACCAAGTGGTGGCCAAAATTAGGTGTGCCCTGCGCAATGCCATCTGTGGCAAGATGCACCTCACCACCGATACGTTGACCAGCAAGCACGGGCAGGGGCGTTATATCTCCCTAACGGCGCACAGGGTAAATGTAGTGGTGGATGGGGTGGAGACCAGACCACTTTGCCTCCTGTTGCCTCCTACTACACTTCCTCCTCTGCCACCTCTTCCTCCAGTCAGCATTGCATGCCCTGCACCACCGACTTTAGCACGGCCAAGGGTAAGTGCCAGCAGGCAGTTTTAAAACTCCTCTCTTTGGTAGATAAACCGCACACTGCATATGAGCTGTGGACCGCCATCAAAAATCAGACTGTGCTGCTGGGTGCTGCCATTGAGCCTTAAGCCTGGTCTGGTGGCCTGCGATAATGGGTGAAATCTGGTTGCCGTTCTGGGCCTAGGTAGTTTGACACACATCCCTTGCCTGGCACATGTGCTGAACTTGGTGGTGCAGAAGTTTTTTAAAGAGCTACCCACATATGTCTCAACTGCTGCATAAAGTGCGGGAGGTCTGCCCACGCTTTAGGCGCCCTCACCCTGCTGCCGCTTGCCTATCTGCGCTGCAGGGTACCTTCGGCCTTCCTGCTCACCGTCTGTGAGCTATGTGAGCAGCAGAAGGCAATAGTTCAGTTTCAGCTGCAGCACGCACGAGGACCTGGAGTGACCTTGGAGGACCAAGTCACCAACGCAAAAGGGGCATGGCCAGCACCACTGAAGGCAGGGTTAGCATGGCCAACATGTGGAAAACCTTTTTAGGCCCTCAAAAGCAACCGGCACCGCCGGCAGATAACGAACGTGTTAGCAGGAGGCAGCATTTTAATAACATGGTGGATGAGTACGTGTGCACACGCCTACAGGTACTGACTGATGGGTCTGCCCCATTCAACTTCTGGATTTCAAAATTGTCTACATGGCCCGAGCTTGCACTTTATGCCTTGGAGGTTCTGGCATGCCCTGCGACTGTGTGCCCTGGGGTAACATGCCCCTTTTACTGTCTCCAATCCAGAAGAAGAAAAAAAAGTTAAGGCCCTTTGTGTCGGCAGCTGTGGCATCTTAAAATATCTGCGACTGATGAGCGGCAATGTGTGTACTTCTTGAAGCTGTGGTAACATGCCCCTTTACTGTCTCAAAGAGAAAAAAAAATTAGGCTTTGGGCCCTTTGTGCCGGTGGTAGAAGGCTACTGAAATTGTCTGCAACTGATGAGCGGCAATGTGTGTACTTTTTGGAGCTGGGGTTTTATGCCCCCTTTACTGTCTCCAAGAGGAGGAAAAAATGAGGCCCTGAGGCTTTGAGGCCCTGAATGCCAGTATTTCTGTGGTTTCCGGCTGACAAATTCCACTGTTGTATTGTATTCCACTATTGTATTGTATTGTCATGGTCTTCCCCATTGGTGGTGTAGTGGAATCTATGCCACAAATGTGTGTACTTCTTGGAGCTGGGGTATTTGAGCTGGGCTTGGGAGGAGGCTCTGCATGCTGGCATTTCTAAATTGCTGCCATTTGCCATGCTGTCCTTCCATGTGTCCCACACTGTGTTATGGGTGTGTCATGGCTTTTGCAGCCTTCTGTGCCTGTGGTGTAGTGGCAGCTATGCCACAAAATGGAAATTTTTTCTGGTGGGTGAGAAATGAGATGTATTTCTGGGCCTAATAGTACCAACTATTGACTCCCCCGTGGGCTGCATTGCCCCGTCCTCCATACTGACCTCCTCCAACTCCTAATTTTTTGCTTCAATGGGAATTTATGACAATTTGCCTTTATTTGATGCTATTCACTCATTTCACTATCCACATTTGTTTGCAGACCATTAGTCCAGTTCTCGTGTCATTTTAGTGCCTTTTGCAGCCCTCTAGCCCCTTCCCTGAGTGTTTTAGAATGATTTTAGTGCCGAAAAGTTTGTGCCCCCATTGACTTCAATGGGGTTTGGGGCGATGTTAGATTTGGGTTCGAGTCCCAAACCCGGACTTTTCAGCGAAGTTCGGCCGAACTCGTCGAACACGGACATCCAGGTGTCCGCTCAACTCTAGCCCTCATACTATTATATTTTTCTAAATGTTGTTCAGTGAAAGAACGATCATTTTATGTGTAGAAATTAATGTCTTTATGCCCCTTTTATATAACACATTATAATTATGACATAGAAGAACATAGATCTGATACTACTAACAGTTGTAAAAAAGGATCACAGCACTCTTCATCCTGTAGCGTACTGCATCTTTCCTATCCGGGATGTATGATGTCAAAATAAACTTTACATCTTTGAAACAATGGCATGGGAATTGAGTTTTCGAACCACGTACATTCATTTCCTCCATATTTTATCTTGGTAAATGTTGCTTTTAAAACTTGCCTCTAAACTGCAAACATCAGTTCTGTTCTTTTTACACATGATAGGACTTTGCCTTTGTCTCTGTTTCCTTGCACTTGAATGATTGGTAACAGTACCATTTGTCATTATTCTTGAATTATTTAATTACATAATGTCTGTAAATCATAATCCATACTGACAGACTTATATAAATAATAAAACACGCTCTGGTACAATCATCCGAAATGACTATAAAATATTTTTCCCATTGTTAGCCTCTTCATCCATTAAAAAATAACCAGGAAAATAGTTAACGTATAAAGGTTTCGAGAAATGAATCACTGTGTAGTAGCACTAATAGTTTATTGACAAGTGGTGACTTAAAGGACAATTGGATTCATGGCTGGTTTGAGATTAATTAACATGTTAGCTTGTTGGTGATTATATGCTTAAGGCCAATGTAGTGTGTTTTTTGTAGAACAGAATCCTCAATGCCTATCATTAGTTAAAGGTTTGAAAGATAATAGCATTTAATAAAAACACAGAAGATCCCTTATACAATTTTTAGAAAACAATATAACTTTAGCAACATATATGTCATGAACCTGAGCCACAGGACCTTAATCTGACATAAATTGTTGGTTATATTAAAGGCTGCCATACACACCCCGACGGGTGCAGACAGACCAGTCCCGATATGCACCGGGATGCAAACGTGATGACGTCATCACGTTTGCACCCTGGTGCATTATGGGGCCCCTTCAGTCGGCCGACACCCTTTGTGTGCCGGCCATTAGCTTCAATGAAGACGCCGGTTTTCATTGAAGCTAATGCCATCGACTTCCGTCGACTTCCGAGATTATCGGACATGTCCGTTCTCTGGCCAGCCGAGCTGTGGGGCGACAGGGATCTGTCCGCCCCATGTGGGCACATACCGATGCCCGTCGGTCAGGTGAAAAATCGGCCGCTTATCGGCATGTGTATGGCAGGCATAAGAATAAATGCTACATGTTTACAAGGGTCAGAATGAAGGTGTTCCTAAATCAGAGTATTCTCTATTAGTGAATCAATTAACTTAATAGTTAGGGCTAATCTCTGACCAAATGCTCTATTGGTTACCAATGCATAAATAATACTGCGATTAATGTGATTTACAATATGCAGAAAGGCAGATTTCACCTTAGTTTTGGACTGACATCTAGGCCTTACCTACCTAGTCTTTCTGTAATCCAATTTAATGGATTGGATCTCCTTTCTTGCAGTCACGGAAGCTCAGATTTACATATGGCTAATTATAAATATATGATTCATCAGTCTGTACCATAAAACTTTTCCTGTAGTTTTATTGCACCAAGCTCAGTTAGAATTGAACAACAATTTCAAGCTTCCCAGCTCTTTCTCAAGTTCCAAAGGTGATTACAAATATTGCAAACGCCTATTTAAATTCTAGAGCAGGAAATTCTCCCAGCCCATTGTATGAGTGCTCAGTAAACCCTTACCATACCTGAAACTATCACCCTGAATTCTGCCTCACCCTATTGTAATTATAAATTCATGTCTATATAGTGTCAACATATCACACAGCACTTTGCAGTTATACGTTACTTAACCACTGTGGCTATGTTTCATGCCCTGTAGCAAGCATCATGCCCCTGCTTAGAGGGCATTAATATAATGTAGCAATAATGTACCCCTTAAATTCTTTGCAGGAGTTGCTTACCCCAAGAATTAATCCAGTGTTCCTTAGAAATTATCCTCCCCTGGCCGCCGGATCTACTTTATACAATGACTTCTCCATCAGAGGGAGGAGTTCACATGCTGCTGCTTTGGACATGGGACCCATCAAGGTGCGCCTCCCAGTGTCTGACAGTTCATTCTGCTTTTCTGTGTTTGCAATCAATAATATAAATAAATAAAAATACAGTTATGTATTTATGGTACGAGGAAGATCAGCAAGTCCTCAGCAGTCAGAGGAAAGGGAAGAAAGTTTTGGAGAGAAGGGACAGGCAGGATCTATCCCTGGTTCTCCCTTCCTCCCTCTCTTGCACAGAAATCCTTTTCTAGCTGCATTTGCTACTGCCTGGAAGACGAGTTAACCAGGGGTGCTGCACTGGATGTCAGGCACATCAGAGAAAATACAGTCCCATAGAAGCTCACCGCCTGTCTAATGTGGACTCTGGAATGCCAGATCTGTTGGCACAAACTGACCTCCGTTCACAATCTATTCCTTTCTAAATCTCTAAACCTCCTGGCTCTCACTGAAATCTGGCTCTCTACCTCTGAATCTACTTCTGCTGTTGCTCTATGCTTTGGAGGCCTGCACTTCACTCACACCCCCAGACCTGACAACAGGCCAGGTGGTGGTGT
>CM070035.1:122291054-122318470 GCA_036250615.1 Ptychadena robeensis | reverse complement strand
TATACTCTATTCCCCAACCTATTAGACTGTAAGCCCGTCCGGGCAGGGTCCTCTACTCCTGTGTACCTGTACCTGTGCGTTATATTGTGTTGTATCTCCACTCTTATGTATTGTACAGTGCGTAATATGTTGGCGCTATATAAATAAATAATAATAATAATAATAAGAGTTGTAAAAAGTGAGTTGCCCTTCCAAGACATAAGATGCCAAGTCTGCATACAATAAACTGAATGGGCGTACCAGACCAAATGGTTTTGTAAGATGTGCTTGTTCATAACAAAGAAACTAAGCAGGACCAACACATTTCAAAGGCCATGTTCTTTCTTTATAAGGGATAACTTATAACACTGAGATGTTTGTGCTGTGTTTAATTAATGAGATATCAATTGTTTGTGCTTCTACATAAAGCATGTAGATGACAAGCGAAATATATGACACCAATGAGACTCTGGCACATGTATAATGAAATATTGCCCATTTTTTTTTGTGTGTGAAGATGTAGCAGAGAAGGAGAGCAGCACTCCTATATGTCAGTGGCTGTGAAATGGAATTAGTGTGTCAACATACAAAGCTTATGAAAAGAAACAATACTTTGTGACTTTATTTTATTAACACTAATCTACTTGTATCTAAAATTTCCAGAGGTTCACTTTTAAATAATTTTAATGCTAATACCATATAGTATATGACAAAGTGTAAAACTGTACATAAGAAAAGTGACATTAGCATTTCAGAATAAATCATTTCAGTTTACTCTCTCTCTCCTCATTTCATGTGAGTTCAGCTCAGGTCTCTCAGTTTCTTTCACATTACTGCGTTCTCAAACCACGCCACAAAACAAGATGCATGAATGATATTTGAAGTTGAAGAACAAAGGACTACCATGTAATAATTTATAACATTCATTGTTAAAAAATAAAATAGTAAATAGCAGAACTATATTAAGTCATTTCCTAAGCACCAAAATCCCTCCCCATGTTAAGTAAGGTAGAGAACGCTGTGTGCCACACTGTTCGTTTAGCATCTTAAATGTATACTCCACACAAGTGTAAGATGATTAATGTGGTTTAATAGAAATATAGATGAGAGATTACAGAAAATTTTGTAATAACACATGCAACACTGTTTATGATATAGGTATATCTGCATTGTTGCTATCAAGGACTCCATGCCCATAGCACTCCCCGCTCAACAATTCACCCGTTACCCCCCCCCCCCCCCCCCCCCCCCCCCCCCACGCTCATCAATGTAGAATGATAGCACTTCCCCCGCTTAACAACTTGGCCGGCCGAACAATAGCACCCTCAACAAATTGGCCGGCCGACCGATAGTGACCATTGCCACTATGGACTGGCTACCATTTACTGTACCTTTCAGAGCATTAGATGCTCCATTGTATAGGATGCACCTTATACAACAGGGTGCCTGATACCCCAAAAATACTTCAGGTTACTCTTGGAGATAATGGAGGTGGGGAAGCTTCCTCTGAATTTACAGCTCATTAATAGCAATAAAGACACTAGAAGCATCAACGCTCACTGGTTGATACATCATTGCTCTTGTGCACTGGGATTAGGTAAGTGTATTTTGCTGCACTAGTTTTTTTCCCCTTACTTTAGCCTCAATGTCACATATCAAAGTAAAATAGGTACCATATATGTAGCAGTCGTGGACATGGTTCTTTTGCACAGCCCACACTGGCTAATAAAATGAAAGTTTAGAAAAGGACCCAGGAGGGAAAGAATAATAGCAACATGAAAATAAAACTCTCAGCTAGGTACAATCAAATGATTCTATTATGAATTGCACCAAAGCAGGGTGATCTACCACCATATAACACCTGCTTGTAGGAAACAGCTGCAGGTAGGTTCTTAATTCACATCCAGATCTGATTTTTTTTACTGTATACAATTATTGTTGAATAAGTCGAATATGTAAAAACTGTCTTTTCTGTTATAAAAATTAGGATTTTGCCCATCCTCAGATCCAATTACACATAGGTGTCGGCCAAGCATTGCAACTTGTCTAAAGCTTTGCTAGATATTTTTCTGATAGTGATAACATTTCCTTTTAACTTTCAAAGCTGGATCAAATTAATGCCACTTACAAATGAAATTATGGAATGGTGAATTAATTGTCTTTACTCTATTATAGTGTCTGACTTGAGGAGATTGCAATTGCTCTGGAGCAACTTTAACAAAAAACTTCATTATTTGCTCATTTTATTAAATTGAATATTATTGAGAACCATAAAAATGAATCTATATTGTGCATTCTTCGAAAACACAGATACATTGTATGCATTCTGTAAACAGAACTGTGTTAAAGGATAATTACATAAACCATAATAAATACATGTTTTAGTAATATATACAGTCTTTAGTAATATGTTTGTAGCACCACACAAGTAAAATAACAACAATAATCCTTATTTGATTTGCTCCCTCACATAAGTTATGTAGCCAATAAATTAGTTTAAAATAAAAAAGGCAGTAAGGAAAACTGTATAGGATCATATCGAGCCATGTGAAAAAGTACATTTACATCTCCCTGGCGTATAAATTGCTACAGTCTATAAACCTTTATGGCTATCCCTATTTTGTCACAATGGGAATCTGAACTAGAGATGAAGTTTACAGATGAACAAAAGTCTAAGCTGTTCTCTCTGCAACACGTCTCTTCCCTTAGTACCAAAACTTTTAAGCTTTTTAGTAGATGATATTGTACACCTGTGAAGGTGGCCAGATTTGCTCCCATGGCCTCCCCACTTTGCTGGAGGGGTTGCGGGGACCCAGGTACCTTCTAGACATTAGGTGGTCATGCCCACTCATTAAACCCTATTGGCAGGAAATTCCCTACCTCATTAGTAAGGTGGTGGGAGAGTCGATTCCAGGTGACCCGGCCTACTGCTTACTGCATAACACCCCTTCACTGGGGTCAGAGGGTCGTACCTTCTATTTCACTCTGGATTACTCGTGTTAATGAGATAATGGAAGCAGAACGGTCAATAGCAACCAGAGAGGATCGTTATATTCAACATTATAATATGTGGGCCACGTGAATTTACTACATGTCCGCCGCTACAGGCGATCTGCTTTAAGTCCTATGACGTAATTCTGTAGAGGGTTACACACGACTCTTAAGGCTCTGTGCCCGAGATGTCCTTTTGCCTTTGAGTTTTGGGTTGTGAATGGAGACACCATGCTTTTGTTTTAATGTGTTGTTATTGTTTTTACTTTCTTCTTTTTCCTATCTCCTTTCTTTTTTTTCCTTTTGTTCAAGGATGTTCTATATTGTTATTATAATGTATATTTAGTCATGTCTGGACATGACATATAGCTATAGCTTGTAATTTTTGTTATGATATATACCTCAGGAATTTGGTGTTCCTCATGCCTCTGACTATGACATTCACATTCTTTTGCCCTCCCCTCCCCCTTCGGTTGTACCATTTTATTGTTTATGACACTCTTTCTTTCTTCCCTGGTTCTGTGTTGTTGTTTTTTATATTTTATTGTAAACATTTTCAATAAAAATATATTATACAAAGTAAAAGTACATTTACCATATTGTCCATTTTTTTTAGCATTTTTGAAAAGGCGAACAGAGCTTCATTCAAAAAGCTAAGGGTGCTAGGCTTCTCATTATCATAAAGAATGACACAGCAGATATTATGTATTAAAAAAAATGTATTCCAATGTAAGGAAATATTCCTTACATGTGGCATAGATTACACATGATCATTGTTTATCAAGGACTGGCCAGTCCAGCAAACCAACGCTTACTAAAAAGGTTTCTAAGGCTATGTTTCTACTATACGTCGGGATCCCCTCCGCTAAGAGTATTGTTTGGTGGGAGGTCCCGACGGAGCACATGAACTTACCTGCTCGGTGGATGCTGTGTCTTCACTGCACCGAGCCATTCCGCCGATGCAGCGCTAAATGTAGTGGAGTACAATGAGCCTCTGCATCAGCGGATGTCTAAGCATAGCATCCGCCGAGCAGGCAAAGTCTATGTGCTCTGTCGGGATCCTCTCCAAGCAATATGCTTATCAGAGGGGGTCCCGACGTATAGTGGAAACAAGCCCTTAGATCCTAAATTATATTTCAGAATTAACACATAACTCTTGCAACTTCTTGTATAAAGGTTAAGCCATTTGAGACTTTTGGATCTGTCATTGAATCAACTATTATTGTTATTAACTTCTATTTATATAATTTTTTTTTTAAATACCAAAACACTATGCAGTGCTGTACAATAAATAAGGGTTGAAAGGACAATGAAAGCTAACATATAAGTACACACTGTGGAGAAGAGGAAGACCCTTCGCAATTTAGCTTACAATATAACAATCTGAGTTATACTATCAGTAATATATATTTCATATAATGAGGAACTACAATTTCCTCATTATGCCAAAGTTTCAATGAGGGTGCAAAGGCAAAATGGATCTTTTGACACATTAAAAACTCAAAAAGGTAAAAAATAGTGGTGTAGAACAGTCAGCATTGATAACACAGTAGACATGATGTTAATGACCAGAAAGGCCCTCAGGTGGTGTATGGAGCCGTAAATCACCAAAACCACAGAGTAAAAATGGGTCAGTATGAGGGGAGGGTGGTTAAGTTTCATGTAGGCGTAAAACTCCCAGTATGAGGGGGGCGTGTGCCCCCTCCCCTCCCCCCTGTAAAAGACAAATAAGAACAAGGACACGAGACACACAACCTACTGCACCAAAGTACTGCAAATTATACAAAAAAAGATAAAATACTCACAATAAGGGAGAACCTTATTATGGATGACATGACTTGGTTACAAGTGCTATACAGTTCATTTGGATTAATACAATGTGTTTCGGGTGGCAGCCTTTTGTCAACCATAGACATGGTTGAGGAGAACAGCCCCTGCTAAGCTTGCTCTGTACCTCCCTTATTGTGAGTATTTTATTATCTATCTTACAATTTCAGTACTTAACTTTGTACTAGTATCCTTTTTCCTTTCAACACATTAGCCTTTTTCATATTAATAAGTGGTTCCACAGAGAAAAATCTCATAAACAGATAGATGGAGTTAATCTTGTGCGCAGATCCTATTCAAAGGTATAAGCGAGTGCAAAATGTACAGTCAAGCACATAATTTTTTAGTTACTTTTATTTAACCAGCAAGTTATTTTTTGGGAAGTGACATAGGTGTCTCCCAAAAGATAAAAAGATAATGTAACAAGAGGCATTTTTGTTAGATAAAAACATTTCTTATCTCAAAACATTTGAGCAAAAAGTGTCATGTCCAAAATTATTCATACCCTTCACTAACTGTCATAGTCTAAACTGTTCTAAAGCATTCTAATTATCCTGATTAAGTGGGAACAGCTGTTTTAATCAACTCAACAGGTGAAAAACAGCAAATCTCTGCAGTTGGTTTGTGGACAGTCATGGCTAAGTTTGCTCACAAGTCAGGAAAGGGCTATAAGGCCATATCTAAATCTTTTCAAGACCACCACCAAATCCATCCTGGTCAGTCTGGGCCCTGCTGGTGGCAATTTCTCAAGGCAGACAATCCAATGGGCACTGCACACTGCTGGGTTTCACTGATGCAGACCAAGGAGGACACCACTTCTCCAGATGAGGCACACAAAAGCTTGCTTGGCCTTTGAAAATGTTCATCTGGACAAAAAAGAAGGCTTCTGGTCTTCTGTATTATGGTCAGATGAAACAAAAATGTAATTGTTTAGTCACAATGGTGTTTCCTTCATTTGGTATAAAAAAGGAGAAGCCTTCAACTCAAAGAACACCATCCCCACTGTCAAACATGGTGGTGGGAGCCTAATGCTTTGGGGGTGTTAATAAGCCAATGGACCAGGAAACCTAATCACAGTAAACGGCACCATGAAAAAAGAGCCATACATGAGGATTCTCAACAACATCAGGCAATCTGCAGAGAAACTTGGGCACCAGTTGACATTTCAGCACGACAATGATGCAAAACACACAGAAAAAGTGGTGAAGAAATGGTTAGCAGACAACATTAACGTTTTGGAGTGGCCCAGCCAGAGTGCTGACTTGAATCCAATTAAGAATCTGTGGAGGGAGCTAAAGAACAAAGTGATGGCAAGAAGACCCTCCAACCGGAAAGATTTGGCGCTCATTGCTAAAGATGAATGGGCAAAAATGCCTGTGGAGACACGCAAAAAGCTGGTCTGCAATTATAGGAAGCGTTTGATTTCTGTAATAGCCAATAAAAGCTTAACTGTGGATTATTGAGAAAGCTGAGAATTGCCTCTTGTACATCGTCTTATAATCTTTTGGGTGACAACTATGTAATTTCCCATCAATAAATAACTTGCTCTTTAAATAAAAGTAACTTTAAGTCAAAATTTGCCAGGACAATTATCCAAGACAATTATCCATGTATATTCTACATGATGCCTGTACCTTATTGTACTTATGTATATGTTCAGTTTGTTTTACTTTATTTGTAAAGCACCAACATTTTATTGTGTAAAAATCAAACTGGTTTGGTAAGAATTGGACAGAGTAACAGTACATTCTGTACTAACAAAGTTGTGAAGAACCTTCTGATAATTGCAGGAAGTGTCTGAAGCTGTCCGTGGTCCAACTGGCAGAGTGGGGAAGCTGTCTCCTGGTCTTTCTCTGCAGAGCTGTGAATGTGAGTGGGCAGAAGGAGCTTACATACAGAGGAGTGATCCACCAGCAGTCAGCTCTTTCCTCTGCCTCTACTGTGTATGTGAGCTGGGCTCACGCTGCCCATTCACATGCACAAAGCAGGTAAACAATACACCCATGGGCAAATCACCTCAACTTCAACTCACATGCCATAGAGGCAGAGAAAAGGGCCCTGTCTTGGCCAAATTCAGTGCTTAGCTGCAGGGGGAATGCAAAGGCATGACCACCCACGGTTGTATTTGTCTTCTGGTGGTTGTGCATTTGCAATACATGTTTTCCCACCTATTTAGGGGGCTTAAAAAGTGTGTCTTTCTAGTGCAAAAATATGGTACGTAACGTACGTAGCTAGTAGAAATTTTGCAAACATTTCGCATCTGCATTTTCACATAGCTGTATGGACTGTATGCAACTCCATTTGTCTTTATTCACTTTTGTGCGGTTTGCATTTTTCCTTAGAATTAGAAATCAATGGGTTTAAGTGCTAAAAACCACTCCCTCACCCTCATCTCTATAGCAGAGAAAGAGGCATTCTATAACCTATAGAGCAGTGGTTCCCAAACTGGGGGGCGGGCCCCCCTGGGGGGGGGGGCAAAGGCATTCCAGGGGGATGCAAGCCCTTATTCTTAACCTGTGTTTAAATAGGGAGTGGGAGCGCTATTATATTCCTAAAAAGAAAAGGGGGCCCTGCAAGGGAAGTTTGGGAACCACTGCCATAGAGTGACAGAGAAATGAAAACAATTGTTAAGAGTAAAGCAGAAGAAGCACACAGGAAAATATATATTTATAAAATGTACTTAGAATCCAAAAATATGTCATATACAGATATAACAAAAACTTGATTTTAATAAATAAAAAAGCATATATTCAAAGTCCACTATAATTGTTTAATTGTAAATGCGGTTTTGGTTGCTGATATTGCACTTTGCCAATATATCTATGCTTTATTGAAAAAAAGATAATAATACAGATAAACCAGAAGGTTTAATATATGAGTAGCTGGCTTTGTTGCTTAAGTAGTACATAGTTCAGAAAAAAAAATTACTGAATATATCATCACCGATTTGCAAATTATTGCTGTTACTTGACTTTACACATCCTGATTGCTTTTTCTTCAACCTTATATATTATGCCTGAGGCACTGTAGCTGCTATAGACTTACTATGATCGTTTTAAGAACCTTCTCCAAACTTAGTTTACTCTATAGGAGAAATCCCCTGATTACATGAATCCAAGCAGATCGTACAGCAGCATCCAACAGTAAGCTGAAAGCAAGGGCAAGAACCCCGAGTTACTATGGAAACTGCCAAGAAGAGGCTCTTATCCTGAAATGTCTATACACCGTCCAGCTGCCACAGATGGAACATGATGTGACCATGAGGTGCATGGAGAAATATGTCAGCCTTCATCCTGGTAGAAGTGTTATGGTTTTTATAGAAACAGAACAAGGTCAAAAAGACAAAAGACATTGGTTCCTCTAAATTCAAATACAATTTATCCAAGAGATCCTGTAATGAGAGAGCTTTTGATCTGTCCTCACAATGGGGTAAAAACCATGAAGAGTATTTATTGTGAAGAAAATAAATTCAATCATGTGCCACACGCAGGTCAACATTTAGTGTCAACTTATGTTCTTCAAACACGATTTTCTAATAGGGTCTCTTTGAATGTTGGAAGATGACTCATCTTATTACATTACAGTTGTTACATTTGTATACTACAAATTTAAAATCTATACACATATTTTGTTACTCAAAACCCTTATCTGTCAATATTAATAATTCAATAATTCACTTTTAAAATCGGATAGATGAGCATTCTACCACTCTATTGGCTAGGCTTCAGTTTGAATGACAAATTTAATTACCAGTCTTCTACTTCACTGTCCATCCACAAACCTTAATTGCAGTCCATGGCAACCAGGATGAATTATTTCAATTGCTGGCTGTATTTCAGCCTGGAGAATCAAAGATATCTATTGGTAGAAACAAGTACTATTGAAACAGCTCTTCTATGCCCTTTGGCTAGGATCACATGCAGTATTATTTTTTTTTATTTCCCAGGAAGATACCCTGCTTCTAGTATAGCACCAGTCTCCAATTGTAGGCATGTACCACCCGTGTAAGACACTTATGCTTTCTGGTAGGAGCGGGGCTGACCTTAGGGTCAACATGAGAGGACTGGAGCCTCAGATGTTTCTAAAAAATTTAATTTATACCTGTCAAAAGGCTAGCCATGAATACTATCAGATCCCACTGCTTTATTTACTTTTTATTAAGCTCAACTGCTACTTCTAGAAACTCTTAAGTTTCATCTTCCTATACAGAACCAAAATGATTACCCCACTTCACAGTTTTGTTATGGCCATTCATTCAAAATACTGAACAAAACTAATTTAAGTATCGGTTAATAAAGCAAAAAATCCAATTAAGCCCAATAATATTTAGTAATCTAGTTAAATATAAGCCTCAACACTCATCACATTTCTGAATATATAGCAAAGCATTGCAGCAGATACTACCATGTCAATACCCTTTAGTTTTTTTGTAAAGTATATATTTTTTACCTCTGCTTAGTGTTATGGGTATTATTGAAGCAAGACAATTATTCTTTTCACCATAATATAAAGAGAATATATAATAATATAATGATTTGTACAACATTTTTGGGCTCATAACCAGATCAACACCATTGAGCTTTAATGTTTGTATCTATTTTTCTTTTGCCATTTCTATTTTTGAAACCTATTTTTACATGAGACATTTTTGTGGCATGTCTGTATCCATATGTCTGTAATCTGCTAGGTTACATGAAGGAGGACTCAATCTTAAAACAATGGCCTATGATGTGATCTTAGCAATATGATAAAGGGGTCTAACTAAACATAATTTAATACAACTGCATTTACTGCTTTACATATATATGTGATTGCATACTTTTTACCCTGTTGTATATTCTTTGGATAGTATTCATGGTTAGCAGTATATGTGGAAGACAAATTAATTACACTATTTGCACTGTGTGCACTGTATATTATCATGACTGATGTAAATGGGGTTGGGTCTGGGAATAATGCTGTTTGTTGTTGTAATTAATGTTATAATTTAGTTTTTTAATGCAAGTCCTTATCCACCGTCACTGCTTGTTCAGGTGACAACTCCCAATCTAAAATTTTTTTAATTTTATTTGGGATACTATTTGTAGCTGTTTACAACACAGTTGCCGGATTTGGTGCTTATGTTTGCAAAGGATATAATCTGAGCTCGTAAGTACTAATGAGTGGCCAGGAACCCACTAGTGCAAGACAAGGCAACATACAAAGGGGCCGTTTGCAGCTAAAGGTCCAAATTTTAAAGTCATGCCAAAGCTGAGAATGTAAACAATAAAAAAAATATTTGTTCTGGGTGTGTTTTTGGTTCCCTGTTAAAAAGAAGGCCAAATCTGAGGCACCGATCTTGATTTAATATTTTGTATTGGTGAAAAAGTATGCAGCATAAAAACAACAATTTGTTCCATGACTGAAACTTCCTCAGAATTAAATGGCATTTTGATAGTCTTCCAGATGTGTTGCCTGGGGACCATAATTTGCCTGTTTTCCAAGGGACCTTTCAATATATTAAAAGGTCATGCATGCATATCCCTCAGCTAAAGTGGACCATTTAACAACAAATAGATATCAATTACCCAAGGTAAGTTAGCCAAAGGCTTTAAAAGTTTACATAATCAAGCAAGAGTCAGTCAAGGAGACAAGAAAATAAGGATCAAATAAATCCAGAAACCGCAGATAATATTTACATTTATAAAATACATAAATATATTTAGTCAGCCATGTTGGATAATTATGACAGTAGTAATTCCAGTAAAAAAGCCCAAAGTATCACCTTTTATTTCCTAATTCTTGGAGAGATAGGGACATTCAGACCCTTGGAGACACATTTTTGGCTCTATGCACAATGCATTTGAAATAAAACAAACACAATGGGACAGAATAGTAATAATAAATCAAACTTTCCCTCTTTAATACTTGGTTGCAAGTCATTTGCAGTCAATAACCTGAAGTCTGGAGAGACTTTGATAGACATTACCAGACACTGGGTTTCATCCCTGGTGATGTTCTTCCAGGCCTCTGCAACTGTCTTCAGTTCCTGCATGTTCTTGGGCATTTTCCCTTTAGTTTTATCTTCAGCAAGTAAAATGCATGCTCAATCGGATTCAGGTCAGGTGATTGACTTTGCCATTGCATAACATTCCACTTCTTTCCCTAAAATACTATTTGGTTGCTTTTGCTTTGTATCATTGTCCATCTGCCAATGAGTTCTGAAGCATTTGGCTGAATATGAGTAGATAATATTGCCTGAAACACTGCAGAATTCATCCTGCCAGCAGTAACATCATCATTAGATACAAGAGAACCATTTCCATTGGCAGCCATACATGCCCAACCCATGACACTACCATCACCATCACTGATGAGGTGGTATGCTTAGGATCATGAGCAGTTCCTTTCCTTCTCCATACTCTTCTCTTTCCATCACTCTGGTACAAATTGATCTTGGTCTCATCTGTCCATAGGATGTTGTTCCAGAACTGTGAAGGCTTTTTTAGATGTAGTTTGGCAAACTCTAATCTGGCCTTTCAGTTTTTGAGGCTCACCAATTGTTTACATGTTGTGCTGAACTTTCTGTATTTTCTCATTATATTTTTGGAAGTTACAGGCCTACAACATAAAGAAAAATTTACCATTAAAGTCTATGGTGCACTTTTGGTACAGAAATCTGGACCTCAGCAGTGCGCTAGGGAGGTTAAAAAAGCATGGGGTCCCTCCAGAACAAACCTTGCTGGCATAGGGTCTGGTATGCTCTGGAAAAGGGGACCACAGACAGCGTGGGGTCCCCCCAGAGCATACCAGACCCCCTGCTGGCATCCCCCTGTCCCACAAGGACCCCACTTATTCAGAGGTAGTGTTTTAAATAGTTTCCTAGAAATAAGAGACAAGGCCACGAAAAATTATTTTATTAAAATTTCTACCCTTCCACATAGTTACTAGTGATGAGCGGCATAGGCAATATTAGAATTTGCAATATTTCGCGAATAATTCAACTAATATTCGATACATATTTGGTATAACCTTGTCATGTGAAAATGATATTCACATTCCGAAAATAATATTTGCATCACGAAAATCTTCAAAATTAATGGTCACATGCTATGTTTATTTTCGCAATGTAAATATGATTTTCATTCCGAATTTTCGAAATCGCCGACATATTCGCAAATTCTCTAATTGCAGATATTTGTAAAATATATATTTGACATTCAAATATTCGCGCTCAACACTAATAGTTACCTGAAAAGTTACTATCCAACTTCCCAAGTGTCACATAAAGGGGGTCTCTACCCTTGAGCTCCAGTCCCTTGGCTCATGGGTAGGCTTACCTTGTCAAATGCAATATTTGACTTATCTCTCTCATTTAATGCATTGGAGCGGGCAGTTATATATATATATATATATATATATATATATATATATATATATGAAACTAAAACAAATATACAGTATATATATATTTTTTTTTTATTATTTTTTTTTACATCAGAGCTAGTGGTGAAAAATTGCTTTATTCCAAATTATAATCAATATCACATAAAAATATAATCACTACGCAACCAACGCATTTTGATCAACAAAGGTTGGTCTCAGGTTTGAGAGCCCTTGACTTTTTGCACTGAGGAGACAATACTCCTTTGACTTCAGTCAGTCACAACCTTGTATTGTATTGTATATTGTATATGTGTCAGTGTATATGTTGACAAATAGAAAACGCAAAGGTTAAAAGGTTGGGATTATTGAAGCTTACCTGTACCTGCCTAGTATTGATTTTTATGTTGTTTTATTGGATTATGGAAACACCTGTTCCAGCTGACATTTGGGATGCTCACAGGAGTTTTATGATAGTATATTATAGGTATTGATTTTGAACTTATGTGGATTGCTGTGTGTCAACAATGACAATCATGAAATACTTTAAAGTCCTGCTTTAATAATAGGTTGAAGCCACTAGGAAACAGTTTTACTAAGAGCAATAAGGAGCAAAGAAAGAAAAAAACATTAAGATAGACAACAAGGTGTCATAGATGAACATTGTACTATAGAAGTGTCTAATTTTGATTTATTTTAGCTGAGCAAAAAAGGTTTCTGCTATGTTAATGGAAATACAATATTCAGGTAGGATAAGGCTAGCCATACACGTATAGATTTTCACATGATCAACCAAAAATTCGATCTGGATGGACGATATTTTTGAATATTGATTGTACCTAGAGCAAATGTATATACTCGATTTTCGAATGAAGACTTGATCGTATGTACTTGAACAAACTATTGTTTGATTTTGTATTTTGATCGGAAGTGCTGTGGAGTAGGGGCGTGAACTAACATAATACAAACAAACATAATATAAATGAACATAATATGAGCAAACCTGTGCTCAATCTACACATTAAACCAGAAGTAGCTAAATGCAAATGACCTTATCATATGTTCGATATACATTTAATGTTTAACAGATAGATCAAATGATTACCAACATTTTTGATCACCGTACAATCAAATTTTTTTTGATATTGATAACTTTTGATTGATCGAACAAGTAGTTTGCTTCTCAATTTTTCGATTGAAAAATTAATCATTTTAAGGCAATATCGAAATGAAAATATCAAACCATGTATGGCCAGCATTTTAGCACAGTCGGTCTTCGATTTAAATTTAGATCTTAATCTTTTCATCGAACATCGATCGTAATCGAATCTAAAGGAGGGTTTATACCAACGTATAAGATCTACTATCATCGATCATAAAAATCAGACGCTTTTAGTTTTGATCAAAAAACACAGGAAAAAGTAATATGTAAATGTGTCCATAAAATACAATTAAACTCCCCTTGCGTTCGGGACGGCACCATCTCGTCTAGCGCTGCTACTCCTACTATAACACTGGACAAGATGGTCCACTGCGGGGCACCGACAGCGCATACTTACAGTTATGCTCTGTACCGGTGTCCCCGATGTGACATGCTGCCAGCAGATCCTCCGTCTCCCCCCCCCCCCCAGAGTGACGCGATGACGTCACATCGGGGAGGCGGTGGGAAATTTGAAAGTACATTGCATGCAATCAGTTTTCTTCGTAGAAAACTGATTTCAAAGTGCTTCTATGTACTAAATCTCGCCCAAATAAAAAAGTCTCTGGTGCCCCAGATTTGCCCATTTGCAGTAACCCTTTCTTCCCTGGTGGGATTTTACCACATCCATCACACCAGGTTAGAGAGGGTTAACTGCAAATGGGCACATCTGTGGAACCAGAGACGTTATTGGGGCGAGATTTAGTACATAGCAGCATAGCTTTGTGTCCTGATTTTTGTGTTTTCTCATTAATTTTATTGAAAAATGTTTGTTTTTATTTTACATAATTGTTTGTTTCAAACATTATTATATTCAGGATGTCTATTAGACCCTTGTACGGACATATTTTGGGAAGTTACAGGCCTACAACATAAAGAAAAATTTACCATTGAAGTCTATGGTGCACTTTTTGTACAGAAATCTGGACTTTAGCAGTGCGCTAGGGAGGTTAACCATGTGTGCTTTAAATGATTTAAGTTCAATCGATGAAAACTTTGGTTGCTTTAAGTCAATCATATGCTAAAATTGAACAGTATATGGCCAGTTTAAAGGCCGACAGACCAGCTCAGATGAGCTCTGTAGTGCAGCGTGATGACGTCATCACACTGTTCTCCAGAGCTGACAGCATCGGCTGGCACACAAAGGGTCTTCATCGCCGTTCTTTATTGAAACTAAAGGCATCAGCCGGCATTGGACAGAGAATATCGGACATGTCCGTTCTCTGGCCGGCCAAGCTGTAGAGCGACAGGTATCTGTCGCCTCATGTGGGCCCCCCCCCCCCCCCCGATTGGCAGCCGATTTTGCCACAAAAACGACCATCACTAGGTGCGTGTATGGCAGCCTTAAGTCTCACTTGTAACAAATCTGCTTTATCAGACAAGAAGTGATATCAACTTTCCAACAGCAAGGATAACAAAACCTTAAATGGTCCTATGTTTGGAATTCTTAAAAATAGTCATGCCATTATGGGAAATCAGCTGCACAGAATCACTAACTGTACTCCCAATAGCAACTTTCACTTTAGTAATTTAAGATTTTATCAAATTTCCTGTATCACTCTCCAATCTGATCTGTTCACAGCATCTACCTGCACAAAAATTTTAATTGACGCACAAAGCTACAAGCAATATTGACTCAATAACTGCAACAGCTGCAACATTCAGAAATATAAAAAGCACAATATAGCTCCGAAAACAATAACTTCCTGAACGAGTTAGGATTCATCTAATCTCTGTGTTTGCAAGATCTGATCTAATTTTTGGAAAGATAGATGTAGCTCTGTAAATCTCATTGTTTTATTAGGCTGGAATTAATAATAAACTAAAGTGTTTCCTTTTGACTGATATCGTGTGTTTTTTTTCTTATTGTCAAATTACTTCCGTATGTGGGGTTATTTCATTGTTCAGGTTTGCATTTAAGTTATGCAATCCCAATGTACTAATTGTGACATAGACAATAGTGAACATGTGAGAAATGTGTGTGCCAATTACAAAAAATAAAAAACAGTAAAAAAGCATTGCTTTGTGTTATTCTTTGGAAAGGATCAATATTTCTTTAATATCCTAATATAGAAATGGGATTGAAAGCTCTGTCAAGGTTTCTTTGCGGAATATGATATTGGGAATTTTCATCCACATGCAGTCCCAGTGACAAAATTGTTACTAAAATACTAGGTTAAGGAATGCCTTTTCTTTTTTAACACTCCTGTTCTGGAGCTTTGGACCTGCCGTCCTGTGTATATAAGGAATGTCTTATCTGGGATGTACATGTTGGTTCTAAATATTGACAATCCTGGTACACCTTCAAAGCAGCAATTGCATCTCCCATATTCCAACAGTTTCCTTTTAAGTTCAATAGTAATTCTTTCATTGAAAATACAAAAATTTTATTCTGTTTGAACACACATATACTGTAATATTTACCAGTCCAGTGACCCTGATTAGTGACGCCAGTCCTCACTTCTTTATAGAGTGCGGGAGCAGAAGAATCTCCAGCATCAGATGACATCATCAGATGACTGTCATGTAAAGCTGATAAAACTAGGTGAAATTATAAATGTGTCATGAGACTATATTTTCTGCTGTGTTGCTACATGCCACATAACTAATTTGTTCCTACAGTTCTGAGCCATACATTGACAATCTAGATGCCAACCAACAGAACCTCATTACAAAGCAAAAGATGTAGTCACCCAAGTTACTTATGTAGATCTATGTACATTCTCCTCTGTGGAGTTTCTGCAAAATAATAATAACGTTGTTAGAGAAATAATCGAAGAAAAGCTATTTTTAAAGATAGATTTTACCATGTAAAACAACACAAGGTAGCTAACTTTACACTAAGGCTCTGAGTGTCAAAAAAAATTAGCAAATCCTTAATTATGTCCAGCCTCTTAAGACACACAAGTTCTTAAGCACAATTGCACAAAAAGTAGAAGAGTCTTATAAAAAGTTTTGATTAATCATAGTAATTGATGCCATTTTTTATTGCACATCATAATTAGAATTTAAGCTCCTAGAGGCATTACAACGGTAAATTGAATAGTGAGTCATATCAAATAGCAGCTGCAACAAAGTTAACCTGCTTACATTTTAGTTAGCGTGTCTAATGTATTCTACTTTATTCAGTAACATTGAGTGTAGTATATCTCCAGGAACACAAAATAAAGCAATATATAAATATGAGAGATGTCATGGCCATACACTCGAATTGCGAATATTCACAAATATCGAATTGAATATTACCGATATCACTTATTAGGGATTAAGTACTGGCAAATGTAATTGAAAGCCTAGCATACCTAACAGGTTATGGCAAGCAGGATATATATGCCACAAGTTCCTGCCATTTCTCAATCTCAACATCTACACACCTACTGCATCCAGCACACAAATTTTTTTTAAAAATTACACAGATTCACCAATTAGCATATCTTGTAAAAGCCAGAGACTTCACCAGATAAAAAGACCTTGTAGATCCCGCTTCAAAAGAAAGCTCATGTCACTTAAAAATTCACAAAACACGTATTCATGTATCTTGTATCGATTTCTTTCTGGCTTTCAGGCTTTTTGTAAGAAAGAATTTCCCTGTTGGTCATCAACCATTCCTTTCAAATCATGCCCCAAATTCTGTGTATTACACAACTTTACACACAGCACATCTATACACTGTGGCTGCTGCCTCAGGAGAAGTGACCGTATAATTATAATACTGCCGTATAATATTTTAGAGTGTCAGCTCAAATGCAGGCACTGCCGTATGATGTTTTAGAGTGTCCTTTTTCCTGTAAAATAAAATTTTTGGGGGGTTTTGGGCGTGTTTTTGTCAGTGTGTAAAAGTGACGTACAACTAGGAGAAAATGGTTCCCAGCAGTGACTTTTGAGTCCAAGATGCATCCATATATGGTCCACATGCAGTTCCTGGTCACTTTCTATCATTTTCTAAACTTTTCCCATGGACTAGACTCCCTTCCCTCATCCGAGCATCCCATTGACTTACATTGGGCTCGGGTGTTTGGTAGAACAAGGAGAGCGCTGATCAGAAATGCAGTCAAGAGGCCCATGGTGACTCTGGACGAGCTGCAATGATCTACAGCTCAGGTGGGGGAATCTGTCCATAGGACAACTATTAGTCATGCACTGCACACAGTTGGCCTTTATGGAAGAGTGGCTCTGGGGTGCTTCTCTTCAGCAGGGACAGGGAAGCTGGTCAGAATTGATGGGAAGATGGATGGAGCCAAATACAGGGCAATCTTGGAAGAAAACCTAAAGCTGGAGCTGTTTTGCAAAGAAGAGTGGGCAAGGATTTCAGTCTCTAGATGTGCAAAGCTGGTAGAGACATACCCTAAAAGACTGGCAGCTGTAGTTGCAGCAAAAGGTGGTTCTACAAGTATTGACTCAGGGGGCTGAATAATTACGCACACCCCACTTTGCAGTTATGTATTTGTAAAAAATGTTTGGAATCATGTATGATTTTCGTTCGTTGGTCTTTAAATTTATTCATTCATTGTTTGTGGCTGTATTGTGACAAAATGTGGAAAAGTTCAAAGGAGTTGAATACTTTTGCAAGCCACTGTAGCTAGTTTGAATAAATAAATAGAGTATTCTTTTAGCGAAGTGAACATTTCATTCCAATATGCAGTAATGTCCACAGTCCTGAGCTCAGTCTAAATGGTAGCATTTGACAAAATATTGTTTTTTAATTTTACATGTGCTTCAAAAATAATCAGTAAATCTGATTACCTCTTGTAAGCAATTTAAGGTAAGCGATATACTTTTAAAAATAGTTCCTATGCACTGTGAAAATGAGGTAAACTATTAAGTATATTACTGTCTATTGTTCAGTGAAGTAAGTCATCAAATACAACAAGCTGAAATTCTCTTCATTATTTTTCAGAAATCACAATTTATTGAACTAAGTAATATAACTTTAAGATGGAGGAATGTACATGAATAAAGAACATATGAAATTAAAAGTATTCTCAAGAACCTCCATGAGCATTAAGGTCTTTCTAAACAAGAAAGTGAAAAAAGCAAAAACTTAGTTGATCACGTCTACATAGTTGCTTGATATTGTTTAGGGTCCATTCACATTAGCAGCGTTGCGATGTTTACCAGCCTCCCATGTTAGCATTACACAATGCGCTATTGCAACATGTGAGATGTACAACAGGTATCCTATGGAAAGACGTCCATGTTGACATCCAGATGAATCTCCATCTCCTCTTTCATTGTCCAAGTCACGCAGAGGAGACAAACGGTGGGTGGTCTCACTATCACCCTGTGTCATCTCCTCCCCCATTTCCTTGTCTGCCACATTCAGAGTGTCCTCCTTAATTGTGAGCAACATAAAGTAGGTAAATATTGGGGTAGGTTTCGATAAAGTAGTAGTAGTGCTACACTGCTGTGGGTAAAGGGAAGTGCATGTTGTTGCTGATGGTTCATGTGAAGGTCCAGGTGCAGGGAGAGGGGCATCCGGGCCCGTGCCTTCAACAGGGGATTGGTCAGCAGTGCGTAACACAGGGGAAGAGTAGGCAGTGGTGTGACCCAGATTGTGGACCCAGGCATTCAGGCCAATTATTAGGGTGCTTGGATGCCATGTGGTGGATCATGCTGGTGGTGGTAAGGTTGCTAGTGTTCACACCCCGGCTCATTTTGGTACCACAGAGGTTGCAAACTACCACTTTCCTCAAAATAACACCATACTGTGGAACACCTACCCCTTGGCAAGGTAGATTTACGCATGGGGGGGGGGCTTGGTGTCACACTTGACCTAAACACAGTGTTTGGCAACTGTGTCTCATCATCATCATCCACTTCCTGGATAAACGATTGCCAATCACCACTGCCATCTTCTTGCGACTGTGAAGGCTCAAGAAGACATGGGAAATCAGGGCACAATAGCTCAGGTGATGGTCCCTCCTCAAACATGCTGGGCAAAGGCAATCAGAGGCACTTTAAATGATGACTCCTATTTAACCTTATTTTTATTTTTTTGGTTTTCTTCCTTCCACCTAAAAGATTTTAGTTTGTTTTTCAATTAATTGGTACAGTTTATAGGTCACATTAAAGGTGGAAAAAGTTCAGAATTGATGGTCAGGCCATCAACTCAAATTTGTTTATAGGGTCCGCTGAACAGCATGCACTCGCATCTAATATTTTAGAGCACATGCATACCTGCAGGAACTGGCATATAATGTTTTAGAGTGTAATTTTTCCTGTAAAAAATTTTTTGGAGGGGGTTTTAGTGTGTTTTTGTCAGTCTGTAAAAGTGTGTACAACTCAGACAAACTGGTTCCTAGCAGCGACTTGTCTAAGATGCATCCAGACAATATCCCCATGCTGTTTCTGATTAATTTGGGTGATGTTTCGGTCACTTTCTGACCTTTTCCAATGGACCAGACACCCTACCCTCTTTAGAGCAGGGGATGCCTGGTTGTCTTACATTTTACCCGGTGCTAAGTAGAACACACGAATATCGCTCATCACTATTGTGCACAAACATATGAAAGCATAAATATCCATAAAATGTGCTTATACATATTAGTTATTACTGCACAATGCCAGTATGAGAGCAAGCATCCTATTTTTATAGATACAATCAGTTTTATTGTGTTTGTGTGCACCAAATTGAGTTTTAAGGTTGAAGGCTTCTCCTTTTTGATGCCACATGAAGGAAACATCATTGTGACCAAACAATAAAATTTTTGTTTCATCTGACCATAACACAGAAGACCAGAAGTATTCTTCTCATCGTCTAGATGAGCATTTGCAAAGGCCAAGCAAGCTTTTGTGTGCCTTATCTGGAGAGTTGGCGTCCTTCTTGGTCTGCATCCGTGGAACCCAGCAATGTGTCTGTTGAATGGTCTACCTTGAGAATTTGCTACCAACAGAGCCCAGAATGACAAGGATGGTCAAGGTAGTGATCCTTGGATTCTTTTTCACCTCTCTCACTATGCTCCTGGCCAGCACAGGTGTCACCTTTGGCTTCCAACCCCATCCTCTGAGATTTTCCACCTGTTGAGTTGATTAAAACAGCTGTTCCCAATTATGAATAATTTTGGACATTCAACTTTTTGCTCAAAAGTAAAAAAAAAGCTGAGAAAGGTTTTTCTTCCACAAAAATGCCTCTTGTTCATCATCTTATTATCTTTTGGGACACACCTATGTCAGTTCCCATCAAAAATAACTTGCTGGTTAAATAAAAGTAACTTTAAAGTCAAAATTTGCCTGTAGTACATTTTGTATCCTATGTCCCACACAGTCACAGAAAACAAGATATCTTTAAGGCTGGCCCGTATGGGTCGATACCTATGCATAACGTTGAACCCTTGAGTGCAGCGTGATTTCATCATCCTGCTGTGCTCGAGTTTCCCCGACTGAATGGAGAATTGAGGCACAGCACTTCTGCACAATCGATCACATTTGATACTTTGGATCAGGACCCTTGGATCCTTTTAAAGTAATCTTCAGGCCTAAAATTTGTGTTTTACAGGTATTTTTTTTAAGATAAATCTGAAAAACTAAAGGGTTCCCAGCTCCATTCTTTTACTATTACTATTAAGCCAATGTATCTGATAAATCACTCTTTGTTGACCATTTATTACTTGAATTTTTGCCTACTAAAATTGTGTGTGTACACCCGATCTGATGGACTGGAGCTGGGCAAATGTCATCTAACTAACATCTTTCAATGACCTTTTATAGATGAAAAAGTTCATAGGCATCAACAGTTGCAAGAAAAAGTATGTGAACCCTTTGGGATTACGTAGCGTTTTGCATCAATTGGTCACAAAATGTGGCAGCAATAACCTCAACCAAATGTTTCCTGTAGTTGCAGGTAGATCTGCACAACTATCTGGAGTAATTTTGGACCACTCCTCTTCACAAAACTGTTTCAGTGTAGCAATATTCTTGGGATGTTTGGTGTGAATCGCTCTCCTAATGTCATGCCATGGCATTTCAATCAGGTTGAGGTCAGGACTCTGACTGGGCCACTCCAGAAGGTGTATTTTGTTCTCTTAAAGCCATTATTTTGTTGAATGACTTGTATGCTGTGCTGTGCTTTGGAACATCCAGGTTCTCTTTTGCAAACTTCAAACATGCTGCAATATTTTTTTGGGACAGCAATGGCTTCCTCTGTGGTGTCCTCCCATGTACTCCATTCTTGTTTAATGTTTTCCTTATTGTAGATGTGTCAACAAAAATGTTAGAATGTGCCAGAGATTTCTGTCAGTCTTTAGCTGACACTCAAGGATACTTCTTTACGTCATTAAGCATACTGCACTATGCTCTTGCAGTCATCTTTCCATGATGACCACGCCTAGGGAGTTTAGCAACAGTGCTAAACTTTCTCCATTTGTGGACAGTCTGTTTTACCGTGGATACATGAACAGCAAGGCTTTTGTAGATACTTTTGTACCATTCCAGCTCTTTTCTGCAAAGCATGGTTCACATCAGATAGTGCTTCTTGAAACCAGTAAAACCAAAACTGGTTTGTTTTAAGGGCAGGACAGCTTTAAGCAACACATCCAATATCATCACACTAATTGAACTCAAGGTTGGCTCACTCCTGGCCCCAATTAGCTTTGGAGAAGTCATTAGGCTGGGGGTTCACATACTTTTTCCACCCTGCACTGTGAATGTTTACATGTTTTGTTCAAGAAAAACATGGAAACATATGATGTTTGTGTAGTATTATGTTAAGCAGACTGTGTGTTTCTATTGGTGTGACATAGATGAAGATCAGAGCACATTTTTATGACCAATTCATGCAAAATTCCCCATAATCCCAAAGGGTTCACATACTTTTTACTGCAACTGTATACCTGCATACATGAACCGTATTTTAGATGACCTGTCTTTTGTTAAATGGACTGACCACAGACTACTAAAATTTGTCCTCCTTTGATTTAAAATTAGCAAGTAAAATGCCTGCCAGGATCTCACTTTTGATGTGCTGCCACCTGGCTAGATTTCAGAGGTTATATTTACAGTTTTGCATATGCTTATTATTGTCTTTGAAGTCTATTTGATTAATGAAACCTAATACAGAAGGATTTGTGATAGATTAAATGCTTCTGTGAGATGCAAAATTCATTGACATATATCAGACTGCCTCAGGGTCTTAGCAATTACAAATGTGAGTTTTCAGATCATTCACAGCAGTGTGACAGAGGTGACACACACACACAGTAAGGGGTTTTCTCTATGTCAGACTAAAACTTTACAACTCAGAGTTCCCTTTGTAGGCAGTGCAAGGATTACCATAGGATAAAAACCAGACCCAGCAGTCTCTTGCATTTGTATGTACAATGAGTCATTAGTTTGAAGCTCATTGCATTGCACACTATGCCAAGTAAATTTCTCTTGGCACCGGAACACAGAATTTTGCATTTTACAGTGGAAATAATATAATTGAGTCTGAAAATTAGGCAGGATATTGCCAACTCTTTAAAAATTTAAAAATTCCCTGTTGTGTATTATTAGAATACTAGAAATATACTGCAGGATTTTAACATAACCAGCTATAGATGTTTTGTAACAGTAACACAAAGAGCGGCCCACGTTTCAAACTGGACACCCATGTTTACAGCAATTAAAGTAACTATACTTATCAATTAGGCAGATGGAAACCGGGACATTTGCTATTCCTGGTCTCCGGGTAGTTTCCCCTTGTCACCGACAGTTAATGCAAGGCCTATTTACGTGGGCCTCACCCTCCCATACAAGCCTTAGCATTGTTCTCGTTCCTGAGCATTGCTACTGTGAGGGGGGTCAGCCGGTCTGCTAGAGGGAGCTCAAGGCCTGAGGAGATAAAAGGTGTTACAGAAGAGGAAGTTGCGTCTTTTGTTGAGAGGAGACTGAGCGTAGAGACGGGCGCTGGTGAGGTCATAGTAAAGCCCTGGCCTGTAGCGGAAAGAGTGTGAAGCGTGCAGGTGGCTCCGAGGCAGAACAACCTGCAGAGTGTTGGTAAATCACTGTTTTGGGTGACATCCAACATGTTGTCCGAGTTGAAGCTGCCCACTTCTATGGCAGAGTGGACTGGCCTCTGGTTACCGGTGAGGCGCGGTATCAGGAATCACTTGTACCAGAGAATCCTACCGATTGAATGTAATTTCTCCCATCATGGACTGACTTTGGACTAACCAAGTTACAAGTTTCCTGTTTATTGCTGCAATAAAAGTTAAATCAACCCTGGTGTTTGAGACCCAGTTCAATACCCCAGGCCCTGTTTCTTTACACTTCAACAATTGTACTAGAGGCCATTTTGTACTTGAACTT
Source organism: Ptychadena robeensis (assembly GCA_036250615.1). Lineage (NCBI taxonomy): Eukaryota > Metazoa > Chordata > Amphibia > Anura > Ptychadenidae > Ptychadena > Ptychadena robeensis. The sequence goes on along the minus strand of CM070035.1, from coordinate 122,294,829 downwards.
GAACCTTGTCCCATGTATCCTAATCTGGTTGCCTCAGATCCCTGACAATTACCTAATGAAATCAATGTATTCAATACATAACAGAAAGGGCCAGCCCCCACTGGCATTATACTCTACCCAAAACTAAAACCAACATGCTCTTCTGTGTATCTGGGCTGGGTATGCCTGGTTTGCTGCATTTTTACTGTGATCTGCACTCATTGATGTGCTGGATACACCTAGTAGAGTTTTAGATGCAGAAGAATTAGAAGAATCTTCCTATGCCTTAACAATTAAGACAGTGAAGAGACAAGGCATGGTATTAAGGATATTTAAAATGTCTCCTTTCTTAGAAGTAATTAGAAAAATTGGATAAGATAACCAGGGGCGTAGCTAGAAATCACTGGGCCCCATAGCAAATAGTTTTTATGGGCCCCTCCTCCTGACCTGCCAATCCAATCCCTACCATCATTTTCAAACACTATACTCTTGGTAAAGGCAGAAAAACATAATAAATGATGGTTAATTTCTGAAATGTTCCAAAATCTAAGGGAATGTAGCAGCAAATAGGGGCCCCTAATGTCACCGTCACCTGGGGGGTCCCTTACTTTGCATGCATCTAAATAGACACAGAGCGTCTCCCTTATAGGTAGCCAGAGGGTCCCCCTTATAGGTAGCCATGGGCCCCCCTTATTGGTAGAAAGGCCAGTGAGACCCCTGTAGGTTTCCAGAGAGCCCCCATTAAAGAGAAAAAGAGACACCCTTTACAGATAGTTCCTTAAATTGACAGCAGCATCTCTTAGGAAGTGAGGGACAGACATGACAGCAGTATGCATCTCTATTAGAATGAGGGACAGACATGACAGCAGTATATATCTCTATGAGAATAAGGGACAGACATGGCAGCAGTATGTATGTTGATGGGAAAGACAGCAGTATATTTCTATGTGAATGTAGGAGATACATGACAGCATTATATCTCTATGTGAATGAAGGGCAGACATGTTGGCAGTATATCTCTATGTGAATGAAGGGCAGACATGTTGGCAGTATATCTCTATGTGAATGAAGGGCAGACATGGCAGCAGTACATATCTACCTGAATGAAGGACAGACATGACAGCAGTATATCTCTTAGTGAATGAAAGGCAGACATGACAGCAGTATATCTCTACGTGAATGAGGGACATACATGTTGGCAGTATATCTCTATGTGAATGAAGGGCAGACGTGTTGGCAGTACATCTCTATGTGAATGAAGGGCGGACATGGCAGCAGTACATCTCTAGCTGAATGAAGGGCAGACATGACAGCAGTATATCTCTATGTGAATGAAGGGCAGAGATGACAGACAGACGGCTTGTAATAAATCATTAGCTATAACTACAGAACCTGTCACTAGTATGTTCTTCTTAATAAAGATGGCTGTGCTCAAAACACATACTATACATTTGTTAAAGATAGTTGCCTAGTAAGAGCATGCACATTTTTAAAGTAAAGGTACAATCATTATAGGATTGCAAGGTAAATGTGAAATCCTGGACTGGAATACATTGGAATGGAATGTGTCCAAAGGACTAAATGTCTTCCTTGGCCTACCAGTCCTTTTACCAGTCCATTTCTCAAATGATATTCCTAAGGTTTGACCAATGTCTTCAAGTGCTCTTGCACACTATGCGCTGGCAGAGAAAAGGTACATATCGGCTCAACGGGTCACATGTACCTTGAACAAGTTATGAACTCATGAAAGAGTTAATTTCATAATCCACGTGCTCTTGCTCACTATGCACTGTGTGGTTTGAGAATACATAAACACAATGATACATATATTAGATGTTGAGAAACATTAGCAAGATGGAATTGAGTCAGGCTTAGCAAGTCCCAGTAGTGCTTACCTATCCAAAATGTATAGGTCATATACCCCAAATATTTATTAATGCTCTGACTGCAGCATCAGTTTTAGATAGGGGGCAATATGGGCAGTTTCCCAGGGCAGCATAAAACATTCTTTACGATGCCTCCCCCCAGCGTGGCCGCCCAGGGAGCAAAAAGATAGTCTCTAGAGTAGTGCTGGTGATCTACAGAATCTGTAAGCCAAGGGCCCCCATCTGCCTAAGAATGCCCCTGTCCCACTGCATGTGCAACCTATTAGTGGTCACTCACCCCAAAGCACCTTACCATTGCTTGTCATTACATTATACAATACAGATATATACATGAATATATACAGAGAGACATGTACATTGCCATGCTGCATGGACGTAACCCCTGACATAAGTTTTTTTTTCCACTGGAGCTTTTAAGTTCCATTAAATATGTTGAGAATATGTTATGCATTGAGTTACAAAAAACAACTGAAATGGATTTGTCCTCTGTGGCAAGCTCAAAGAATTTAAATAGGTGTCCCCTTAGTCACCGCCATCAGAAATGTTTTGATTTTTCAGTTGGATTGACTAAAAAAATAGTTTGAATATCGATTCCTTTCGAATCGATCCACCAAAAGTAATGGAAGTGGAACATAAAATGGATGAAGCAGTGATCATTTAGGTATCCGACGGGTTTTCCAGCTATTTCAGATGGTGCTATGAAACATGTGCAGAGGACTTTGGAAGTGAATCAATCAGTTCTCAGTTTTTCAATCCATCACACTGTGTAGTAGTACTATCTTTTAGGGTCCCCATGCACCTTTAGATCTCTGACAGATTTACTTTAGATCTCCTTTTGTTTAACCAAAACCATGTAATATGAGGGACTTTCTAAACCATCAAGTCTACCTGTGTTCAATCGCAGAGGACCCGGCGCTACATAGTTGTTGGTAGATCTAAAGAATATCTGACAGAGAGATCTAATGTTGTATGGACAGCTTTAGACTGACATTTTTCAATCACCAGAGAATCTAAGATCGATCGAGCAAAAATTTACACTTGTATGGCTACTTAAAGTATCCACTAGCAATCCACTGAAATTATTGCTGTGGCCGTGTGTTTAGGGCGCAGATTGCCTCTCAAAAAAGGCGGTAAACTGCGTTTTTTTTTTCGTGGTCGTACCATGCCTATGGAGAGATTTAGGACAATTGGAGAGGTTGTCCCAAACCGCCCCAGTGGAGCCTCAGCCCAAAGGTCTGGTTTAATGTGGAGTGAACTCTAAAGTACTTTTATTTATCATTAGTCACCTCTTTTTTGCAAATGCTCTGCAGCAATGATCATCTATGACACCAGAAAAATTTATTAAAGAAAAAGAAATGTTAAAATTACATTCACATAAAGTTTATGTAAATCATTTTACCAATTTCATGGAGTTTACATGCCCATATTTTACAAATAGCATGAAGAGTAACCAAATTAGAGTTTTGTCTGTAATTACAGTATAGTAACACCATGTTGATGAATCTCATTTAATAAGAATTAACATTCTATGCACCTAGTGACCTACTGGTCAGATGGCCATTTTGTATCTTCACCGAGATCACCTGACTTTCTGCACTTAAGAATTTGTGGCTAACTTAGATCACATTTTGTTGAATGTTTAGTGCAGTGTTTGTTCTTTAGTCAGGCTCCCCCACTACCTGCATCACTCTCCCTCTCCCATCGGCAGCACATCCTGACATGAGCCTGCTGACAGGAGGCAGAGTGTAGTACTGTGGCTGCCCTGCAAGAGTTACACAGACCTCTTCCTACTCCTTCCTACTCCCGCTCACAGAGAGAAGGGGGAGGAAGGGAGAGTCCCACTCCAGCCGGCCGGATCTTCATTGTCGGGACAAGCAGGTGAAAAAATAGTCCCACTTCACCTTCGCCGG
>CM070035.1:122249239-122271123 GCA_036250615.1 Ptychadena robeensis | reverse complement strand
CCCCCCCCCCCCATCAAAAGGGGTCTGGTTTGCTCTAGGTGGGCTTCACACTATTTGGCATCCACCATTCCAGGGCATACTAGACCCTATGTTCCACACCTTTTCCAGAGCATATCAGACTGAATGTCAGCAGGAGGGGGGACCCCATACTGTTCGGGGGCCCTCTCTTCCAAAGCATACCAGGCCCTATGCCTACAGAGGGTCTAGTATGCTCTGGGGGGGTCCCCACGCTATACAGGTTCCCCCTTTTCCAGAGCATACCAGACCCCCAGTTGTCATGCTCTGGGGGGGGGGCCCTACACTTTTTTTAATATGTCATTTAAAAAAAATGATATTAACACATATTTGGTTGTACTGTCATGTTTGACTGTTTGGGGAGGGGTCAAAGTGTCTCCCTTATAATGTATGGGAGGTGAACGGAACTTTGCCGCGAACCTACCACTGGGCATAGTTTGGCCATCAAGTTACCTACTAAATCATATAAGCAAAAAAAATGTGTGTTAAAAAAAAAATTTGTTAAAAAATAAGGGCACCATAGCTTGTAGTGTTTCAAACAATAGTTTTGGTGGCTAGAATCTTTGTTTTGATTGGCTTTAATTTATTTAAAGGAATCTAATTAGCTGTGTTGTATTTTCTACTGCTTAAATAATGCATGGGTATTGCCTATCTATATTCTATTAGCTATGCTTCACGTTTAAAAGCTGTTATAACTGGAAAAGGATGTTGTACTAAGTACTAAGAATGAATGTCACTTGGGGGTTGAATAAAACTGATAATGATGTGAGCACAGAAAAGACATTTGTGGTTATTTCATTATTAATGTTATGTTATATTTGTCTGACTTACAAGTGCCTTTCATTTCATTGTAAACAAGATGACTGAAATGATCAAAATCAATGGCAAAATGGCAAAAACAATCAATTTCAGTAGGGGGTTCAATAATTTTGAACACAACTGTATCTGGAAGCTAACATGTTTGATATATTTTTATAATGAGAGAACCCAGTTTTTTTTACATTCTTTTCAAAGAGCTCTATATTTCAAGATGCCTACAAAACTATTTTTTACACACAGGAGATGTAAAGCTAATCCACATGGGCAGTTAAAGAGGATCAACAGCATTCACACTTGATGATCAGCACCACAAGTGCCAGTAATAGGGCAGAGTGTGTATACGGTATACGGTACTCGATTTGGTGCTTCTGTATGCGGTGATATACGGTACTCGATTTGGTGCATCTGTTTCAAGGGTAATAGCCTATTTTTCACATTCTTTAGGTGATGACTATGGCTATATAACATATTTTTTAGACCATTAGACACTCCATCGTATAGGACACACCCTATACAGTGGAGCACACAATGGTTGACTGTTGTTCAGCTGTTTCCCATTCTGCTGGCCAAAGCTCGATGCTCTGATCGACAGAGCAGGAGTTAAGGAGGCAAGGAAGCTGGCCGCTGGCAGCTTCTGTCAGTGAGCTGGTCTAACTCTCTTACAGTGCAAATGAGCAGCTCTCCCATCTGCATCTGCCACTGTATGTGAGTTGGGCTCAAGCTGCACAGCTCACAGACAGAAAGCACATATCATTAGGAAAGATCCACCCATGGGCCAGGCTCTCTTTGTATGTAAGAACTGGCAGTGTGAGTCAGCTGTCACATAAACAGGCAGAGCCAGATGTAAGAGCTCTTTTTTTTTTTTTGCATATATATTTTATTAGTTTCAACAATACAACACACCACATTACAATCAAAAACTAGAAGGCAGCAAGGCATGTACAATATTGGAAAATAATGCAAAAGGCCCTGCCATATACACGACAGGCCACAGGTCAAACATCAAAAGTAATACACAATACGATCAGAGCCCATCACTTTTTAACCTGTTGTCCGACATGCCCCCGCTACCTTCCCCAACAATATACAAACTGCAACCCCCTAGCCCTGACCCCCCTTCACCCCTCCCTCCCCCCTGCTGCTACCTACCTCCCCCCACCCCCAGGCCAGCCGCGTCCAGGGCAGTCCAACCACCAAGACCCTCTCACTAGGTAAGCATGACATCGAAGATCATAACACATCCAAGTCCCACAGGGTACCCCTTAACTGTGCCTCCGCATACCAAGCTGACGCCCTAAACATATGCATTACAGCTTGTAGTTGAGTTCGGGACAGTTCTGCCACGAGGAAGCGTTGCCAAGTGCGAAAGAACTGATCCACGGAGCGATCGTCCTTCCTATGGGCATGCAATTGTTCCATCAACATGATATGGTGTAAATGATTCACCAACTCCGCCACTGTGGGTGCCGAAGCCTGAATCCAGTTGGTAAGGATTACCTTTTTCATACCCAGCAGACATACATGTTCCCAGGGGGACAGGGTGGTCTCCTCCTCCTCCTCATCCAAACCACTGTATCCGCCATGGAGCAGCCCCGTCACCAGTGACAGCGGGCGAGACTTATCAGTAACTCTACTCATGAGCCGCCACCCCTCCGCCCAGAATTGTTGTACTGATGGACACTCCCACATAAGGTGAAGAAAGTCCGGCCCCTTCAGGGCACATTTAGGGCAGTCCGAAATCCATGTCGCCGATGGACAAGCCGGCGAAAAGCGCAGACTCACATAGGCCCTGTGCACTGTTTTAAAATAAATTTCCCGCCAGGGTTCACTAACCACGGCCTTACACACCCTCCTCCAGCCATCCGTCAGGATACTTTCCACCTTTTCAGCCTCCCACCCTAACATTGCAGACCACCCCCGGATATGTGACTCGATTTTGTCCGATGGGACAATAAGTAGATGCATTCACCGCTGCGTGAGATGGGAACTTCAGGGAGAGGCCCAAAACCGACCGTAAAAACCGTCGGACCTGGAGGTAATAAAATAAATGAGCCGGAGGTATACCAAACTTGCTCCTCACTTGGGGGAAGTCAAGTTCTCCCTGTGGGGACAGTAGGTCCTGCAACTCCGCCACCTTCCTGGACTCCCAGTCACAGAAGACTTTGTGCATAGCCCCAGGCTGGAAACCCGGGGAAGATCTCAGCGGCATACCCGGCGACACCGACCCCGGCAGACCCAGCACCTTTCTCACTTCCCTGAAAGCCACCACCGTATCCCTGATATATTGCGTGGCCCGTATCTCCCTCGGCAATTGCGAGAACCTAGTATTTAACAAGCCCTTTAAGGACCACCTAGGAAACATCTGGGAGTCGAGCCTCACGTCAACATAGTGAGAAGAGCCGTTCCACCAATCCCTGGCATATAGCAACATACCCGCCAGGTTGTAAAGCCGTAGATTAGGTAAATTAGCCCCCAGGTCGGCCCTAGATTTTTGCAACTTGCCGAGAGAGATTCTGGACTTCTGCCCCCTCCAAATAAAGGAACTGAAGGCCGCGTTTAGGCGAGAGGCATCTCTGTGTTTAAGAAGGACGGGCAATGTCTGCAAGGGGTAGAGCAGCTGTGCGAAACTGATCATCTTGATCAGGTGGCATCTACCTAGCAGGCCCAGGGGCAAGTCCCTCCAATGTTCCAACTCCTGCATGATCTTTTTGATTAGCGGGGCGTAATTGAGGCCATATAAATCTGGGAGGTTCCGCGGGATCAGGATCCCCAAGTATTTGACAGCTACGCATTGTACTTTCAGCGGGGAGGCCGCACCTTGCCCGGTCGACCCATCCCACTTGCGATTCAGGAACATATGTTCACTCTTGTCAAAATTTTTAGCCCGGAAAAGGAGCCAAGGTGCTGAAACAGGGAAATAATGGCCCCCAGGTCCTTATGTGGGTCACTGAGAAACAACAGGATGTCGTCTGCAAACAATGCCGAGGACAACGTCACCTCCCCCACTCGCCACCCTTTAAAATACGCTCCCCCACTGAGGGTCCGGGACAGTGGCTCTATGGATATGTTAAACAGAAGGGGAGACAGAGGGCACCCCTGATGCGTCCCCCTGCACAACGGGAAAGACCCCGACAACGTACTGGACGTATATATTTGCGCCTGAGGAGACTAATACATGGCTTGAACATATCTGAGGAAGTGCCCGTCAAAGCCCATGCGCCCCATCACTTGATGGAGCCATTGCCAAGATACGTTGTCGAAGCCCCCTGCGCCCTAGACTTCAGGTAATAGGACATTCCCGCTAGGACCCTCCGAATGTTGCCCAAGCCACTCCTACCCTGCACGAACCCCACCTGCTCCACAGCAATGAGGCCGGGCATTAAAGCCGCTAATCTATTAGCCATTAGTTTCGACAAGAACTTGATGTCCTGGTTTAACAAGGAAATTGGTCGATACGAACTCGGTAAGAGGATATCTCGGCCTGGTTTGGGTAAAAGGGGGATGAACGCCCCGTTCGCCGTGGGTGTGAAAGTCCCCCCCCCCCCGACAGGGTTTGGTTGAATACCCCCTCCAAGGTGTCCGCAAGCTCAGGGGCCAGGATTTTATAGAAATCGGCGGAGAACCCGTCCGGGCCCGGCGCCTTCCCACCCGCCATATGCTTAATGGCACCTCATCCTTTGATATTGCCCTATTCAGCCCCTCAAGTTGGTCAGGCATCAGCCTAGGCAGTGTAATACTGTCCAGGAAGGCGTTCCCCTCACGGGAGGCTACCTCCTGGGGTGCATATAAATGCTGTTAATACTGACGTAAAAAGCCCGCTATCTGTTTGGGACCCTTCCGGAGTACCCCTTGCGCATCCCTGAGTGCGGTAATATGGGACCGCGGCTGCTGCCCCCGCGCTAGGTTGGCCAAGAGCCTGCCGGACTTGCTGCCAAAATGGTACAAGTCCACCTCCTTAGAAGTCTTAATATGCCGATCATATTCCCCCGTCCAATGGTCAAACACCTGTTTTGCCCATATCCACTCATCCCTATTGGGGCCCGAAGCATACAGCTACAGATACACAGTATAAGCATCACGGACCTCCTGGCTGGCTACCAGATATTGTTGTTTAATGCGTTTCTTAACTGACGAGGCGTAGGCCAGGATCTGTCCCCTTAGTACCGCCTTCGCTGCCTCCCAAAAAAGGACCCTGTCCGACTCATGAGCGGCATTGTCCCGTTGATAATGGAACCACCATCCCTGCAGCGTGGCCTGGATGGTCTTATCCTTCGCCAAATAAGTAGGGAAGCGCCAAACCCTGGGGGAACGTGGCAAACCCAGACCCTCAACCTCCACAAGCACCGGGGCATGATCAGAGATAACCAAATCGCCTATACGGACCTTCGAGAAGTGATGCAGAAAGGGTGAGGTCATGAGAAAGGTATCAATGCGCGAGAACGAATTCTGGGCATGTGAGAAATGTGTGAATTCCCTATCGACCGAGTGCCAGTGTCGCCAGATATCTACAAGCCCCCCCGCCTCCAACCAGGCCTGAAAGGCCGTGTCTTGTGCCGAAGTAGAGCACAGCCGAACCGGGGCCCCTCCCATCCTCCTCCTATCAGCCCTGGCGTCCATCATCGCGTTGAAGTCCCCCCCCACCACCAAAGGGGTAGCAGGGGGGCGCTCCAAGCACCGGGGAAGGAGAGCTCCCAAAAAGTCTGCGTTATGCACATTAGGGGCGTAGACATTGAGTATATCTATCGGGGAGGATTGAACTCGCAACCCTACAAACCACCACCTGCCCCCAGCTTCATCATGACATTGGCGGAGAATAGTATAAGGCAGTGATTTCCGTATGAGAATCAATACCCCCGCCTTTCGCCCCTGGGCCTCTGCCCCCCAAAACCTCCCCCACCTACAGGGAGTGCAGAATTATTAGACAAATGAGTATTTTGAACAACATCTCCTCTTTATGCTGTTGTTCTTACTCCCAAGTGTATAGGCGCGAAAGCCTACTACCAATTAAGCATATTAGGTGAGTGCATTCTGGAAGCGAAGGGGTGTGGTATTAATGCATCACCACCCTATATTAGGTGTGCATAAGATATTTAAGGGCAACTTCCTTTTTCTTTGGCAAAATGGGTCAAAAGAAGGACCTTGACAGGCTTAGAAAAGTCGAAAAATAGTGTGGATATCTTGCAGAGGGATGCAGCACTCTTAAAAATTGCAAAGCTTTCTGAAGCGTGATCATCGAACAATCAAGCGTTTCATTCAAAATAGTCACAGGGTCGAAAGCGTGTGGACAACAAATGTGCAAAATAAACTGCCCATTGAACTGAGAAAAGTAAGCGTGCAGCTGCCAATGCCACTGCCATAGTTTGGCCAATTTTCAGAGCTGCAAAATCACTGGAGTGCCCAAAAGCACAAGGTGGTGCAATACTCAGAGACAGAAAGGCTGAAAGATGACCCACCACTGAACAAGACACAACAAGTTGAAACGTCAAGACTGGGCCAAGAAATATCTCAAGACTGATTTTTCTAAGGTTTTATGGAATGCTGAAAATGAGGAGTGAGTCTGAGTGTGCCAGAGGATGGATGGGCCCGTGGATGGGATTGGTAAAGGGCACAGAGAAGTCCGTCCGAGCTCAGGTACGCCAGCCAAGGTGGAGGTGAGTACTGGTTTGGGCTGGTATCATCCAAAGATGAGCTTGTGGGGCCTTTCGGGTTGAGGATGAGTCAAGCTCAAACTCCCAGTCCTACTGCCAGGGTTGGAAGACACCTTTTCAAGGCAGTGGTACAGGAAGAGTCTGCATCCTTCACAAAAACCTGATCTTTTTGCGGACCCGCTCCATCACACGCGTCCAAGTACCCACAGCGTGGCTGGCAAGAAAGGGTATTAAAAGAAGAAAAAACTAATGACAGGCCCCTCCTTGTTCACCTGATCTGAACCCCATGAGAACCTGTGGTCCATCATCAACTGTTGATTTACACAGGAGGGAAAACAGTACACCTCTCGAACAGTGTCTGGGGGCTGTGGTCGGCGCACGCAATGTTGAGGGAACAGATTAAAACCCCTGACAGAATCCATGGATGACAGGCTTTTGAGTGTCCTTGCAAAGAAAGGTGGCTATATTGGTCCACTGGATGTGTTGTTTTTTGTTTTGAATGTCAGAAATTTATATTTGTGAATGTTGAGATGTTATATTGGTTTCACTGGTAAAAATAATAATTTGAAAGGGTATAATTAGTTTTGTTGTATGCCTAATAATTATGCACAGTAATAGTCACCTGCACACACAGATACCCCCTAAAATAGCTAAAACTAAAACAAACTAAAAAAACTACTTCAAAAAATAATCAGCTTGATATTAATGAGTTTTTTTGGGTTCATTGAGAACATGGTTGTTGTTAATAATAAAATTATTCCTCAAAAATACCACTTGCCTCTAATAATTCTGCACTTCCTGTAAAACCGCTTCAATATATTTAAAACAGGATGCCTCCAGGTGGGTCTCCTGAGCAAGCGCAAATCCACCCTCATCTTCCCCAAATGACGAAAGAATAAGGGACCGTTTGTTAGGTGACCTTAGCCCCTTAACGTTTCCAAGTAATGACCCGTAACGTCTCTGTATCTCCCTCCCGGCGCATATCTAAACCACAACAAGAACACAGATAATCACATTCAGAAGTCTGCGAGCCGTCCCAGTGCTCTAGCACGACCTCCCTAAGTAACCCTCATGTACGTGACCCGTCCCGGGTGGACGGGGACAGCAGCAGCCATGACCCTCCTCCCCCCTCCCACTACCCATGAACAGCCCACACCCCCCTCCAACCCCTCTAACCAAACTTAAAAAACAAACAATAGAACACCATGCAACCACAACTCAGCTGTGTGTTAGCCCATAACAATGGCCTCACCGGGCCCTCCCTTTTTTCCGAAGGAGACGGGACACACTCCCAGACCTAGGTACGTGCCCTCCCCCATTTAAATAAGGAAGAAGAGAAGACAAAAACCCTGGTGTCACGCCGTCCCGCTCACCGGCCTTCCCTCTCGATTGTCAGGATTCTAACCATTAGAACCCCCCTCGCCCCTCCCATATTTATCCACCGAGTACAGAGCCGCCACCACTAAGCGGCGCCCCTGAGTCCCATGACTGCTCCTCCGGCCAGAATTATATCAAATTTCTCACCCCCCTCCCTGTAACAACCAAATCCCTGAACCAGTCCATAGTCACGTAGGTGAGAAAAATGAAGAAAACAACTGGACCAACATGCCGGACCCCGAAATCCAACGGTGTAGTCTCCTTACCTCACTACCTCCCCCTTCACCGACTGCAGGCCAAAATCCATCCGGATAGCGTACTCATCCTGCCGAGTCCTGAGAAGTCCCCGCCGGCGAGCCCCCCTGCAGGGATCCATGGGTACGACGGGGGGGAGGGGTGGGGGCAGCAATCTTCGCCGGGGCATGCGACACTCCACAGGCAAGGAATTCCTCCAGGTACCTCTGGGCCTCCAGGGGCACAGTAAATTCCAGTAAATTTCCACCCGGTGAGTCGATTTTAAGCTTGGCCGGGTATAAAAGGGCAAACCACATGCCCTGGGCAATCAAGGTCTGGCACACTGGCGTGAAGGCTCTGCGCTTCTTTGACACCTCCGCGGAAAAGTCGGCGAACACCAACAACTTGTGGCCATCCACGATTAGTTTCTTCTGGGTACGGTATTGGCGTAGGACCTGGGCGCGGTCAAAGAAATCTAGATACCGTGCGATCACCGGTCGGGGGCCCTGGGCCCCTGGTCTATATGGGCCAATCCTGTGCGTGCGTTCCACTTTGCATGGCTTCAAGCCCAGGGCCTGTGGGATATCAACGGAGCACCACTTGTGCACTTCTGTGGGCGGCAGGTTATCAGGGATCCCCACAAACCTTAGGTTGTTCCTCCGTCCCCACCATGGTGTCGTTCAGGGGCTGCAGGTGCTTCTGTATGGTCTCAGCAATGAACGCCTGGAGGTCCTCCTTCATAATTGCTGCCAAGTCTCTTACCAGCCTCCGATACTCCGTAGCTGGTGCAGGGAGGGAGAGGGGGAGACAGCCATCACTCTCACACGACCACTCGCTCCCCGCGCGTGACACACGGTCGGTGTCCGCCATTTCCTCCATCTCCAGGGCCGCATGCTTCCGCCCCTTCTTGTGGCCGTGGCTGGCGCCGCCACCTGCTTTTGTCAAATAGCGGTCCAGATTGCCGACTGCTTTGCCCTTAGGCATGGGATGGGGCAAACCTGCGCCGGAGCTCAAACGTCACCGGAGTAGCTGTGTAGGAGACGGAGCCCTGAGCCAATGCAGCTACTCCATTCGGCGCCCCAGAACCGGAAGTTCTGTAAGAGCTCTTTTATTTATATTACTGTGTTGTTTATGTTAGTAGGGCTCCGATCAGCTCCTTTCCCTCCCTAGTTAAGCTTATTGATTATGGGGAGCGAAGGCACACCTTCACATCATAAGACACACCATACGGGGGGAAAAGTGTGTCTTATGGTGGAAAAATACGGTAAATCCCTCAAAACCTTCAAACAACTACACTGAATAGCAAGGTGCTATTTGAAATGCACTCAGTCACTTACCTTTGTTGTATTGACAGGAGTTGGGGCTTAACCTTGTGCCCACATGCTTTCTGCGTTTATGCAGCATTTAGAATTAATGTAATGCCAAGTAAATCAATTTACCGTATATGCTGAGTGACTTCTGTAAATCAAAAAAAAAGTATTTTAGCCAAAGCTGTTGTTGGTGAGTTGGTTATATCCCTTTTTGTGATTTTGGATACCAGAAAAAGTCCTGTCTTTTGTGGGGATGAAAAGAAAGTTAACAATCTTTGTCTTTAGTATAATGGGGAAAGTTGGTATCAAAAACATCTTGTTGAAAAACGGAAAGCATGGACATTTATAAAGAGTACCATAATGTGTTATGGTAAACTGCATATAACAACAACACACATCTGTAACAGTAGACTGGTAATAAGTAGAATCGCTGGGGGAACAGTTTACTGCTGTAACCTTTGTTGAGTTTGCTGACTTGTAATGTACTTCTGCGATGAGATGTCTGAATTCCAGGACATGTGTTGCTGTGCTTCCGATAAAAATACAAAATTACATTATTTCAATAGATTTTGTTTATAAAGTTGTGCAGGCACCAGGATTTGCATAATTGTGTTATCTCAGCTAGCATCGCAGTATAGATGATCTTTCCACGGAATATTATCTAGGGAGACAGTATTGAGGTCGTAGTCTTTGGTGTGTGAGACAGTAGGTCAGTTTTGTTATCAAGACAAGACAAAGGCCTACCAAATTACTAAATAAAGCAGAAATTGGGCATTGCTATATGTTTTTGAGCAGAATCCCCTCACTAACACATGAGGATTTACAAATTTCTTAAACAACAAAAACCAACTACTGGAGGTTTTAAAATGTGTAAATTTAAAGGTAAATAATCTTTTAGTGGATGTGCATTGAGCTTCTTTATCTTTAATATTAATTGTGGCCCAGCACCTGGGGGGGGGGTACATTTTTACAAATCTGATCAGGTCCTAATAACGGCTTATTTACATGGTTTGTTGGAAACGCATTATTTCCACAGATTGCCCACCCCAAAACCTTTTCAGTCCAGAAAAGGTAACATTTGGCTTTCCCCAGTCAATTGCTGTCCATAAAAACAACATGGGGGGGTTGTCAATATCTGACGACTGCCTCTCAAGTTCACTCAGCAGCATGCCAAACATGTGAATTAGCCCTAACTGAATATTGTCTGAAAGTGTATACCAACATGTCCTGTCCTCTTCTTAATGGTGATTCACATCTCCTTGTGACTTTAAATATTTTTTCTACAGTGCTCCCACAGAGGCATGTCATATTGGGCGTGCCTATCGCACGTTAACCACATTTTTATTTACCGGACACAACAGTGTTGCATGTCTGAGGTGGGACATGTCCATTGAAAATCAATGAGAGTCACCCACTGATGTCTACAGGGGTGTGTTTTGGTTGCACTATACCCACTGGTTTTCAACAGGTGAGTAAACGTAATTACCCACCCTAAACAAGGAGCACAAGGATGTCAAGTACAGCCCCCCCCCCACCCCCCTTCCGCGTAGTGGAGCCATAAAACAATAAAAATTAACAAGGAAAAAATATATATTCTTGATTGATTCTAGGAGTCCTGTTTTTTTATCATCCCACCAACGTGCTGCCATGGTACTCTGGCAAGACCAAAGACTTCCCAAGAATTCCAGCACAGGCTACTTTGCACACAAGAGACTGAGTCAAGTATACCATTGCCAACAGCTATGATGGTAGTACCAAGATACCAGCATGATAAAGGATTGTGCAATTCTTAACTGGATGCCAGGTCAGTGGTGTGAACAAATGTTTTTATAAACAATGCAATGGGATAGGGAACCCCACCTTTTTATTTTAAAAACCATCTAAACATTCATGATTGGAAACAGACCTGTGACTTTTGCTATCTAATTATTGTATCTTGGAATAAATTTTCTGTATGTGAATTACAGTGTCTATGGCAGAACATTTTTTCATCAGTCAAAGTCATGACTTAGGAACAATTACAATTTTCACAATAGAGCAATAGTTTAGTCATAGATCTTCAGTGACTAGTCATGACTGATTTTTATTTAGTTTGTAAGTCACATATATTTCTCACACCATAATCTCTGTCACTTCACAGTTGTTTAGGCATGTACACACAATAGTTCCTGGCCCAGTAATTTTTCTAGGTCTGCTTGCATTGCTTTTATGTGCCGTAAATGAGCAAAGATCTGTGAAATGAAGATGAATATATTATTTTTTTACTGTGTTACTTGTTAGGGCTTGTTTCCACTGGTGCGTTTGCTAGCGTTTTTGCGCGTTTGTAACTCGCGACCGCAAGCGCAGTCAATCGCATCCATTGGAAACATCAATATAGTTTCCACTGGTGCGTTTGTGTGCGTTCAAATGTGGATGGATGCAGATGCGGTTTAGGGTGCGGTTGTGGACGCTAGCTACAGCGTTTTGAAACGCATCGGCGTCCCAACCGCATCCTTAACATGGGGGCTGCCCAGAGTCTGCATCTAAACGCACGGACGTCCGCGTGCATCCACAGACTGGCTTGCGGTGCAGGCGGGAGCGGCTGTAGCCACGCGGATACAACTGCAGCAAACCGCATGAGTGGAAACAAGCCCTTATGATTGGTCTACTGAACATTTTGGAAGTGTGGATGTAACATGTGCAGAGTCTTACAGTGGAGGATGGGTACTTTCCATGCTCCCTTCTCAGACGGGTTATCTCTGGAGTTACCTTTCTGGAACTTTCCTAAACAAGTTCTATAGACTCTCTATGTACACTCTGCACCCCCCTAGGGTAACAATAACCGGGCTTTATTTGAAAAATTATATTAACATCTTGCATATAGCTCTAAAGGGTTGGGGTCCAGATGATTAATGTCTGGTTCCCTCTCCTATTTAACCTTCCCTAACTGGGGCTTTAATTTAGCAACATTTAATTCAAAATAATATAGTTAAAAAGTCTTTATTGTGTAAATGGGCTTTCCATCATAAAAACCAATCATAGAGCTCCCCACACATGGAGTTCCATGCTCTAAAATTGTTTAGCAAAAACATAAGCATTAAATGTTAACAATACATAGTACCAATGACATCAACAGCCTAATTTGCATTTGTTTTTTGGGAAAACCTTTAGTCAATTTGCTCCGATGCATTTTGCCTTGGTAATCAAGGACCATGATGTGAAGTCCTTTTACACAAAAAAGACTTTTAAAATATAGGGAAGGTAAATAGAAGAGGGAACCAGACATTATTCACCTGGACCCCAACTATTTAGAGCTATATGCAATTAACAGTTTAGGGGAGCAGCAGACCAAACCTAAGATGACAACATATGTTATCTTCCTATTGTTCAGAGAGGTTATAATGATATTAACATCTTGCTTACAGGAGTAAGATAGAAACTTCAGGGAAATGTTGCATAGGAGTAAACAGTTCAAACAGTCTCTAAAGCCTGTACCCAGTCTATGTGGTGTGTTTCTTTCCCACTCTCCTCTGTGTAACCCTCTCTATTGATAACAGTCCCAGGGCCTATAAGTCACCTTCCACCCTAGCTTTGATGAAGGGGATCTAGCTCACCCACATTCAGCTCTTTGGTTTTGTCCGGCAGACAAGCCTGTCTGCTTCCCACAAGACAAGATCTCTCCTCTCTCACAGATTCAGAACTCACTGGAATGCCCCTTACTGTACTATTTATAAACTCTGGGTCAAGCAATACCTCCCCCTAGAGCTAGACAGCTCTCATTCAAGTTACACATATCCACCTAAGCATATATCATATATAACACACTTATACTTATATTTATATTGCTACAAATATACTGTTCAAGGTACAATATGCTCCACCTAAACTAGGGTGGAGCTATCCTTACAGGGTAACCCGTTTTTTTGCCAACAGTAACACCCCTCTTCACCTTCTCATTATCCCCTTCATTACTGTCAGCTAAAAAAACAGATCATCTAAAATGATATACTTCTAAAAAAAAAAAAATCAAACTGTGGTGTATATAATGTAAACTGAAGTTAAATCTCTTTAAATAATCCTTTTTTTTACTATTCAAAAAAAGCTTTTTTTACTTATATTTTTTCGTTTTTTTTCTGTAACAACTAACTGTGCAGAGCATAAACACCTTGGTCTAGATTAAATATACAATTTAGCATTGCAGTCACCAAACTACTTAGATGAAGCAGCCAGGGTCATGCATTATACAAAACAGTGTTCGGAATACAGCAGAAAGATGTGTTCATCATAGGGCCCTTATATCGTTGGTTGGAAGGAGAACAAACCAGTGTTATTTTCAGGTAATAAAAAAGCGTTGAAAACATAAATTCAGTGTTTTTGAGAAGAACGTTTTTGTTTAAAGAAAGAACAAGAATGCACTTTAACAAAAATCCTCCCATAAAATTATATGTGCATTTTTTTTAGCATGTTATGTATCTGTAAAAGCTACGTTCGAATTGTAATTACACACTCCAAGTAGAAAAAAAGCTTGTCAATTCCCTACTTAAAGGTGATTTTATATGTAGTTTTTAAAGATGGTGAAAAATAATCATGTATTAACATTTCTTTAGAATTTCATGTGCTACCTGCCATGTAAGATGAAAGAAATTTTTAAATAAATAATGTAAATGATCAGATTTTGAGGTAAAAAAAAAACTGCATCATATAGTGTGAACAATACGGTAAGTTAATTTAATCACAAGGAGCATATGCTAGAGCAATACCTTGAAAAAAAATCCTACTACCCTTCCCAATTTCTCACAATATCTCAAAAGTAAGCATAACATTTTGTGACCATATCTTCCTATAATCTCTTGGTAACTTGGCAACTTGATAATGCAATGATCAAGTCAGCAAAGAACTTCACTTTCACTAATTTTGCAATTTTCACTAACCTTGCAATTGCACTATATATCAATAAAGTTGGAAAAATAGACTTAGAGTAGACTTTGACTTTCATTTGTATAAAGAACTTATAAAGAATTAAACTTCCTTAAAAAATGTAAATTATTAACTTTTTTTTCAGAAAAAAATGCCCATTAACCAAACAAAATAGTAAGTAAACTGTGCAGTATTGTTTTTGCGCCAAACATATCTTTTGGAATTATGGCCAAAAAGTTCAACCTTGGTTTCATCAGACCATAATACCTGTTACCACATACTTTTGGGAGACTTCAGATGTGTTTATGTTTTTCTTCTTTAGTAAAGGTTTTCGTCTGGACACTATACTATGCAATACTATGCATCACCAAAAGAACACCATACCCACAGTGAAGCAAGGTGGTGGCAGCATCATGCTTGGGGCTGTTTTTCTTCAGCTGAAACTAGGGCCTTACTTAAGATACAGGGAATAATGAACAGTTCCAAATACTAGTCAATATTGGCAGAAAACCTTTAGGCTTTTGTTAGAAAGCTTTTAGCATGACCCAGGACAAAAAGCATGCATCCAAATCAACAAAGCAATGGCTTCACCAGAAGAAGCTTAAAGTTTTGGAATGGCCCAGGCAGAGCCCAGACCTGAATCAGATTGAAAATCTGTGGGGTAATCTGAAGAGGGCTGTGCACAGGAGATGTCGTTGCAATCTGACAGATTTGAGTTTTTCCTGCAAAAGTCAAAATGTGCCATGTTGTTAGACTCATACACAAAAGATTGAGTGCTGTAATAAAATCAAAAGGTGCTTCAACAAAGTATTAGTTTAAGGGAATGCACTGTTGAGTAGAGTAGAAAAGGAATGTTGGAAGATGCTCTATAAAGTCACATGATACTGACTGAAAAAACAGGTGTTGTTTGTGATCTAATTGGGGATTTGGGCAATCAAAGGGGAAAGCTGGAGATGAACCTTGCATAAAATATGTACTGAAAGACTTGCATAGACCCCACTATTAGTGAAAATGATAGTTCCAAATAGTACCAATGGCTTATCTGGTTCAATAACCCAAAATAGACATGCACATCTGGTATTCTTGGGAAAACTAATGCTAAAACCAGCCCTTTAGTCTTTTAATTTGGCCCTTTGTCAAGACGCTCTGGCTCCCCTCATTCCCTGCAATAAGGGAAGATAACACCTAGAGGATTATTGTTTGGATTGTTTACTAGAGACCATAGTATGCCTGCAATAGAGTGTTTAAGCTTCTCTATCAAAAGCTTCTATTTATAAATTTTTGTTAACATATTTTCTTTTTTTAAATATCCTGTCCTAGCTACGAGGACTTAGGACCCATATGCCGGGCAGCCCATGCAGGTTCTTGGTCCGGCCCCTATGTCACATTTAAAACCCATTGTGGCCCACAAGTCAGAAAGTTTGCCCACGCCTGGACTATCCTCTAAATTAAGGACAGCAAGCCAGAGAATAGCCAGGCACATAACACCTTAAAGCTAGCCATACAAAGGTCGACTTTTGCACAATCGATCTTAAATTCGATCTAACATTGATCAATTGTAACACCACTTACTTACTTAGATCAGTGTGCATGATCCATAGTACCAAATACCTAGAAAAACCTTCAGATGTTCGATCTACTAAATTTACCACTATGTTTCGATCATACCAGGTGTGTGGGAATAAATTTCCGCTCAATCTACTTAAAAATGTATCGTTTTAATTCACTCAAATGGAAATATGGAACTGTGTATGGCCACATTTAGAAGCAGCTTAACCAATACATTTCCACATTTCTTCATCAAACAAAAGCGCATCACATTAACCTTCATGCAGCATGCATGTTTGCAGCATGATGAAGGTTTTTATAAATATATTGAAAATTAAATAATTCTGTTGATAATATTGAAGCTTTGTTGGTGGGTCTTTAAACTGTATGATTCACGTTATTTCATTTCTTTAACACACTTTTTATAAGGTACATTTGTGTAACAGACGGCAAACTAACAGACAGCAAAATTAGTATAAGAAACTTAATAAAAGAGACAAAGGGCAATGTGCAGGATACATTAACTCTGAGCAATCAATAAAAAATCTGAATGATGAAAGCAGCAATCTGATTTCTGGTTTCTTTGGAATGAGTTTCAGTACTTCGCACATCTTAGGTCATCTAAACACAATAAGGTCTGTAAGCATGGCACATCTCCTCATTGAGGTCATAGACAGTAAATGTCTTTGAGGTCAATGTATTTTATTGTGGGGGTATCTATTTCTTAGATATTTTACATATGACATATTGGAAATGTGTTGTATAGAATGTAGAAATCAAAATGCCATAACTACCAGCAAAAAACTTTCTTTATATTAAAAAAAATATCAAGCACAAATTATGAAGACAGTAAATGTTTTCATCTGCTTTATGACTTGCAATGACATAATATTTTTTATTTATTTATCTGTCTTCCTAACAACAAGTGAACCATTAGAGGTCACTGAGCCAGCATTTCCCTGGGTGTCCCTCAACATCAGGAAGGTTAACACATTTTATTTGCCAGCCAATCTGGAAAACATGCCTTGGCTAGAAAATTTCACTTATCCGTATTTAAAAAGCTATCTGAAATATCACATATTTGGTCCATTGTGTGGATGGTATAATCAGATTAGTTTTTTGCATTAACTAGTATCACCAAGGGTATTAAATGCATGGAGATACAGTCAGGGGTAAAATATTTTCTAATATCACATTTTATGATAATCCAAAGTGTCTGCTTAGATTATAGTAATGCGACTCTGCACCCATTGACCCTAGTTCTAGAGTCGAAATCATTTTAGATACAAAAATCCTTGTTGGCTCCTTAAGTAACTTCTAAGCGCTCTAAAATTTCCATACACATTGCTGTGTACCTCACAGCTGCTATGTCACTAGAGCTCTGCTGGGACACATCAGAGACATAGCAGCTGGTGGGTACAACCACAGAGCAAAGTTGAAACTTCAAGTGTTTGTTACACCTAGATTTGTTAAGTGCTAAAAATGCTTCTTGCCGTGTAGCTCTGCAAAAAGGAGTTTGATTGGAGTGTTATGTGTTAGGGTTTGGTTATCAATTGATTTTTTAAAGCTTGATTTCCTTAATTTATTGTTGATATTCTAATTAGGGATGGTCGAAAAATTCGCAGTGCGAATTTTTAAGTAGAAATTTCGACTTTTTCACCGAAAATTCGCATAGTCAAATTTTGATGGGGTCATTTTGACTTTTCGCCGAAAAAGTAAAAAATCAGCCTGATATTTCGACTGAAATTTCAACTTAAAAAAGAACTTTGGTTTTGATTTGGGGTGCCGCTATTTCACACGCGAGTATCGCCATTTTAACTGTTATTTGAAATTTTCACATACAGGAGTGATTTGAAAATTCACATTGGAAACTTATTTGGAAAAAAATTGCATGTGAAAAATTTGCATGGTGCTAGTTAAAGCGGACCTACCACTTTGTAGGTCACTTTGCACTATCGGCATCAGGCTGCCAATAGATAGGGAAATCACTGTCCAAAAAGAAAAATAAATAAATCTTAAATCAGGAAAGACGGCGGCGCCGTGGTCGCTTGTTATAGCTGAAAGGGCTGCCGGGAAAACATCAGCTGTGTGTGGAGCCCCATAAGCCTCTGCTCTGCCTCTGCTCTGTGACGTCACTATCACGATTCACTGTGCAGCCCTGTGTCCTGTGTGCTCTCTTCTCTGTCAGCAGAAAATCCCCCCTCCCTTGCCCCAGCCTTGAATGCGTGGCTCTGCAACTGAGTTGGTGACACCTCCAAGACTTGCAGGCAGGTCCTGCTGCTACACCCTCTTCTACTCTTCTACTCTACTACTACGCTGACCCCCGCACCAACTGGAGATTGGCAAAGTGGTGTGTGACAACGGAAGCAATCCTGTTGGCCGGCATTGAATTTGGGCAATTGTCACATGTGCCCGTGCATGGCCCATGTGTTAAATCTAATTGTGCAACGCTTTGTGGCAAAGTACCCAGGCTTACAGGAGGTCCTCAAGCAGGCTAGGAAGGGTGTGGCCCATTTCCACAAGGCGTTCCTACATACACGCTATGGCGCAGTTTTCAGAACTTCAGCGGCGAACAACATGCCAGTGAGGCGCTTGATTTGCGAACCGTCGACTGTTAAACACTCCCACATGTTCGACCCGCCTGCTCCACCAAGAAAAGCCGTCAATGAGTATTTGTATGACCGGGGTGCTAGGACAGCCTCTGCGAAGCTGTATTTTTTTGCCACTTAACTGGACTCTCATGCCAATGCCTGTAGGCTCAATGTCTCTTTTGAAGAGTTGACAAACCTTGTAGGTCGCAGAGAAGGCACAATCAGCGACCTCATCCAATTGCCTTCTTCCTGGAGCGTGCCCTGCGAAGAGTGCTGGATCAGGCTGTTGGATCAGTGTGAAGAGACGAGTTATGGTCACCATCACCACCATAACGCCTTAGCAGCCTCGCTTCCGCCCTGCGGCAACGCTGGAAGAGGAAGTCTGAGGAGTCATCAGGGGAAGGTTGGCTTTCAGTGAGGAGGAAGACCAACCTCAGCAGGCATCCCCACGTTGCTCCTTGTGGTCAACCTATCTGGGACCCGTGGTGTTGTACGTGGCTGGGGGGAGACAACCCTCTCAATGACATCAGTGAGAGGAGGAACGATATGAGTAGCTCGGCATCCATCCTTGTCGAATGGGTCTTTCATGCTGTCGTCCTGTTGAGGGACCCCGTATCAAAGGATAAGGAGAACGATCTGTACTGGGTGCCACACACTAGAACCCCCCTAAGCAGAAAGTATTGAATGTTACCGGCTTACCGGAGTCTGATAGGATGCAGCAGTTGAGAGCTGGGCTACAAAATCTGCTCTACACCAACCCGCTTTTAAGGGTATGTCACAGCACAACGTGACTCTACTAGGGGAGGGTGACACTAATCCTCCTGCTACCACACCGCGCCGGCAGGACAGGGCGCTTCACAATTTTATTTGATGGAGGACATGTGTGCTTTTTAAGTCCACGCATCGCCAAAGCGCTTCGGGATCCACCCTGAGAACGACTCGACCGACAGATCGCAGACTACCTCGCCTTAACTGCGGATATTGACACTCTGAGAAACGATGAACCCCTTGACTACTGGGTGTGCAGACTTACCTGTGGCCAGAGCTATCCCAGTTTGCTCTTGAACTTCTGCTGGTCCTGCTTCTAGTGTCCTGTCAAAGGACCTTCAGTGCTTCGCGGCATATGACCGAGAAGCGAAGTCATCTCGGTCAAAAAAGTGTGGATTACCTCAAATGAACGAGGCATGGATTCCGAAGGGACTGAACACTGGGGGATACTTTTTGCCTAGCAAAAGGCCTGATTACATGCCTTGGCCTAAAAATGTCCCCCACGCTGCATACCGCATACCGACTTTCATGAATCCTCTGCACCAACTAGGGTTTCAAGCCGCAATGATGTTTCCTTTTCCATTCTGCCTGGAAACATCATTTTTCTGTCAAATTTAGATGACAAATTTTTATGGCAAGTGTACTTGCCTAATTTTTCTGGCCTCTGGCTGTGTGCTGCATTAAAAAAGCCACATACATGGTGCACTTCCCCTTCGTGATCGCTACCTTGTCGTGGTGAAGGGGCTTGCGTATCACAATGAATCGATCACCTCAATGAGTTGTTTGGCCATGTTGGCACACCCCAGATAGAAGGCGATTGCTTCATATATCAGACCAAAAGCGATCGGTTGAATATTTGTCGTATGAAAATCACTATTTTTTGGATACCCAACTACTGGTTGCCCCCAGGACTTAACGTACAAGGTAACCTCACCTGAGAACTGAGACCGGTGAATCCTCCAAGACCCCCCTGTAGGGAGTGAGTTCAGAAACAGTGAAGATGCAAAGTCCAGGGTTGTGGCAGGGTCATACAAAGGAGATCAGTCCAATCAAACCACAGTCTAAGGGTAATCACTCATTGCACTTTATTTTCCCAACATCACTTTTCACACGACATCACATTGTCACTCCTGTAAAGGAATGGCAATCAGTACGGCACTAACGGTAATTGTTGGGGACCAGGTTGAGGAGCCAGTGAGGCCGAAGTGCAATAAGTCCATTTCACTAGCTCTGCTGCAGGGGGGGGGGGCTACAAGGACATAGTGGAACATTTTTTAAAAATGGGTGTTAAAACCTAGCTCTAGCAAAGAGCCACAGGAGGGGCTAGAGAACAAAATAATGGCTTGGGAGCCTACTCTTTGCCAACCCCTGCCCTAGTTGATGAGTAGAGATGGTGGATTTGTTCTTTGAAAATTGAACCAGTTCAAATTTGTGAGTTGATTGTAAAGCCCCTGAGCAAGATACCTTTACCAAACTTGCTGGAGATGTAGAGAAGGTTGGGGTTATACTACAAAAAGAAAGTTTTGCTCTTACACAAAGAGCTTTTACATAAATTAAGTTCAAAATCAATTTAAAATAACAAAAGTCAAACTTTTAGGGTTCAATTTGAACCCAATTTATCACAAACTTGACAGTTAGAGCAAAACTTATTGTTTTGAAATGTTTTCCCCAACCCTTCTCTACAACTCCAGCAATTTTTGTGAGGATAAACCATTTTCAGCAGCTTTGCATAAGCTGACAAAGTTAAAGCAGTTGTAAACTCAAAAAAACCCCCACATACATGACATGGACATATTACACACCTGTCAGCAGTATACATCTGTGAAAACTGCTACACAGAGAAAAAAAAAGGTACTTACAATCTTCCACTTCCTCATTCCCTAAGGCAACCATCTTAAGTACTGGCACCTGAAGCTATTTCCGCCGCCCATTCTGTTGGACATTCTAAGTGCCCCTCCCCTGCAGACATATTTACCAATCCCAAAGGTTTTGGTATGGGAGGACAGTTCTGGTCGTTCCAGAGATCTATGTGCTGCAGTTTTGCATAGGAGACAGGATGAAGCTGAAGAAGGACACTGTAGGAGACAGGAGAGATTGAACTGAAGTGGTGGTGAAGGGTTCAGTTGCAGGTGATATGGGGGTGACATGGATTTGGGGGCACACAGTTAGGCTCAGGATGAGGTTAGGTTGAGGTTATAAAATATCTTATTACCTCCTCTGCTGCCAGTCCCAGCATGTCTCCTCTACACTTCCTCCACAATAACCTTCAGATGACACTTCCATGTCTGGGAAGGCTCTCATTCATCCAGATCATGGTATATGGAGGATGAGGACAGACATGACTGGGTTACTGGGTAAATAAAATATCTTATTACCTCCTCTTGCCATTCCTCCCAATGTCTCCTCCTACACCTTCCTCACAATAACCTTACAGATGACACTTCCATGTCTGGGAAGGCTCTCATTCATCCAGATCATGGTATATGGAGGATGAGGACAACATGACTGGGGTTACTGGGTGTATATAAAATTCTTATTACCCTCCCTGCTGCCCATGTCTCAGCCTGTCTCCTCTACACTTCCCCCACAATCACCTCACAGATACACTTCCCATGTCTGGAAGGTTCTTATCATCCAGATCATGAACTCTGAGACAGAGAAGGGGAGTGGGGAGGGAG
>CM070035.1:122205768-122230902 GCA_036250615.1 Ptychadena robeensis | reverse complement strand
AACAGAAACATCTACACCACTTGAGGGGTTCACATACTTTCAAGCAGCACTGTATGTCATAGTCTAAGTCATGTGTAACTAACTTTTTTTTTCGTGAGGGGGCTAAATAACTCAGCATGTGAGAAAACACACACAGAGAGAACATGCAAACCCCTTGGTCAGACCAAGATTTGAACCTAAGCCACCATGGCACCCCCTGTATGGTTCATTAATCATGTGATAGGCAGGGATCTTGAATCACATTCATCAATCGCATTTTCATTTTGAAAATAGGGAATTCATGAAGGTTCTATTTTTGTTTATCATATCATTCCATTCAATTACTTTTTCCTACAGTAGAGATGAACCCAAACCCTATCCTTTAAAATGCCAATTCCCCCATTAGCCATGGTACTTAAACAATTAACACAAACACAGGATTGGATGATGTTAATTAGAACAAGATGGTTCAGAGCTTTTTACAACTTACGTTATGTGTCAATATCTGTCTTGACACATTATATGACAACCTGACAATGTCTCAAATTTGCATAATTTGATCAATAAAGATCAATCATATGCCTTGGAATAGTTTGGAGAAGATAGATGAAACATTCAATATGTTATTGGTAAATTGAGTGTTGTTTTAGTAAACGGTTGTAAAAAAGGCATTTTGCATAAGACGAAGGATGTACAACATTGGAAAAAGCAAATGCCTGATTATCATTAGAACAAAGCCCTGGTAAATATCTAGTAAATGTGAAAATCACTAATGGATGTCATTTCTGTTGTCCTTGTATTTGCAAATTTGTCCTCTATTTGTTTGACCCAAAAAACGAATTGTCCTTTCCAAGGCAAAGGAGAAAACTGTTAAAGCTGGGCATAGACGTCTCGTTTCTGTAAAATTGACCATGTGTGATGACATCATCAGACACGACCAGTCATTCAGAGAATTGGCTGGGCACCCTTTGTGCACCGGCAGTTACTTTGGATGGGGACGCCAATCCCCGTTGAAAGTAATGAAATCGATCTAAAATTAACGGACATGTCTGTAATTCTTTAGATGGATTTTCAGGCTCATTTCGTGCCAGATTCAAGATGGGGGACTTAAACTTTGCGGATCAATCTGCCGCAAGCAGGCATGGCGGTCGATCTTGGGCAAAATCAGCCACAAATCGAGACGTCTATGCCCAGCTTAAGTAATGGGTTTATTTCTGTTTTGTTGTACTACAACACAACTGAGTTATGCTCTTCATGGAAATATTTAGAAGCTTACATATTAATAAAATAGTGAATTATCAGTATTCAACTGTATCATAGCAGGATACAGTAGAACAACATCCACGAAGCTCATAGGAACAGTTTTTCATATATTTGCTAAGACACATTCACATAAAACACTGTGCCAAAATTGTGCATTTCCAAGGGTTTGGAAAAAAAAGGCATATTGGTGCAGATATTTTGGAAAATGTGAATTTTAAAGGAATATACCTTTTATCTTTTAGAAAAGTTTATGTTTCCTGAGTTTAACCACTTCTTGACTATATTGACTAAGATTGACATCAGATTATAACATCTTAAAGGGTTGTTAAACCCTCATATAAAAAAATGCTATATAAGCAATACTTCATAGATATATGGCATTTTGTTTTACAAAAATAAATGTCCTTTCTTTGCCTTCCTGCACCAGTGATGACCCAAACCTTTATGGGGGTTACTCATACATGATCCTGCATGTGCTCCTTCTCTGGGACTACATGTCCCAAAAGTACTTGTCCAAGTTCAAAGCTACATATTAATGCACACAGACCACGATCTTTGGTTGCACAATAGAGAAAGTGCCAGGTGTACATATTCATGCGGATTTTAAAACACGAATGAATGCAATGAGTGCAAAGAAACACATGAAAGCAATACAAATGTATGTACATACTTTTACATGAGGATATGGTAACCCTTTAAGCAACAATCAGTGACTCGGCTCCTTACCCTAAGATCACCCAATTATATCAATGACTTTGGTAGTGTTTAGTAGGGCGCATCCCTTTCAACATGGAACTGGTCTGGTGACAAAGAGAATTGAGTAGTTGGTGCTGAGTTTACTTAAATGAATCAAACATGTGTTTGGAACATCTTTTTTTTTTTTATTTGACATTACAACTGGGTATTCAAAGCGACCACATGTTTTTCTGTCAATTAATTATTGAATTTGAAATTTTTTTTTTTTTTTACTTTTACATCTTTAAAATTAGTTTTTTTTTATTTGCTTAGTTAACAGTCCTTGCTGTTTAAGTAAATCAAAGCTAATGTTATATATAAAGTGCAGGTATCAGGGATAAAACAATAGCAGTTATATTTATCAAGATGTATAAAGCTATATTTTAAAAAAGAACCAGAATGACACATTTCAAATGCAAAAAAAATCTGAATTTGCAGTGATGATAAAATCTCTTTATTATCTGCATATTTCATAAGTTACATTCATTTTTGAAAAAATATTATAATTTCCCAGTATCCACTTTATATATAAGTAATGCTGTCATCAGCAAAGATATACACAATTTAATTTTGAATACTTATGCTGTAGATAATATTTTACATTAAACAAATCTCATCCTTCTATCTCCCTTTAGGCGTTTTTAAACCACCTGATAAACCACAATGTTTTACTCAAATACAGCATAGCATTGAAATGACAGATACATTCAGCCTTTTTTTTCTTTGACCAAAATTATAAAACTCTTTAAAAAAAATAAAGGTTAGATACAATTCATGAAAAGGTGCATTACAGATCTGGGCCAGGTTCTATTATAAATTTTCTAAAATAGACATATTTTATATATTGGGAATTTGTGAATTGTTTTAGTCCAAATGCAATCTGGTATTTTTATGAATGAATATACCCTACACCAGAAAAAAGAATGTCTACGTATTTAGGTTGAATACCTGGAGATAAAGGGAATGTCACAAAGCAATGTCTAGTGTACTCTAGTCACCAGCTACATAAAGGTCCCACAGCAGTACACGAGCTGCTCTGAAATTGGGTGGAAGAATGTCTACTTTCATCAAAAGCTTCTAGAAAAAAAACTATTTTCTTTGTGACAGATTATCTTAAAGGTCTTAATAGATTTTGGCAAGGACAGTGGTTGGCTCAATCAGCTGTTTATAGATCTCAGCAATTTCGTCGTTGGCATATCTGCCTTTCAGATCCCAGTTTGTCTATGGCCACCATGTACCATTTCACTGTCTTTATTTAATGATCAATCTATCTATCCATTGAAGATTAGTAGGAAGGATGATACTGTTTCTTGGTTCAATAAGGAATAGAGAAAGAATTTCTACCATGGAACTTT
Source organism: Ptychadena robeensis (assembly GCA_036250615.1). Lineage (NCBI taxonomy): Eukaryota > Metazoa > Chordata > Amphibia > Anura > Ptychadenidae > Ptychadena > Ptychadena robeensis. The sequence continues at coordinate 122,227,570 of CM070035.1, read as the reverse complement.
TTTTTTTGATGTCTTTAATTATTGTCTGCACCCGTCCATTGGTGTGCACCCAAACGTAATAGTATGCTCTTAGATATACATTAGGCATGTAGGGCTGATCAAGAAAAATAGAAAAAATATTATCTATAGAAACCATCCAGAATGTAGTTAAATACAGATCAGCCACCATTGTCAGCACATTGATAAACTACTTCACCATGTATGGAGTGTCCAAATGCCTACACTTGAGTATTTCTTCTGTCAGGTGTGTTCCATGATTTTTGTCAATACCTATTAGCGCATGTAACATCTCATCCTACAATACGTAACACTTTCATTTTTCTCATATTTGTCTTTTAAATGCGTTTATTGAAATAAAGATTGAAAAGCATATGAAATTACAGATTTTTTCCATGAATTCTTGCATATCTATTTACAGCTCTAAATAGAGATCTCTAAGGTAATATGTACAGTGTAAACATCAACTTTTTATTATAAGAAACATATTTGCCACAATTTTCACCTTACAACATATTTGTTTTGGTTTTAATACAGAAGTAATCTTCTTGAAATACTATGTGAAACTCAAAAATATAGTAAACTTGTTCTTCTGATAGACAACCGAATGGTCTTCCTCAAAGGTTCTGCAAAATTAAAAATATATAGATATTAATTTAAGGGAGCTGTGCTTTTTTAATGGCATTTTTCTAAAAACACAAAGTTTGGATTGTAGAGTTTGGTATGCGGCATGCTGTGTGTTTTGAGAGGATTTAGATTTTGTTGTTTTTATATGCTGTACACATCTACATGTGACAATAAAAAATCAGAGCAATTAAACCTCCTGAGAATTATGAACAAACTCAGAACGGTCACAGTTCAGTCACAGGTATGTCCGATACCGGGTTATGCCCGGTATCGGGCAAAACCGCCCATCGTCTGTGCAGAATCGCTGCAGACTGGTTGATTTTTTTCAGCCCCGTGTCTGAGGCAGTGGGGGGCAGCGCAATAGACCTCCAGGTTAATAGAGGGGGCATCGCTTCTCTCTGCACACATCTCCAGCACCTCGATGACAACGGCGATGTGTAGAGGGGAGGGTGGGGAAGCACAGCAGAGCACTCTGCCGCAAACACCCGTACGGCTCTGTTTCACAACGGAAACCAGGGGGGTTAAAATCCATTTTTACCTTAGCTCAGCAGCATAAATTATTATTGTTTCCTCCACAGGCTGGTTTCTGCTCTACTTATCTGTACTTAACCTCCTGAGCGTTTCGCCCTTGGCGCGTTTTTTTCATAACCGTGTCACAGGCAATCGCGGCGGAGCACAATATGCTCCGCCGCGATTTCCTGCTCAGCTGGAGGATGTAAACAAAAAAGGACTTCTGCTGTAAGAAAGCGACGCCCCTCCAGTTTGATGGAGGTCTATGGCGCCGCCTACCCCCGCCCCCTTCGCGTCACCGGTGACGCGATCGGGGGCGGACCCGGAAGCATCAGCATACATGCCGATGCTCCCGACCGCCGCAGAAAGCCGGCGAGACCTAGAGCGTAGCTCTAGTTAACTGGGGCTGAGTTTCATGATGCATGAAACTCAGCCCGAGTTAACTCGGGCTAGACGCTCAGAAGGTTAACTTTATGTTTTGTCTGGTAAAATTGTAAAAACTACATTAGAGAATGTATCAAAAAGTATTATGCTAGCACAGAGGTTAGCAACCTTTACTGTCAAAAGATCCATTTTGGTTCCTCTTTATAGTATAGAGCCACAAAACATAACACATTTACACTTGTGCACACTGAGCTATTAGTTACAATTCAGTGTGCTAACCCAGTGCTTCTGCTCCAATGCTCTCTCTTCCTACCAGGGTGAGTGCAGTGGTGGGAGGGAGGAGTCTTAAAGGGAGCCATAACAAGGAGACTGAAAAGCATGCAGTTTGCTGACTCCAGTCCTATCAAATTAAGTTCACAGTTCAAGTGGAAATTTTAGCTTGACTTCACTTTGGTCTTAATTTATGCAAAAACTACATGCGCTAGTACAATGCTTTCGTTTTTGCAACTGTACCAGCAATTTTGGTGTTGACACTTTGGTCAGGGTTTTTGCAATTAACTCCCAAATAAACAAAAGACTAAAGCCTGACACTGCTGCCTGATATCTTCCAATCTAGGACAGACTGAACAATGGTAAGTGTATCCACAGTTATGCTAGGCATACACATGCCGATAAGCGGCCGATTTTTAATCTGACCGACGGGCGTGCACGCTCTCGCCGTCGGTCAGGTTAACATGGGGCGACAGATCCCTGTTTCCCCACTTCTCGGCCGGCCAGAGAACGGACATGTCCGATCTTCTCTGGCCGATGGGAGCCGATGAAAGCCGATGCCATAAGCTGCAATGAAGCGGCGTCTTCATCGCAGCTTATGGCCGGCACACAAAGGGTGCCAGGCCGATTGAAGGGGCCCCAGAATGCAACGGGAGGCTAATGTGATGACGTCATCACGTTAGCCTCCCGGAAAGATATTGGAGGAAGATATCGGCTAAGGTCGGTATATGTATGCCTAGCATTACAGAAGAAAAATGTATATGATCCTGGCTCCCCAAGAAACTAGTTGAAATTTCATGACCATCTCTATTGTATCATTAGCTATACTGTAATACAAGAAAACATATTTCTACTTAGGTTCTATGTACTTTTCTCCTTCATGCTGCTCTGTGTTATCATGTTAAGAGGCTTTGCAATTAACGTACAAAGTCCGCTAGTCCGAAAAAAAAATCAGCAATCTCATTGTAACATTGTTATTTTCTGTTTAAAATTCCAGGACAGGAAGTAAAAAGAAAGCTCCCTAATTAACCTCCCTAGCGCTCTTGCAAGGTCCAGATTTCTGTACCAAAAGTGCACCATAGACTCTAATGGAATTTTTTTTGTTTTGTAGCCCTGTAACTTCCAAAAATATGTCCGTATAAGGGTCTAATAGACATCCTGAATATAATAATGTTTGAAACACACAATTATTATAAAAAAAAGTACATTAAAAATGTTTTATAAAATGTATCATTTCAATGATAAAATCTCTTGAATACTTATTTGTTATGAAAGATTTCAAAACAGTATTTATGTTTGTTTATAATAACATTTTTATTACAATTGGAAATGTGTTTTGTTTTATTTTGAATTGTATTGGATACAGTTATCACTTTATCCAATACAATGGCATTTGGCACCCTCTGAAAGGGTTAACTTCAAAGAGCACATATGGAAATGACAATGGGGGTGATTTTCCAGATGTGATCTTTGAATATAGCCTAATTTGCATATGAATTCGTAATGTAAAAGGTCCATGAAGGCAAATCATGGATGTAGCGAGCAAGGAGTAGAGGGTCAGAGGTAATAGCAAGACAACAATAATTAAGAGAAATAGGAGCACAGGGTAATAAGGGTAATAGGGCAGTCCAAATAAGAGAGAAGACAATTTGAAATCTGCAATATATGTTAACTTAGAAATATGAGATACTAAAATGTATTATTATTTATATATAGAGAGACCTTACTATGTTTTTTTTCTAAAGGCTATTGACTCTAAAACCAATACAATGTTTACAATAACTAATATACCAATGGCAGGTGGTTCAACAGCTCATCCATGGTGGCATCATCATAGTTTTCTGAAAATGGTGCTTGACTTAGATCATTATCTTCTCGAAGACTTGCAGGGTTAATGTCTTCTTGACTAAAAAACATTAGAAATATAATAATAAGTAAAATTTTGTAAAAAACAACAACAACTGCTTACCCTCCATGTTTACACAAACTAACCAGTATTTGATTAGGCAAAAAAACAAAAAACAACCCGTATTTATTTGTATGGGAGAGTGTTTGACTAATCAGAGCAACTTCACCCCCAGCGCAAAAAGTGAGGGAAAATTTTCCAATGCAGATTCTATGACAATTCTCTACAGCGAGACTTTTAATATATATATATACATATATATATACACATATATATACATATATATATACACATATACATACAATGTATGTGTCTACACATGTGTTGGTGTCCTCCGTCAGCTTGCGTTGACATTAAGTAAGCCAATCCAAGTATGGGTGCGTTGACGCACCCATAGAAAATGAATTGAGTCCGTTGAAACACAATGGTATGCATCCCTGGTGGATCCCTGACGGATCCCTAACGCATTCCTAACGCATGGGTTGAGTAAGGGTCCCAACCGATCACAAAAAATGCCATGGAGACATAGCCTAACTCTCACATTTCCTCTCATTTTCTTTAGCACCTCTAGGACAGGTGGTGAAGGAAAACTCACCAGTACATAGAGAGCAACAATGGCCCTTCCCTATTGTGCCTAAAGCTAAACTAAAAAAGGTTATTGCTTTAAAGAGGTTATGAATTTTCATTAAAAAACCTTATTGAGGAAGAAATTAGTAACTGCTACCTAAACATTTATCATCCCTAATTATTATTTACTCAGAGCGTGTGGAATTCTGAGATTGCATTGAGGTAAATTCAGATTTTAATCGTAACTCAAATCAGTTTTCATCATTACAACCATTGTAAATGATTGCTATCGAGATTTCATACATCTCAATGGGTGATAGAGATACAAAATTATCCTTCATCCCATTACATTACAACTAAAGGAATGGACAGACATGAACATTACTGAGCAAGCAAATATCTTCTTAAGAAAACTGTAATGCCCAAGCCATTGTACAAGTTATCATCACGTGCAAGGATAAGCTCTTATCCACGTTTATCACACAATTGTCAAGGCTCCCACGAACATTAAAAAGTAGATAATATATATGGTATTGCATAACTAAAGGTAAGTATAGGCTATGACCATGTACAATCAAGAATATGAAATATTTCAGAAAATTTTCTCACATTGATATATACTAGAGGTGCAATTTGGTTAAGGGTTCCTTTTTTTGGTTTATTCTATTAGATATGGTACATAGTAATCATTTTACTTGTCTGAAAAGAATTCCTATTAATCTCACAAAGTAATGACAGTCATGACTAAGTAGATGTATTTTTCCTTCTACAATCATCAGTGTTATTGCTATTTTAATTAAAGTCCTTTTGCTCCTGTGTCAATACCTTCTTTTTCCAGTAAGAACTGAGTTTAAGTACTTCTTTACTGCCATCTGCTTCCGAAAGCGACTGTAATTATCAGTGAAGACTGCATCAGAGTGACGTTTTACTGGAGCTGGATCTTCCACAACACTGTTGCTGGTTGTAGAAAAAAAAACCAGAAAAAACATAATTTTTTTTTAAAAACAAGCTTTTCAAAGTATATCTCTTCAGCCTAAGCATACAACATACAGAAGGTGGAATCACCCCACTAAGTTTTGCCAAAGTTTTGGTAAAATAACATACTGGTTGTGTATTGGTACATTTCCCATATCATATGGCTTTGTTATTGGTGTTATGAGTTAATAGAATACATGATATAAAATATGAATGATGTCACAGGCATTTCTCTACTCTATTTCACAATGTGCATTTAAATCTATTTTACCTATACAGATTGGCTCAGCTTAAGAAAGAAAATCTTTTTTCATAACAGTAAATGTCATGTCACTATGCCCTATGTCAAGTGCTGCATAATATGTTAGACATGACATATGTAATTAATACAAATGTAAAACGAACAGGATGCATAATATTTATTTATCATAATAAGTGTAATGCTGGTTTACGGTATGAGAAATATGAACAGATTACCATGTAATCCGTTTATATATTCCTGGCCACTCTGACCCCCCAGCACATCGGCAACATCATCAATAGTGCTAGGGATGTGAGGACCTGGCATGCCTATTTCTGTATTAAAATACAGGCATATTACAAGGGACCCCTCACCTCCCTGGTGTCATCACTGATATCAGGGAGGTGGGTGCAATGATGAGCACGCAGGGTAGCAGTGCTGGAGGGCGGCACAGGCTCGTCTGAAGCAGGTAAGCTACCTCGAGTGTAGCTTGCAGTTGCTGTTATTGGTAAAAAGATCAAACTCCAGGCACGCTAGGGTTTAAATGGATGAAATCTTGTATTCAGAAATATCTAAATCATTTGTTAAAAATTACATGTTACCTGACTCTCTTGCCAATAAGAGATTCTAAGTATCTTCTAGCAGAAAGCTGACCCAAAAGTTTGCTGTAACCACTGGTGAAGAGTCCATCAGCATGCCTAGATGTCCTGGTAACAAAATGAATAATACTATTATTTTGAAGGTTTTCTAGCAGAAATATAATTGATAATAAAGTATTTGTATTACACACAAACACAACAGGTTAGAAAATACTGCAGCATTAGTAAATACAATATTGAAATGAGTTGCTTTTTTCCACATTTCCTGGCTCTAATCTACAAACCATCTGTCTGTTCAATCTTGGTCCAGTCATTGATTTAAAGCAATTGCTGCTAACCTCTGGGTTCATTGATGGCCACCTTCATCCAACCCCTTTCTGTCATAGATGAATGTCTCATTGGGAGTTTGTCATACCTCTATATTCTACAGTTCTGTTATAATTAAAGAGCATCATTACATAAATACATATTATGTTACCAAACCCAACAGAAACGGCAGGGATTACCTATGTATTTAGGATGTTAAATTAAATCTATTTTAACCGCCCTAGCGTTTTGGACAGCAGCACCTCGTCCAGCGATCCAACTGGTACTATCGCACTGGACGAGGTGCTGCCGTCCAGTACAAATCACTGCTGTGGGAGAGCATACTCACGCTGTCCCTGTGACATGCTGGCGACATGCTGCTCGGCTGCTCGTGTCTTCCCCCCCCCCACCCTCCCCGCTCCGAGTGACGTGATGACGTCACACGGGGAGGCGGCGGGAGATTTGAACAGTAAACAGCATGAAAGCAGTTTTCTATGTAGAAAACTGCTTTCAAACTCCCCCTATGTACTAAATATCGCCAGAATAAAGTCCCTGATGCCCCAGATGTGCCCATTTGCAGTAAACCTCTCTTCCCTAATGTGATTTTATCACACCAGGTTAGAGAGGGTTAAGTGCAAATGGGAACATCTGGGGCACCAGAGACTTTTTATTTTGGCGATATTTAGTACATAGCAGCATAGTTTTGTGTCCTAATTTTTGTGGGGTTTTTTCATTATTTTTATTAAAAAAATACATTATTTTACATAATTCTTTGTTTCAAACATTATTATATTCAGGATGTCCATTAGACCTTGTACGGACATATTTTGGGAAGTTACAGGCCTACAACATAAAGAAGAATTTACCATTGAAGTCTATGGTGCACTTTTGGTACAGAAATCTGGACCTCAGCAGTGCGCTAGGGAGGTTAAAATTAAGGATATAAATATGAGGTTACCAATAGTATTTGTAAGTCATTTCCAGTGTTAGGGCAAAATCAAAACAAAGTACAGAAGAAATTTGTTTGCCTTCCTGAAACCCAGAGAGCTGGCTTTTTAAGGTGACTTGTTTGTGCAGAATTATATTCCATGCTTTGTTGACAGCCCTTTGTGATCACAATATGGAAAAGGGGAGAAAGATAAGGTGGTCTGTAGTAAAACTGGGAAAGGAGGATACAAGTGTAACAATATTGCTTCTCCAGAAATACAGTGCATTGGGTGAGCATTGATACTCAAGGACATGAAATGCAATATTGGGAGGGTTGCAGTGAAAAATGAACAGGGGAAAAAAATAAGTTTATAGAGATTTAGGTTTGCAAATAAAAATCAAATCAAAGAACTCGTCTAGCTGTTAGGCCTGGCTTCCTATGAACACAACTGGGGTCACAGATGAATACTGCAAAATTGTGGTCACTTTACTGAGGGGCATCAGTCTCTGCAGCAGTCATGACTATTACACACCTCCACTACCTAGAGAAAAGAAGGAACGAGAGCTGGACTGAAGACCTTTGAAAGTTCCAGCCAGTGTAAGTAAATATTTTCAGATCATCAGTAGACATTTTGATCCTCCTAATTGTTAAAAGTTTTTCTTTAGCAATTGGAAGGATAGTAAGGTTTCTTCTCCTGTGATGCCATGGTGGCCATGATATAACTTGAGGTGAGTTCACAGACAACAATACAAACAGAAATAAAGGTGGTGCAAATCAACTGGCTTTGGGAAATTAAATCATGTATTGTTTTTGAATAAAGGTGATTTGAAAAATGGACTTTTTCCAAATCTTCAAGTCAACCATTTAGTGTAAAACAGTGTAAGCAAGGTGTTCTAAACTGTAGGGAGTGACTCTATTTACTCATTTACAGTAACAGTATTTGAAATAAATGACAGTGCCCCCCCCCCCCCAAAAAAAAATATTATGACATGTTAATATTCAATCTGCTTTTTACCTGCCAACACCTTGAGTAATGTCCAGAAAGAACTTTTCATTGTCTGGTAGTGTGTTCTGCAACATATCCATGTCTTGTTTTAATGAGACCTGTGTCTGGTCTGGTTCATTTGCTCCTTCATATGGCAATCTGTTCCCTAGCCTTAAAAAGAACAACAAAACACAATTATTAAATAAAATAGGTGAAAGACACTCAACTAAGGATCATGAGAAGGTTCTTCTTATTAGCCATAGCTTAAAGTACCCTCTTAAGTCTGAGTGAGACAGCACAGACACAGTACAATTAGATTATTCCTGATTTTCCTCTATTTGTTCACTGTACTATGGCTGCTATGGCTGCTTATGAACATGGACTTGGAATGAATTAAACTGCACCATTGTCTAAATCTTGGATAGCATAACATAGTGATTCAGTAATAAGATCTCTGTCAATGCGGCTCTAGGCTGTAATCTCAGTCTAGGCTCTATCAGTAGAGAAGTTGTTTGTCTTCCCCATGGGTTTCTTCCCATACTCCAAAGACATGCTGGTTGGTTAATTGGCTTACCTCCCCAAAAACCTGTCCTATGTTAGATACACATAACTTGGACTGTGACAAAAACTTGCACTGTGTTAGTTATATATACATGACTATGGTAGTGACATTATATTGTAAACTCCACCGAGACATAGTGAGCAATAGGCCAATATACTCTGTAAAACGCTGTTTTATCACTATGTAAATACAAGTTAGTATATTCGAAAGCCTTTACATATCCTTAACAAGTAGAAACAGTTGTTGCATTCTGTGGCCTTCTTTTATATCTTTTTTTATGTTTTCCAAATGGGTTGGTAAGTATTGATAGACATACAGATTATACTATGACAAAAAAATATTTAAAGATAAACAGTATAAATGAAGAGAAATAAAGTTATCACTAAGGGGCGAGGTGTAATAGCATTCTAAATATATTTGAATGGGCCCTAACCAGGGAATTGGAGAAATTTAAACTGGGTTGTTGGGTGTATGTCTACACCCAGGTCCCTAACAAACAAAATAAGTCTGGCAGTTGTTAGGGACCTGGGTGTAGACATACACCCAACAACCAGGTTTAAGTATAAATGAAGAATTCAAATAATAAACCTATATTTAATAATATTAGTACACGAGCAGATTATATTTGTTTAGGACATATAAGGTTTTATTTGATTAGCAGTTGCACATTGTAGACAGAAATTTTATAATTAGCATCTGTTTTTTGACCTGTGGAATCATGTGGAGGTTTCCACCAATGGAAGAGCACTAATATTGATTGCACGTTGTTAGAATTGCACACAAGATCACTAATTCAATGATCTCTTGATTCAGGATGACCCTACTCTGTCTTTGAATGTTAAATTCACAAGAAGTGGCAATGACTTCAGAGATAATGCATTGTATTTTACTCTAACAGGACCACAAGCCCAGCGATTGATCAACTTAGGCCCCCCTCTGCAATACATAAGAACCACATAATTTATCAGTTTCACACTTCACACTGTTCACAGGGCCATAGTAGACTATGTGTTGGGCCAAACTTCTTTAAACATTTTGTCAAATTTAAGAGAAAAGGAAAAATAATAACACTTTTCAAGTAGTTATTGTACAATGGACAGTCTTGGCTATTTCTGTAGAATATTGTACATATTGGTGCATTACAATGAAGTTTCCGTGTAAAAAAAAGTTAATGCTAAAATTCATTTGCTGAGAGTAGAGAGGGTAGTAGTTGAGTTTAGCTTCACTTCCTTTCACATAGATATAACCTTCTAGGCATTGTGCACGTGCCACACTTTTTTTAAAGCTTCAGCAATTATCCTCCCTCCTTCCTCCCCCTTCACATCCCTGGAAATGTGCTGAAAAAAGAAACACCATCTCCTTTAATGGAGGTCAATCGACGATGTTGAAGAAGCGGACCCGGAAACAACTGGCGTGTCCACCGATACTCACTATTGTTGTGGGCTTGCAGAGGATAGGAGAGTATACCCGAGTGTAGCTTGGGGTGAGTTTGCAGGGTTACACTCAGGTTAATAGCTCAGTAGGGTTACAGTAAAAAGAAGTCAATGGAAGATTTCACTATCTTTTCCGGTTCTGGTAGATTTTTACACAAACTTTTATTGCGGTTCAGGAAGATTACAAAGAGTGAATTTCCCTGACAGTGATACTCTACCCTGACTACTCTATAAAAATATAAAATGAAGTTTACCTTTAGTTATACTTTAATCTCAACAAACTTCAGAACTGTTTTTAGAAGAAAAATGTTCACATGGAATTACAGCCTGTCAAAATTTCTTTCCACAATATATAATATCTCTTGTTATGCTGTGATAAATTCCCTCAGCCTGTGTGATGACATACTGCATGACACACTCTGCAGCTTGCTATTTGGAGGTTTTAATCCTCACCGTCATAACAAAGCATTATGCTTAATTATATTACATTTGTTTTAGAATGTCTTACAAATAATTTGGACAAGTCCTATGCTGCAATACAAATACATGTAACTTTAATATTCTCATAACTTTGTATTGATAATGCTATTGGAATAATGTTAACAGTAAAGACGGTACATAAGATGCTAACATTTCGATATAAGCTGGGAAATGCATGCAAATTGTATGCAGACTAAAACCGAGGTAATTAAACCAATGAGACATTGCAAAAGCTGCAGTGCTTAATTTGCTCATTGCCATCTCAGTGATCATCTCTAGTAAACAGTATTGTAAGAAAATAATTTATAATTATTATGAAATTGGGGCTTTTGATAAAGCAAAGTTTATGTCATTGTTTGCCACCTCGGAAATTACACAACTCAAAATTAAAGCTAAAACCTATACTTTACATGGAATTATATTAATTTAGGTTAAAATAGATCAGAAGCCCTTTATTGTTGAAGAGACTGTATATGCTATACTTCAGTCTGCCAACAATATTTGTTACCAAGATGTAACTTGTGTAGAATGCACATCCCAATGTGAATATCCCAAATAAAAATGAAAATAATGGATTAAGGAGAGAGATCATGGCTGGAAGAGGAAGCTTTGGCAGGTAAGTCTTTTAAAATGTACAATTATTGCAAATACTGGTACCTCTGTACATTGGTGTACAAGTATTGTAAATATCCGTGTACATTGGTTTTAACCCTAGAATCCTGGAACCCTAGCCAATTATTCCTGGCTTTACTACATGGCTTGTCAATATTACCAGTCTCAAGTGGAACAACATTTGTAAGATATCCAGCTTAAATAGCAGCTACATACTAGTTTTGCACATGAATGTTTATAGGTGGCCCAACTATATGGGCTTAATCATAGTATAATTTTTGCATGATGGGTCACCTTTGTTTAATAATTGACCCCACATGAAAGGTCTTCCTAAAGCTAGCCATACACGTGTCGGATTCCATGGCCAATTGATCACTCACCCAATTGATTCCGGCGATCTCAGCGGGAATGGGAGCTGCAATCAATCAGCCACTTAAGAGGATCCGATCGCTGCATACCACCTTGTCCGAGTGATCGCGTCCAATTGATCGGGGGCTCAGAATTGGATCCGACAGAGAACCAACATGTTTGAATCAAATATTTTTATGAACTTGTTTCTTTGTAAGTTCATAAAAAAATTATTTCCTATGTTGTAGCTTCAATTGCTTTTTTTTTTACTAATTATATTATAATAGACAATAGGCTAAAAAGGAAATGTGAGTTCCACGCCTGTTCACGGAGAACTTCAAATTCCCCGCCTGTTAGCAGGGAATTTCAATCGGAACTATACAGGAAATGACGCCGCAATGTTGGTATAGTTCCGATTCAAATTCCCTGCCAACAGGCGGGGAATTTAAAGTTGTCCATGAACAGGCGGACTTTTTTATAAGACGAACACTGCCGATGTTTGGTCATCACTAATAGTAATGTGTATCAATTATTTGTAAGGGATGAAAATAGAAAATAAATTCATTCCTGCTTTGCCTTAAGATAAGCGTCCCTATGAGTTCCTCCAACCTTAAACTCCCTGCCTTCACATTGTTCTGGAATATCCTTGGTTACATAGAAAAAGGGAAAAAAAGGAGAGCAGCAAAAGACTAAGTGGTCCATCAAGACTGTTCTACATACATATATACACTAAAACATACTGGACATAAAAAAAGCACTTTAACATTTATGTAGTTTAAGTACATCGCTATCCTTGTCCAACGCATACTTAAACCTTCTCATTGTTGGCCTCTGCAGTCTATCTTACATAATTTTTTTTCAGTCCCATTCACAACTTTTTCACCCATTTGTAGACTTTTTCTACCAAGTGGATTAAACAGAACAGGACCTAGTACTGTGCCTTGTGGTACCCCACTGGTAACTGGTCTCTTTTCTCGAATAACTCAATTTACAACACTCATTACAACGATTAAAACAGATGCCTCTGCTTTAGTCAATAGCTTTTCCAGGGTTTTGGCCTGCCCTTAATATCTTTTCTAAGAGTTTGTTATGTGGAACTGTATCAAATGCCTCTCTCAAATCAAGATAGCTTCTTAGCTCACCTGAAGGCTGGGGAGCACCCTGTAACTATTCAATATTACCTGTTACGTTTTTGTTTGGCCTAAAACTGGCTTCAGTTATGTTATCAACACTGACAACTGTAATATGTTTTGCCTTGCTTATGAGCAAACCCAAGTTGGTTTGGCTTAATGGAGCATCCACCATGCTGCATTTTCTGGGTCAACAACTAAACTGTATTACAAAAACAATCACAATAATCTCCTGGAAACCTATGCCCTAGCTAGAAAAATAAGCCATATAATTTTATATGATTTGATGATTTCTTATAACACAATACATACTGTATTTTTGCACTACAAGGCACACCCCCCCCCCCCCCCCCCCCCAAAAAAAGTGTGCAAAATCCACTAGATCAAGTGCTAAGCTCACAGGTGGATCTTCCCTCTGCTACTGCTTTGTTTATATCACTGGGCAGGTTGAGCTGGATCTTCCCTCTGCTACTGCTTTGTTTATATCACTGGGCAGTTTGAGCACAGCCATCATACGCACTGCAAAGAAAAGATCCACCCGCGGGGCGATGTTCTACCTGCCTCTAATGTTTGTGTGTAAGCCAGGCTTAACACACACAGCAGACACACAGCAGTGCAGAGTCAAAGCAAAGAGGGGCCCATGAGTCGGGCTGAAGATTTCCGCTGACATACACATGATCTGACCAGGAGGCAGGAAGCAGTTAGAGGCAGCGTATAACAGTTTTCCTAGAATTTTTAACTCCTGTTACTTCTGGAGCTCTGACCCACACAGACCAACAGTACCCTGCAGATGTTTTTCGGAGACCCTCTGGTGTATAAGGTGCTTCTTATACAACTGAGCATCTAATGATCCCAAAAATATGGTACTTTGCATATGTACATATAAAGGGGAAATATAAATGAAGTTATTTATTTATAGACACACCCTGAAAAGGTACCTTAAAAAATCAAATGATAAACCAGTGGTATCCCTCCGCCATTCTAAAAGCTATCAAGTTTTGCTTTGTACAGGAGGCAACAGTCTAACTCCACCAGCAGGATCTTCTACCAGAGGCATGTACTCCAAGGATCAAATAAAATTATATTTTTAGTTTCTTGGTGTGCTGAGTGCGGCCATTTATCTGGTTTTCTGCTTTGTACTACTCAGTGTGTTGGCCAGCACCTTCAGAGTTGGAAACTAATCAGCAGATAAGGTACTGTGGACAGCTGAATCTTCTACTAGAATTCAGTGTGAAATGTGACAACTTTGTTCTTTGTAGATGTATAAAAAATGTATATATCTTAGTAGGATTATGCCGAACCCCTCATTATAATCAAACCCTGAAAATGGAAGGCTCCAGAAAACAAGATCAACCAGAGGAGCGTTCCATAACATGCCTATAGCTAACACTTTCTACTTCACACTGGTGACGTTACTCAACCTCTCACATCTAAATGCTCTAATGGCATGCAGGATGGAATATGACTGTCATGATCTTTGAAGATCAGAAAGTAGAAAGGAAGCCACAGGAAGTTGACGTTAAGCTTTTACCCAACAGATCTCTCTACTGGCTTTCCAAAGTGTTTTCAAAATTTTATGTGTTTTTTATCTAAACCTAGGCATATTTCATTGTTCTTGTCTAAAATTATATATCGCTAGAATTATATGGAGGTGCTTAACCATTTACAAAAGACCATGCATGCCAATCTTTGTACACTATACAATTTTGCTCCATTTTTTACACCCTTCACTTCTAAAAAAAACATCTGTATAGGCCCAATGGGAATCTATAACACTACCAAAATCTATAACCATACCAAAACCTACCAGAAGCATTAAATAAACCTTTATATTCAAGTTGATATTGTTATTCCTAAAGCTGACCATAGACGCTTGGATTTCACAAAGATCAATTTGTTAAACCATTTTGACATGCGATTGAGTCTTCAATCATAAGTCATACATCCGTCAAAAAGTGCACCATGCGATTTGATTGCCAATTTATGCACCTGAATCATACGAAAAATGTAAGCGTCTATGGCCAACTTATCTCTTTCCGATCCAAAATCATTTTTCTGTGTAAATTGCTCTGTAGTAAAAGGGTGAATAATTTACTAAAATAGTAGAAACATTTTATTTTGTCTAGTATACAAAGAATATTTAATATTTTTCAACTACCAGTTATATGCAAGGGAAATATAGAAATCCCTATACAGTGTACCAGAGGATTCATGTGTGCAAAGCTTCACCTTGCACAGAAAGCTGAGTGAACATTCATTTTGTGAAACAGACACAATAAATTCCCTGAATAAGTCAACTCCACTGTATCTGCGTCAGAATGCTAAACACACTGTAAGGAGACAAAAGACACTTCTCATAGTATTGAAATGAAAAAAAAATGGACAGATAAATAGATTGTCTAACATGAGTATGTACGGTAACATCCACTTCTATCACTGATTAACTGGACTTTTCAACATTTATTGCAACCTAAATCCTACTGAAGGATTTTTTGGAGTAACAGCAAAACAGACCCCTACCACCCAAAATATTAATAAACCTGTTATTTTTTCCAAATCCAACAACCAAATCCAAACTCTTAGTTATTGGGCAAGATCGGCAAATAATTATCCTAATGCCAAATGTATTGTATTTGAACACAACAAATCAACTGTTTCCACTGTACAGGTCATAAATGTATCCAACACATTGCAGTGGTTCACCACCAGTCAGTCTTCATCAGGGCTAGCAGTTGCAAGTGAAGAAAGTAGTATTTTTATGGATTGGACCAATTGCAAATCTTGATTTAGCATGTCAATCATAGTGAAGTCACAAAAAAATATTCACTTGAAATGTTAAATTAGTTGCACTCCTAATATTTGACTCTATGTTAATTTTATATTATATCAGATAAAGCTGATTTCTCGTTAAAAAACAAATATGCCTGGAAACCTTGTTGCAGTTTCTTATTGTCAGACTGTTATTATCGACTGCTCTTCACTGTGCTTATTTGTGATGTAAACTATAGCAATCTAGAAAAGATTGAGTTCTTGTTCTTGTAAACCTGCCTAATAAATGACTGTACATACCATTAGAAAGTATTACTTACTAAGAGGGCTTGTAAAAGTAATTCCTAGCCACATATGCTTCATATGTCACTTTAAACGTGTTCCAGCACTTAGAGGATGTTGTAAAATCCTTCATCAGAATGTGATTAATGAAACCACAGGACAGCAAGGGACAATAAAGTCTTATATTATTAATTAAGTGCTTCAAAAGTGATATTGTGCTCAAAATATGAGCAAAAAAGAAAGTTTTACATTTAAGGTAGAAATCATTAAGATTGTGAGCTATACTTTGCATTGCATCTAAATATACTATATGAACAGTTATTATGAACAGTTGTGAATCTGCAATGAGCCCCAACAGAAGTGTGACATCACAAGTCACTGGTTGGGATAACTAATGTTTATTTTTTTCACAGTAACTGGGAAATGCAAAATGAGGTTCTACTTTAAGAGAGTAGATCTTAGCTTGGTGAAAATTCCCATCACATACAAGAAATTATTATTATTTTTTTTTTGAGGGTCCAATACCTTTTTTAAGGTGGACATATACTGATCCACGTAGTAAATCACCCCTATATAACATTATAGAAGAAAAAATTTAAAATACTCAGGAACTGTTTTGCAAGGAAGCTTGCACGTTGGCTTTATACTGAATTGGTTAAAAAGAAAAAGAGAAGTCTTACCTGCTGTTAGAATAGGACCCTAAAGGAGGTAATGCAAGTGTTCGGAGGTAGAAAACACTGAACAAGGTGAGAGTCACCATAAGGTGGAAGATGGTTCTGTGCTCCATAACTTCAGTTCTGTGAAAGTACAAAGCACTTGTCACATTGAATCAAGGCAAAGCATAGCTACATGCTATGAACATCATATTACATGCCTCATAAGCACTTGTTATTCCTGACCCTATTCACTATATACTGCTTTAGATTGCTTTAAGCAGCTACTGCTGTGTACAAAAAATAATAATATTAAAATCTTTTTTAAAATTTACAACCTTATAACCTTTGGTCTTGTAAACTAACTGACTTATATGCTGCATTTAAACATATTAATTATAGCAAAGCTTATTAATTAAACAGCGTAAATCTTTGCCAGAAACATTGACCTTTAAAGGATAGCTTGAAAGGATATTTTCTTTTTTTATAATAGCAATGCACAACACTTCAGTGTGTCAGAATAACCTAGTTTATATAATACTCATTGACCAATGGGACAGATATAAAACATACTTTCAAATTTATATACATATATTTACAAGCAGTCCATTGGAGTTCTCATACTGTGGTGTGTGATTTTATTTTGATTGACATAGCATAAGTGTTTTATCTCATTCCCATGCCAATTGATGCTGATTTGATGGAATATGTTTCAAACAGCTGGTGTGATAAAATATCATAAGCAAAAAACATTGGCTCTGTGCTTACTCATTTTATCATTTTATTTATATTAAGTTATTTCACATGGACTATTCATATGCTAACTATTATTTACGGCATGTGTGTGTTTTTTTGGTTTGGTTTTCACTTCTATACACTGCAGTCTGACTGTCATGGTATTAACATATGCCAAACAGCTGGTGCCATAAAAACACGTATGTTCTTAAGAACTCATCAATATCGACATAAAATATTTTGGTAGACCTAATTATATATATATATACAGAGAAAGAGAGAGAGAGAGAGCAAGCAATAGAGAGAGTATCTAACATAATACTGTATACTACTATATGGTATTGTATTAGCTACTATTTTATGTACATTGTATAGTACATAACACTAAAGTCTAGTACTATAATGAATATACACATATAGTAGTGTATATCATTGAGTAACATATACTACTATCTATATATCATTGAATAACATATACTACAATCTATATACTTTGTAGTTGTATAAGCTATAATATGCTTTGTTTAGTACATAACTGTAAAGTCTAGTAATATATATATATATATATATACAATAATGCTATGTACTACAGTATGTACAATAATATAGTGTAAATCATTGAATAACATATACTACTATCTATATACTTTATAGTTGTATAAGATATAAAAATAATATGTTTTGTACAGTACATCACACTAAATTCTGGTACTATAATAAGTATCTTTATATATATGTATAATTAATATATTGATGCAAGAGTGTCATGTACTATGACTATTATTTGTACTATAATATAGTTTATAATCTATAACATAATATAATCTGTGTATTGTAGATAACACTAAAGTCTAGCGTTACATATATGGTATAAAAATAGACCATGGCGCTATGTACTATACTATGTATATAAAGTATTAACATATACTACTACTATTTATAGTTAACTTTGTTAGGTAGGTTTTGTCTCTACCCAATACATGTATGTCAGATGTGTTATATAAACTATATAACAACTGTCAGATCCTGCATGCCGATGTAGTATGCTTCTTTAGAACAGAGATACAAGTGCCATGGAGTTGCTCAAATGTGACTTTACTGAATTTCTTACCCTCTAAAAAGTGTGCAACAGTTACCTATATGTTCCGTAGTGAATACATGAAGCATGTTTTGTACTCACCCAAAGTGTTTGTCTGTCCCTGTCCTTCTGTACGTCCTTGATGAGTCCCCAGAGGCTCCAGACCGGGACCGCTCGCTGTCCGTGGTGCTGAAAGTCCAGCCAAAGGCTCCGGGGCGGGTCTGGCTGCTGCTGCAAGTTGTGATGTGCAAGTTGTGGACTCGTTTCTTTTAATACTCTCCGACTGAAACATGCTCCTATAAAACGAGTGGGGAGAGAAGGGCTGGTCAACAACACTAACTCGAGTGGTTTCAGTGAAGACGTCACTCCACATCCCATAGGGATTTACTAAAAAGTCGTCATCACCTCCCTGCTGTAGGACTACGGAAGAAGTGTTTGTGATCAATGGATTCCAGAAGACATGACTATGTAACAGTTAATTTACTTAGGTAATGAATGAGTGCACGTCTACAGTGTCATTAACATCGCTGCAGTATTATAAGTCTATTATAGAAACAAATGGGCTGCCTGTTCCTGAGCTGCCTATACATAGGACATCTACATATAGATACTTCTTCTAGTTATCATTATGTAGCTCACCACTGACATTTTATGATGGATACTTTACATGCAGAAAACACTTACATATTTATCACCAGGGTGAGTGTGAGTTGAGATTGGTTTATTGATTTTGTTTGATTTATAGAACGGGCTTAATTAAACATGAATATTTGTCAACAGTTTATGTTCTGTTCACACATTACTGTGTCTTCCTATTATCTATAGGAACAAACCCAATGTGATACCTTAACTAGTACAGTGACAACATCAGCTTATAGATAGTCTTCCTTATTAATGCAGATAGTAATATGCTGACAGGCTCTTGAATTATCTAGCATGCTCAATAGGAGTCTTTAGTTTGAATTTGGCACAATGGCAACAAAGTGGGATAGAATGCTTAATGGGGCTCTTTCACACTGTGTGTGTAAAATGGATGCAGTGAAGTATAAGGTGCACTGCATTTTTATAAATATATTTTGCTTGCACTATGAAAGTAATGTAAAGCCCAGACAAGCCAAAATACATACTGCAGTGTGTTTTAACCTCCCTAGCGCACTGCTGAGGTCCAGATTTCTGTACCAAAAGTGCACCATAGACTTCAATGGTAAATTTTTCTTTATTTTCTACATAGAAAACTGCTTTCATGCTATTTACTGTACAAATCTCCCGCCGCCTCCCCGAGTGACGTCATTACGTCACTCGGAGCGGGGGGGGGGGGGGGGGGGGGGGGGGGGGGGGGGGGGGGGGGAGAAGGACACGAGCAGCCGAGCAGCAGAGGAGGCATGTCACATCGGGGACACGGGGACAGCGTGAGTAAGCGCTCTCCCTGAGCCCCGCATTGTACTGGGCGGCAGTTGGAGCGCTGGACAAGGTGCTGCCGTCCATAACGCTAGGGCGGTTAAAAAAGCTGTAAAATGCACCACAAAATTCAGCTCTTTAGTATGAATTACTATGGGAAACCTGTGTACCAGGTGGATTGCACTGTGTATGCATTAGAGCAGTGGTTCCCATAACCGGGGGCGTGAAGGTATTCGGGTGGGAGGTGCAGGCCCTCATTCTGAACCTGTGTTTGAATAGGGAGGGGGGGGCTTGATAATGTTCCTAAATAGAAAAGGGGGCCCTGCAAGGAAAGTTTGGGAACCACTGCATTAGAGAATAGTTATGAGCGGCATAGGCAATAATCGGATTCACAATATTTCGCAATTAATTCTACAAATATTTGGTAATTAGTAAATATTCACGTGTATGGCAATGCATTGCGTTTATCTTCAAAATGAATGGTTGCAATGGTATTTATTATGGCATTGCATTACATTATCTCATTGCATGGCCATAAGCTTGCCAGTGCATCATATCTCGAAAATTCAAAATTGCGAATATCTGCTGGCATATTCGCCAAATTTGAAATCTGAAATTTGCACATTCTTGAATAGTCTGTATTCGTCAAAAATATTTGCAATTTGAATATTCAAGCTCAACACTTTAGGGAAATTGGACAGCAATGCACACAGTGTAGCAAAGAAGACATGCGCACTAAACTCAACCAAATATAAAAACCTTGCATAAGTAGAACCCTGGAATTGGAGATGAGCCAGGCACATCATTCACATAAAGCAAGGTCCAATTTTCTTTAACAGATCCCCAAAGGCAATAATTCCCTAGATCAATTTATAGCTGTTTCCTAAAAATATTTATAATCCATAATATGTTGTGCATGTAATAAGACATGCTGCCATTTCTAACGCTACTAGAAATGTACAAGAAATTAGAAATTATATGTAATGCATATTTTTACAGCTCATACTGTAAAGAATCATTTTTAGGAGTGCCCCCTTCCCCTTTGTCTGTTGCAATGGACCTGTCCAGAGGTGATACTATCCTATCCTGACTGGTGCCTGGTCTGAAAATGCCCATAATGCTGCTCCCACCATGATGCTGCCCTGGGCAAATCCCCTTGCTCATGCCTAGAACCACTCAGGCATTAACTAAGAGCCCATTACTGACCTGGTTCTATACAGAAAGTTTGTAGTTCAAGTGATATTTTATTAACAAGTTTTTAGGATGCCTTCTCATCAGATGCCTTCTTCATCATTTTCAGGAGACATCTCGAAAGCTTGCTTCTTTAATGACTTCAGTTAGCCAATAAAGGGCATCACTTGTACTCTTTGCATTCATCGATGTCTAACACAGTATAACACTATGATATTGCTAACCTGGCTTTACAAATACTGCTTGCCCTGATGGTGTTCTGAAGCCCAGCCTTTATTTCTGTCTGTATCAATGCCCCACAATGGGTATTAAGCTCAGTTATTCATCTGTTTGCTACACAATTTGTGCCTCAGATAGCATGTTTAATTCAGGAGTTTAACTGAAATTACCAAAGTTTAGCTTCACATTCAGACAATAAGCATCCTTTAGAATGATATTAGCAGTGGCAACTTGCAGTGCCTTTGAGTATGTTTCCAACGTGTTATGTCTTCAGTCAACACCCCGCTAAGCACATTACTTGACAGGGATGTCAACGGGCCCCATTCATATACACGCCTACTCTGCCAACTGGAGGTTGACAAACTGCACTACTTTAACCTTTTGACCAGTGGACCAGCTCAACATCTTGGAAACAGCCGTTGCAGGTGGCGAATATATGGATGGGCTCTGTCGACAGAGCAATGTGCTTAGCGAAGGGGGTGTCAACGAAGCCCATAACGCCATGGAAAAATACGCTTACTCTTATATGTTGTATTTAAGATTTTCACAAAGTTTACTATACAGGGAGTGCAGAATTATTAGGCAAGTGGTATTTTTGAGGAATAATATTATTATTG
>CM070035.1:122138239-122199917 GCA_036250615.1 Ptychadena robeensis | reverse complement strand
ATCAGTGTGAAAGGTATATATCTGGCACACAGTATTCAGCCGATGGCAAACCTCTGGCACAAATGGCAAACTTTATGAACAAAGAACTTCAAAATTTAAGTCCACTCTTCACTGATTTCATCTGGCCATGCACAGGTGCGTTTTTTGTTTGATTCCCGAATGATGGATAACTGTGCGCGTTCAATCGATCCACCCACCTTTGATTGTGCAAACTGGTGAACCGCGATACGCCAAACAATCTTTTTATTGTATCACCATGCCGCGATAGATCGTTGCTCAATCACATGGGTATCAACCCGTCTATGACCAGCTTTACACTATTTACTAAAGAACATATATTATGATAACATTTCCCACTTCACTTAATTGGCTTTTTCCTAGATACTATACATTCAGTTAAGTTAATTATTCCACATTTATTGCAGTGACAATCACATAATTGTTAATATTTTTTTTTTTTTAATTAAAGAAAATAAATACATAAATACCTGTTCTATATATATATATATATATATATATATATATATACATATATATATATATAGTTGTATCCATCTGTGTGATTACAGTCTACTGTGTGCCTTAATGATGTGAAGTCTGCTTCGTAAAGCCACGTCATTGGGCCACTGATGACCACACTTGGTCATACTTCCATTGTTTTACAAACGTCTTGCGTCTTCAGGTCATGCTGCCTTTTGTTAAAAATGTCTATCAAATATTCTGCTATTTCTAATCTTCCATTCTAATTAAATTGTGCCAAAATGAAATGAATTAAATTAAAACTGCCTGGAAATTTGTTTATCTGCTGACAGCTTTAACTTAAACCAGAGATCCTGCTATGGCTTAATTCCAGGAAATTTCATCCCTTACCTAATGACTCAAGGACAATGTATCCAGTATACAGCTCTCTGTGTGAATACCATGCTCACCTTTTGCCCTTATCTTATATTGCTTTTCTTTTCTTGTCAGGAAAAGGGGAATATTACAGGATAGAATGTAAATGCTGCAAATGAACAACGAACTAGTGAAAGTTAATAGGTTCACCTAAATGCAAACTGGTTACAAATTTAACGAGGTATCACAGCAGCTCCACACTGACCACAATCTTTCCATTTCTGATACAGGTCTGAGCCATCATGACGGTGGAGAAGCGCTTAACAATACTAAAAAATAGTTTTGATTTTCACTGCTCTGCCCTCGCTCTGGCAGTGGCAATCTTTAATCCTGCCAGTACAAGGGATATCCATATCCATCACGTCTTCCATCATGCATGGCCACTATGTAGCGTTAGATAATGGTTTTCAATTGTGAAATATACCTCTGTAGGTTTGTAAAGGAAATGCAATGATGTCACTTGTCCTTTCCCGAGCATTAGTTTAGAAGCTGTCAAAATGTCACTGCACAATCTGATGGGAAGAGCGAGGAGGGACAATAAGGATTTACTCAAATTAGCTTTTTATGACAGATCATTCGTATAATGTATAATGGACTAAATTATGTGAGCTTAGATGCGTTTATCTAGAGATCTTACGTGAAGCAAAGAGTTCCTGAACTATTGCAAAAGACACCATTGGGCAGCCATCCAGGCAATTTTCCCAATTCCTTGTATTTGCATGTGTCATGTTTTCAGAAGATAGTAACTATTCTCATACTGAATTAAGTTGAAAGTGCTACTAGTCAGAAAAAACATGAGTTATGCAGGAAACATAATTCATATCCTATCTTAATATTCAATCTTATTGTTTTATATCAAGATCAATTGTAAAAATGTAAACGTATATAACGGTTTAGTCCAAAAAATTTAAATAAAAATTAAGTAGTTCTTAATTAACTACATTTAATCAAAGGAGTTAGGGTATGCTGTCTACATCCTCTGTTTGCAAGACCAAAGTTTTTTTAAGTTTTAGATTTGTTTTTCATAAATGTAAGATTTACATTTAAGATTTACATTAAGTTTATTAGTCATGCTATTATATTATTATGATTATTATTATTGCTGCTGGTGAGAAATAGAGATGGTCGAATTTTTTTTCAAAAATTCAACCATTTCGCCGATTGCGAGTTAATTGCAAAGCCCCTGAACATGGTATCATCACCAAACTTGCTGGAGATGTAGAGAAGGGTTGGGGGTATACTCCAAAAAAGAAAGTATGTCTCTAACACAAATAGTTTTTGCACAAATTAAGTTCAAAGTCAAGTAAAAATTTCGAAAATCGGAATTTAGACTTTAAATTTGAACTTAATTTATGCAAAAAGTACATGTGCTAAAGCAACACTTCTTTTTTTCAAATGTTCCCACAACCCTTCTCTACATCTCCAGCATTGGTGATGATACCATGTTCAGGGGCTTTGCAATCAGCTCACAAAGTTAGCAAGTCGAAAAATTAGACCATCTCTAGTGAGAAACACCTTCCCCATTTGTCTGATACTATTTTAACTAAAACAGAAATTGTTTAGAAGAGTTGAGTAGAAAGAGTAGAAGGTAAATCCTCCAATATGGACGATTGAGAATTCCAATTCCTGTTAGGCTACATCAATTTACCCATTTTAATTCAATATTAGTTAGACCAGAAAAAGGTTCACTCCATTTTGAATTATTGATAACCATTAACAGGCTTCCTTGAATTTCCCCTTTCCATTCTTGTCCCATAGTTACACACCTACACCAGTGTTTACTGACCTACCCCAAAACAACCTTTGTATGGTCTTTTTCACTTTTTAACTCCCTCTTCTTCTTGCCTTTGAGCTGATTTTTAAATTATAATTCATGTTTCACTTTTGTTCTGTATTATGTTTTACATGATTCCACATGTGATGGAATTTATGGATTTCAGAGAATATAGATCTGTCTTCTTTGGTGAGTTGGCAAATAAATTAATTATAACCCAGGTCTAATCCCTCAGAAGAATATAAATCCAACTACTTTGGATCTATTCCATTTGGGACCTTTAGTATGTTTGTCCATACATATTTTACAGACTTAATCTTTTATGTTTACTTATCAGGTTGGAGTTAAAATTCAAATAAGGTTATTTCTTTTTTTTATGATATAAAGATGTGTCCTTTGTGTAGTTGTTTTCAGATGTTCCAAGTTACTTTATTCTTGATACTTTTTTAAAATAAATAACCCCAACAATGTTCCTCAATGGAAATGTTTATGTACCTTTACGTGTAAACTTGATCACAGACAGTTCAGCATAATTACTCACAGAGTTGATTCAAGGAAGTGTTCTAGTCTCTAGTGAGCAAATCATGATAGCTTCATGAAACTATTTGCTTTGGAAAATGCATCCATCAGCTGTAAATGACATGAGTGTGCCCTCTAGAGGAGTGCCTCCTTGAGAAAAAGTGTAAATATTTAGTTTGTTGCTTCTCTTCTATAATTTATTGATTAGTCATATCAGTTGGGGATTCTAAATATTCGATACTTGGAACCTTTTTTTAAATAATTTGTTTATTGAAACTTTCTTTGCAAATGGGAAACATACAAGAATTATTGTACAACAGTTTTTTATAGCACCAAGTAGAGCATAGTTGTTTGAGGTGGCAGTATTTATGCGTATGCAGTATGTGCATATTGGCACAGTGAATTCAGTCAATGCCGCAGTAGGACAAAGAATGGCAGGGGGGTTCTTGACCAGGCTGTGGAGGAGGCATGAGGTGGGGCATAGTTAAAGAGGTGGGATGGTGGGGTTGAGAAGCTGGCATTTTGGGCAAAGAAGATGCCCTATCCAGCTTCCCTGTTTTCTTATTTGAATGTATTCTTTGTATTTTTTGTCCTAAAAAAGCTGTTCATATGAATTAGGTTGGAAATCTGTTTTGTTTCTGTTCATGTTTGTATTTTTAAAATTCTTGGCTGGTGCCTGTCCTTAGTGCAAAAGATTGGTTACAACTGTACAACTGGAAGTTGGGTGACATATTGGCTATATAAGAGTCACAGGGAAAGTGTCCTGTAATATTGGTAGATTTACGATTAGTGATGGTCGAACTGTCCGCAAGGGTGGAATGGAATGTTTGCTTTTCTTATCCCGGTGAACAGTATGGGTGTTCGACCCACCACATTCACCGGCTGGAAGAAGTGTATTATTCATCCAGAAGAAATCTGCTTTGAAAACTTTGAAGTGACGTCACGTCTGATAATCGGAATAAGGAACTGTGCATTCCAGGCACCGGAAGTGACTTCAGTGACGTCAATTCCGGTTTTTCGATTAAAATTCCCAGCAAATTTGAAGTTCCCCGCAAACAGGCAGACATCAGAAGTCATATCAACCTGTTCGCGTACGGAAATGGCCTGTTCGGCCATCACAATTTATGATATATACTGGTAATTAAATGGTTGCAAAGGAGGCTTGATTTGTGGCTGATACAGGAAGTTGAACTAGAGCAATTTCAGGCACTGTCAAGTAACCTAAACATTCTTTTTATATACAGGTTAATTTATTGTTAATGATAATTAAATATTGTTCCCATGAATATTCTTTAAAGTGGACCTACCACCACTGTATCTGCCTTTAATTATCAGCATCTCTCTTAGGGCACATTGGAGGTAAAAAACCTACCTGGTTAATATTGCAAAATCCAGTGATGTCCCACCGCAGCGGGTTCAGGGAGCAACAGGTCTTGGGACAGCAGTGATGTCTACTCTCCCAACCACCGTTGTGCCTGGCAGCCAGCCACATCTGAATTCAGTGATGCTGAGAGGCGGAGCATCACTGCAATCAGACCCGGATTGGTGGAGGGAGCAAGAGTCTCGCTGCTCCATCTTGCTGCCTGGAGAACCAGACACTCCAGGCATCACAGTGCGGTAGCGAACAGGCAGGCAGGAAAGGTAAGCTTTTTTTAGGGACAAAGGCTGGATATAGGTGAGTTATGTGTATAAGTGTTTTTTTTCTTTATTTTATCTTCACAATTTACAACCATTAAACTGTGGCCAACTATTTCCTATGTTACAAAGCAATTATAATTATTATTAATTGCTATGTAAGGAGTTTGTATGTTTAAATATGGTAGGCAGCAAATCGGTTGGCAGCAAAATTGGCCGCATGTGTGGCGGCCTCCAATCTTCTGCAATGTCAGAAAGCTGGGGATGCGATATACATACATATTTATGCCAACTGAACATTAAGAGCATCTTGTGGCAATAGAATACTGTTCTGTGAGAGTTACATAGGCCCTGGTCTCAGAAAAGTTGGTGATCACTGCTTTTTGAATAAGTGATGGGTGCCAGGTGATAAGGGGGTGGTATGAAAAGTAGTGGGTGGATGTTTCATGAGCATTGCTTGTAGGTCAGGTTGGGTGGGGATGGTGAATTTGTGATTTTGCTTGGTATGGGGCTAATGCCAGGCTGGATGAGAGATTTGATTGAGTTGATGCCATAATTTCCCTCCTGGGGAAATCTGTGTTTGTGGGTACAAGGCTTGTAAAACTAAAAAATAAATAAAGCTGGCCATACACCTTTAGATCTCTCTGTCAGATATCATTTATATCTACCAACAACTATGTAGAGTAAGGTCCTCTGCGAGTGAACACAAGTAGACTTGATTGTTTAGAAAGTCCCTCATATTAAATGATTTTGGTAACGGAGAAATCAAAAGGTGTATGGGGGCCCTAATGGTCATCCTCACTTCTATGTTTACTAAATATGCCTTGTACTACAAAAGTATTATAGGTTTATGTAATCTCATACCATATCTCATACAGTGAGGGAATAAGTATTTGATCCCCTTCTGATTTTATATGTTTGCCTTCTGAAATGACCAGAATAAAATTGTTATGGAAGGCTTTTTTTGCAGCTGTGAGGGACAGATTAGCGTTAAAAACCCTTGACAATCTAGTAATAGGGCGAACGAACAAAATCAGCAGGGAATCAAATACTTTTTCCCCTCCAGTATACTTCTTACACTGACCAAAAATATAAACACAACACTTTTGGTTTTGATCCCATTTTGCAATAGCTGATCTCAAAGATCTGAAACATTTTCTACATACACATAAAAATATTGTTCACAAATCTGTCTAAATCTGTCAGTGACCACTTCTCCTTTGCCAAGATGATCCATCCCACCTCACAGGCGTGGCATATTAAGGTGCTGATTAGACAGCATGAATATTGCACAGATGTGCCTTAGACTGCCCACAATAAAAGGCCACTTTGAAACATGCAGTTTGATCACACAAACAGCACAATGCCAAAGATTCAATTACCATGCTGACTGCAGGATTTTTTTTTACACCTGATATTTTTTTAATGTAATTAAAAGGTTTATTGCACATTTATCTCAGGAGAGATCCTGAAAATTAGTGATAAATCTTTTAGAAAATGTGTGATAAATCTTTTAGAAAATAAGTGATAAATCTTTACACAGACATATAAATTATTATAAAATTTCTTTGAAAGATACAATATCCCACAAAAGTGAGTACACCCCTGACAATGTGGAAAATAGTTAATAATATCTTTTCTGGAGACACTAAAGTGTCAGTAAATCTTGTGTGTAAAATTGGCTGTTCTTCAAAATAACTCAACACACATCCTGGGCGTCACGCATGTGGTGCACTTTTTTAACAAGCAGATTCAATGCTGCCACGATTTTCCACCTTGTGACACGAACTAGGCTCTGACATCACCGACATCAAGGTGTGCTGGGAAAAGGCAACGTCTCCTCCATTACATGGAGGTCAATGGCACCACCTACCCCGCCCTTCTGGTGTCATATGTGACATCAATGGGGGCAGGCACTGAAGCATCAGCCAGTATGCCAATGCTCAGAATCACCAAGGAAATTCGGCAGACAGGTGAGTTTTAGAGTAGGGGGGTGGGGGTGAGAAACTCAGACCTGAGAAAACTCGGACCGAACACCCAGGAGGTTAATGTCTAAACCTCTAGGAACAAAAGTGAGTACACTCCTAAGTGGAAAATATCCAAATGGTGCAAAAAGGGCCCATATTTTTGTGTTCACCATTATTTTACAGCACTTCCTTAACTCTTTATATCATTGAGTTCACTAAAGCTTCACAGGTTGTCACTGCAATCCTCTTCAACTCCTCTTTGATGCTTTGGTGGAAGAAAATTTGTAGCCCATCACCTTATATTTGAGGATGTCCCACAGATGATTAATAGGATTTAGGTCTAGAAACATGCAAGGCATGGTGGTGTGTTTTGGGCCATTATCATGTTCGCATTTATAGTTCCGTTAATAAATTGTACGAATCTTATGAGTGCCAACAGCACTCATGCACCCCCAAACCTTGACACTGCCACCACCATGCTTGACTGTAGGCAAGACAAACTTGTCTTTGTACTACTCAACAGGTTGGTGCCCCACACACTTGACACCATCTAAACTAAATAAGTTGATCTTGGTTTCATCAGACCACAGGATATGTTTTTTTGCCATAAGGTGCCATGCTGAACTTCCAGTGGCCAGTATAAGAAAATGTAAGCAAGCAAGATCACCACATTGAAATATTATGCAAATTTGACAGTATCTGCCATGATCCCTCATGAACAACAACTAAACCCATGGCCAATACCCAGAGTTACAAGTGGATGTAATTACAAGCTATCCTAGACGGAGGACAGGGAATGGGCAGATTGTCATTATTAAATGATTTTATACAAGGTAACAGTGATAACAGTCTGTATGAGGGCCATTTCACACAAGCTGTGCTATGGCTGTGGTGCAATAAAGTACGGTAGTAACAATAACACAAGGTACACAGGTTTCCCACCTTTACACTAGCCCTGCATTAACGAGCAACACAGCAGGTTATTGCAAAATGCTTGCATTATTTTATAGCATAAACTGGCAATAACAGTTGTAAAAGGTTCTATTCCTTTTCCAATAATATTGCACCCCTGTGCAGGACATCAGCTATGTAATGTATGATGAGGGTATTGTAGAAAAACTACAGAAGTGGATCGTGCAACCTTGCCCTTATTAAACACATCTGGGAGGATAAAGAGCACCAATTCCTCCAACATCAGGACCTGGAACTTTAAAAAAGTTGAATGGGCACAAATTCCCTTAGACAAAATTCTCTGAATAGTCAAGGCTGTTATAGCTTCAAAGCACAATATACAAGCCAACTCTGTGTGCATGGTTTTAGAACAGGATGATCAACACGCTCACATAGAGGCGATGGCCAGTTGTCCAAATGTATCTGCCATACAGTGTCTTGTATATTTGCATTGTATGCATGTTTATTTGATACCGGGTAGCAGAAATGACCAGGGAGACGTCCTTGTAGTTAAACTTGAAGAAAAGTTTATTGTCGCATGTCATCAATGGGAGAGAGGGTTAGGGACAAGGCTGGTCGAGCACCTGAGGTCCTAGCTCCATACTTGGCAGCTTCTTCCTCACACAACGGTCACTTGTCTAGGCCACCCCAGTACCTCACTAGGCAGCTTCTTCTCCAGATGCGAGTGAACACAGTCAACACTGCCCCAGTACCTCACTAGGCAGCTTCTTCTCCAGACACGAGCACAGCACCGTCTTGGCTAAACCTCTCTTGGGGAATCTTTGAAGTAGACCTCACTCTCACTGATCCGTGTCCTTCTAGAAAGGGTATAGAGTTCCCCTTTAGCTGCAGTAGGTCGCCCTTGACTGCTTCTGCTCAGAAGACCTAAGACCAGATAACAGGCTCTCCCTTCTAGACAGGTTCCCCAGACTTCAATCACACTCTTCTGGTCCCTCATCTAGGTAATCACAATACTGCACTCCCAGGGCCCCAGCAGGGAAGCTCCCTGGGCTAAGACTGACTAATACCTCATCACTGTAGACCTTTATAACTTTCTCCCCTCCCAGATTCGGAAAAGGCGCTAAAACTAGGCCTCTCAGCATCCAGGCAGAAGAGCACAACAAGAGAGATACATTTGCCAGACTGGGCAAAGAGCCAAGTCACTCTATTGCCCCTAATTCTGACAGGGGCTACACAAATGATACACATTTTGAGATTAAAGATCTGTGCAAAGTCATCAATGTCATCTGACTCTGCCGAGTCCTCCGCACTTAAGAGATCACAACCAACATAAACATACAAGGAAAATAGATATGTCATATTACAATGTGTATGTTGCTACACACTCAGGTACATTGACAAGCACCCTCCTTATAGTGCATGATTAACTCTATAGACACTGCTATAGATTTCAAAGCACTCTGTATAAATAGCTTTAAATGTAACTTGCTAAATAACTTGACCCTATAAAATAGACAGCATATGTTTAAATTATGTAATAACACATTTCCTGAAAAAAAGTATATTCCATATACATAAGTTTAGTTCTTTTGTTATTGTCTTTCAAGATTGCGTGTTGTCCTGGTCACCCAAGGAAAGTCATTCTCTGGAGCAGCTGTACCATCAGATATGACTATTGCACGAGAAAATAAAGAAAAGTGGAGTGGACTGTCAATATTAAAAAAAAATGTTGTATGTATGTGTGTGTCTATGCCTTTGTTGCATAGTTCTTTTGTCATACACCACAAAAGATTGGGGAATTCAAGTAACCTTACAAAAACATGAAAGCATTTAGCTGTACTGTACATATTTGTAAAAAATAATAATTACCTCTTCCCAGATGTATTTTCCACCTCTGAGAACATTTTTGATATTAGGTTCACAATATATTGAGAGGTGTAGATAAATATGTATTTCTAACAGAAGCTTGAAGATGAAAGGATATTGGTTGTATAATTAATTTCAATATGAACCTCTAAGTGAGATTTTCAAAGGCCTTACAGCAAACTCTAATAGAACAATCTGATGTGACTCCATGGAATTTTAGTAAATGTGTTAATATAACTTTTGCTAAACGTCCACTGGTGGCATATCAATCACTATTATTTAAATTCCATGCACTCTCCTGTGATGTATGTAGCCCTAAGAGTCCATTTGGGGCGCTACTCGCCATTTCTGGTGGTTTTGGGTCCTATGTCCCTGGTTCTCCCCCTATTCCACTAACTTTCCTTTCTTTCTCACCATTTTTTCTATATCTCAGGGTTCACTGGTAGTTCTTTCTATATCTGTGATTTTGGGTCCCTCATTCCTTGTCCCTTTTCAATCTCACCAACCATCTCACCGATTTTTCACCCACCCTGTTTGACACAACCGAGTCCCATTAACATTATTGCCTAACCATTAATTTAGATACTACCCCCTGTGCTCTATCATCGGATCGCCCTGGTGGGACTTCCCTGGGGGGGAAGGATAGGACGGGCTGGCCAGCGGGCCTGGGATTGGACCGCGCCCAGATTAGACACCTTGTATCGGTAAGGATACGCACCAACTTCTTTTTGTTGAGTACTAGTATAGATACTTACGGTTGTCCATTGCTTACAGATATTGGCAGAAACTTTTATTTGTACGGTATGAAGCTCCTGAGGAAGCGAGCAGCGAAACGCGTCAAGTTTATACTATACATGTATGATGTTATGTTCTGCGACATGTACTAAATGATACAGTGTATCTGTTTTTTATGTTCATCTTCTAAATAAATACTTATTTTCATACATACTCCAAGTTGAATGCCTTTAAAATCCCCAAGCTGCCGGAACTCTTATAGAAAGGTTCGGTAGAAATTGGTTTTTCCTTGATATATGTAGCCCTAAGTGCAGCGCTGAATTGTCAGTGAGATGTTTCCAGTTGGTACCAAATGGTACATAGTGGCACTTGTTTTATTATCAACTAAAATTAGAGATGGTCTAATTTTTCGACTTGCTATCTTTGTGAGCTGATTGTAAAGCCTCTGAAAATTGTATCATCACCAAAATTGCTAGAGATGTACAGAAGGGTTGTGGGAACATTTGAAAAAAAAGTTTTGCTCTAGCACGTGCAGTTTTTGCATAAATTACGTTCAACATTAAAGTCGAAATTTTGACTTGACTTTGAACTTGATTTGTACAAAAACTATTTGTGTTGGAGACATACTTTTTTTGTAGTATACTCCCAACCATTCTGTACATCTCTAGCAAGTTTGGTGATGAAAGCATGTTCAGGGGCTTTGCAATCAACTCAAAATCGCTAAAATGGTCGAATTTTTAAAAGAAAACATTCGACCATCTCTACTTAAAAATAGACCTATGCATAATATTTGCCTTAATTTACCAACTCAATCCATTCTCAAGGGCTGGTTGTAATTCAAGTGGGTTGTAACTTAAAATTTTAGCATCAGAAATAATAAAGATACTCATAATGCATTCTAAACCTCACTAAAGCACTAAATAATATGTGTAATTTGCAGGAAACATTAATAATGTTCCTGGTGTTCTCACCAAAACATAACATGAGCCTAGCCTACCAGAAACAAAAATCACCATTCCAGTTGACATTTTTGTCTTTTAGGAATGGAGGATGAGATGAAAGGTGGTTATTGTTAGGAAGGAGAGTCTTCTTCCATAAGAGCATCAGGACTCTGCCTGTTCTTTTCTCTCCTTGAGTCTGTAGCCTTTTGTAGATTGTTGAAATGGTCCATTTTGACAATTCTTTTCAGTTGTGATTGCTTTCTTAACCTTTTATTTCTTCCTTTCTTCTGTCTTTTCTAGCTATTTTGAGGCCATTTCAATGTACTGTCTGAAAGAAATTAAGATATCAAATGTGTAGCTGGGTTCAGACTGCAGCTAACAAATGCTTCTCTGTATTTTGTTTAAAACCTCACAAGCAGAACATTTTTTGGCCTTGGCCATTATTCTGGTTGTGACGCCAGACTGTTGGTTGTAAGTTAAAACAAAAATTTGGATTGCAACTCATCAAGTTGTAACTGAAGGGTGCACTGTATATATATTTCTAGTATCACTATTAGGACATAAGCATACATATTATTATACTATTGGTAGACAATTTTAGGGTGTTATTGTATTACTATTGTATTGCTTTCTCAACATGGGTTCTTGAGGTTTCTCTACAGGGTTCAGCCTTAGTGGATCAATCCCTTTTGTACAAATATTAATAGAGTAAGGGTAGAGTAAAATTTAATGCAAAATTTTATGTAAATGCTTTTTTAGCTTTGTACAGTCAAAATGCATTCAAGTGTTTTTGAAAGGGGGAAGATTTCCAATAAGCACAATGGGGCGGAAAGAAACTTTTACAATCAGTATTTTTTTTTGTCCATTATCATTTATTACAGTTAGGAACTTTTATTGTCATGTACAGCAAGGGAGTGTTTATTTTACTCTTTATAAAGCCCCCCATACACGTTCCGATTATTCTCCCAACCAATTTTTCCTAAAATGTAATGGTCGGTCGGCTGGCATGCAAAATCAGAATTCGAATTATCACCGATCAGCCCGACCCTATTTATTAACAGCAGATCGACCAAAAATTTACGGACAGGTCCGAAGTGTTCTCGACCGATTTTTCGTCCGAATTTGAGAAATCAGGATCAGTCGGGTACATAATTCCGTATCCGATTAATCTCCCGATCGATTAATCTCCCGACCATGTTGGTCGGTCGGGCAAAATTCGTACGAAAAATCGGAACGTGTATGGGGGGGCTTTAGGTAGAGTACAAATGAATGATCACACTAATGTACCAGCTTGGAATATATAAATCCTAAATAATACAATTTTACAGAGGTACCCTGAAACGGAGGGTTTCTTTAAAATATTAGATAGTTGTTATGTCCTGCCCTTGTGATGTATAGTAGATGTCTAATGTTAAATGTTAAAACATTATGCACTAGCAAGTTCTATCTATCATGACATCCAGCAGGGTCGTTTCTCCCGCTATGCAGAATATGCATGCACATAAGGCCCCGAGGACCCCCTGCGCCCTGCCCCGCATGCATATTCGGCACCCTCCTCATTGCGATCCGAGCTGCACAAGTGAGAGGTGCGGTGGTTGTTCTCTAATAGCTAATAGCACCCCCACTGGTCGCCACTAGTAATAACCCCCTCCCCCGGTCGACAGCTAAGCATGGGCTCCCTCCCTCCTTGTCCTGATCTGAGCTACGCGAGCAGCCCGAGGGGGGGGGGGTAGGAGGCTAAAACTTGCAAAGAGACCCTCACAGTTTAGAAACGGCCCTGACATCCAGCAATGTATATGCAAAGTCATTCATGATGATCCACTAATGATTACAATTACATCATCTACCCCTTAATAACAGCTATAGGATATTCTAATAACAAAGGGAACCACTAGTGATATAATTAAAACAATTTTGGTCATGAAAAAAGTACAATATAATTCTAGATTGGATCAACATTTTATTATGTGTCAGGTGGGAGGTGTCAAGTTAAATAGTAAAGACTGCACCAAAGCAGCCATTGGAAATTCATTAGGTGCTGTACTATAAAAACGGCACAAATGGTCTGATTTACAGGTAAAAAGAACCAGTTGGGACATCATTTATTCTAAAATGGAAATAAAATATATTTGATTATACATTCATGAAAAACAAAACAAAACAGGGAGTTTTTCTTTAATAGTAAACCCCTCAATGGGTTCGCACATAGCTAAGAGCCTCTTATAGCAGCTAAAATTATTCCGTGCCACAGCCTTTACCCAGATGGCACACTCTCAGAGCTGGGTTAACAATGCATTCCTTATTGCATATTATAAAGATAGCAGCAGAGGAAAAGAAAAAGCCTAAGAAACTAAAAAAAAAATAGAAAAAAATATATATATAAACGCAAAGTAAATCAGTGTTTTTCCGCTTTTAATGTAAACTATCATATGCAGAATCTAATTGAAAGAGAAACTTACATGCCTGAAGGTTACACAAATGTGCCCCCCATAGACTAATAGTTTGTTGAAGCACATTTTGATTGATAACGCATTACTCTGTTGGAGCATTTTAGCTTATCCACCCTCACACCAACCTTTGCACCCATTCATTAGCTTTGAAAATCCTTTAAAAGCTTTTTTCCATGTGCCAAATTTACCTGAGTTCATGAGGTCAGTTTGTAACTGCTCCTTTCCTGATCCTGACCACCCATGAAACCATGACCCCCCAGCAGGCCCTGGGCATTTACCCATAGGGCAATACTTTGGCCACCCCCCTACAAAATGTTCAACAGGGTGGCTCCTTCTCGCACGTTCTAAACTGTCCATAAGAAAACCTCTATAAGGGCTCTGATCTAACCTTACTAATCCTTACAAATATTTTTTTTTCTGTGCTTTCTGATAATGACTTACCTAAAACCTTTTCTTGCTAAACAGTCCAAATACCAAATGATGAGTCATGACTAAAGCTGGGCATAGACGTTTAATTTTACTTCCGATTCATAGACGTTTAGTTTTACTTCAGGCAGACCTACTGTGCGTGATCACGCACGGCCGGTTGTGCTGGGAATCGGCCGCGCACTAATTGTGTGCCGGCATTTACTTTGGTCCCCATCCAAAGTAATGAAATTGTTCTTTATCCCAGCCGATTTATGGACGATTGTAGCTTTAAAGCATTAGATCTGCGACCTCTGTGAGCGGGCATGGCAGTCGATTGATGGCAAAATCGTCTGCAGTTCTGATATATGGTCAGCTTTAGAAGTTTAAATAACTTCCTGACACAGGGTTAAGGTGAATTACAAATGCTAATAATTTACTGTACCATATAGGGGGATTACTTAACATTGCATTGAAAAGATAACACATACAGTATTTACCTTAAAGGCTGCACTTTCCAGTGTTTCCAGTCTTATTCATACAAGTCACGCAACTTTAGCGCAAATAAATTGTCAGGCTGGTACACGTGAAAAAGTATCGCCCACAAGCTACTTTGGACAAAGGGGAAATAGTTTATTCATCTTCACACATTTCTTTATTACCTTTAGATCTTTCTCCACATTCAGTTTGTATTGTGATTTTGAACACAGTGATGATGCCAGAGAAGGATTTTCTATACTGACTTCAGTGTTTCTTTGTCTGCCAGTTACAAAGGACAAGTGGCTTGTGGTCAAGGTATAAGCCTATTCTCCCTGAAAGGTGTATGTTTTCCATGTAATTCCAAGGTTGGTTTCTTTGCATTCAACTATCTTAAAGCTGAACTCCAGCTGTCCCTACAGTTGTACATGGTCTTCTTCTGTATTGACATAGCTAACTATAATTTCACTGTACTGTCAGCTTCTCTGGATGTGAATTAGGAGTCAGAGCCTTCCTGGGTAGGGAACTACAGCAGCGTTTAGGTTGGAACCTGTGGGTCCCCTTGTTGAAGGTTACCCTCAGATCCTCAATAAGCCACCACCTGTTTACCTGTCCCTGGCCAGTTACTTTCATGTACTGCATGTTATTTCTATTGCTTTAATTGTGGAGGCTCAGCAATACATGTAGGCATTACATCAGCTTCCTTTTTTCACCAAGCTATGTACAACATCCTTCAATGAGACACAGATATACAGTGATGATGTAATCTGGTCCAAAATTTGGTCCAAAAGAAATGTTTTGAAAACAGAAAAGTGTAATTTATGCACACCTCCATGGGATCCCTTTTCTGTGCAAGCTGGATGGGCTTAAGCTCACTATGGAAGGTAAGTGCACTGATTACTTTATAAAATGTATAGACCAGGGGTGGGCAAAATTTTTGACTTGAGGGCCACAATGGGTTCTTAAACTGGACCGGAGGGCCGGTGTCCTGTCAAAATCTGGGGGGAGCACTTTCAGGGGGAGCTGATATAGACCGGGGAGTCATCCAAAGCAGTGCCCGTGAAGCTGTTACCTAGGACGGCTGCTGTGTCCATGACTCCCCAGTCTCCATTGAGATGTGCTCCCCGGGACCCTTGAAGAGCAGTGGTCGCAAACCTCTCACCTACGGCAGCTACTGTGTCCAAGCTCCCCCGGTCTCCATGCCCTCCGTCGATATCTGCTCCACCTGTAGCACACAATGTCATGGGGGACAGGTTGCATGAACTTCGGTATAGATGGTGCAACATAGATGTGGGAGCTGATATCACTTGGTGCAGCCAAAGAGCATTACTTCCACAGATATAGACCCCCTTTGTCACACCACCCATTTCACATTTCAAGGTTGTACTACATAGGGTTTTAAAGATCTGGGTGTTCATTCAAACTAGGTGAGTGAGGGGATGCATGTAGCAGAATAAGCCATTATAGTCTTATGGAAGCAATGTTTAAATGCTGACTTCTTCGTAGGAAGAGTTGAAGCTAGGGGCATGACATTTTGCATGAAATTTTGCATAGTCTCAGGGGTTAACTGGTAACCCCCAAAATGTTAAGCTTCTACCATGCAGGGTTTTAAAGATCTATGTGTTCAAATTAGGATAAGTGAAAGCATGTATGCAGCAGAGTAGCGCTTTATGCTCATAGGGAAGCAATATTTGATAGGGGGCTTTTAGTAGGAAGGATTGTGCTCAGGGACCTGAAAATTTGCATGGATATAGTCTCAGGGGTTAACCTTCTAAGCGTTTCATGAAATCATGCGTTTCATGCATCATGAAACTCAGCCCCAGTTAACTAGAGCGACGCTCTAGCTACCGCCGCATTGCTACGGCGGTCGGGAGCATCTGCATGTATTCCGATGCTTCCGGGTCCGCCCCCGATCGCGTCACCGGTGACGCGAAGGGGCGGGGGAAGGCGGCGCCATAGACCCCCGTGTAACTGGAGGGGTGTCGTCTTTTTTCAGCATAAGTCCGGTGTCTCCAGTGACGCCGGACGTATGTTAACAACCTCCAGCTGGGCAGGCAATCACGGCAAAGCATATTGTGCTCCGCCGCGATTGCCCATGGCACGGTTATAAAAAAAACGTGCCACGTGCGAAACGCTCAGAAGGTTTACTGGTAAACCCCCAAATTTCAAGGTTCTACCATGCAGATCTATGTGTTCAAAGTAGGCAAGTTAAACATTGCATATAAGAGCATATCACTCTGGTGATGAAGAAGCGTTATCTGATGGACTTTCAGCTGAAATTTTACTTATAAGTGTTGTAACTAGAGGGGTGAAGAAGTAGTAGGGGAGCATTACTAAGTTTCATCATTATACTATTAATGGTTTTCGTGCTATGAATGTTCAAAGTTACAGTGTCACACAAGTTTTGGTTCTACAGCACAAGGGAGAGGGTGTGTCCTCTCCTGACTTTTTATTGGCTGTGGATGATGTATCTGCGGGAGGAGCTACAGGAAGCATTATCTGACGGAAAACATCCCGATATCGCCATGGTAACACTGCTGCTGCTGAAGGAGTCGAGAGATCTCTTGCTCTCCGCACTTTCGGCTCTGCAGGCCGGATAGAACAACAGAATGGGCCGGATCCGGCCCGTGGGCCATAGTTTGCCCACGGCTGGACTATACTTTATAAAGACCATATAATATATTTTGCACTAACAGCAAACTTTTTTTTGTAAATACTCAGTCCTACTCTCAGAATGCAGTGCCACATCCTAAGGTGGCAATGACTATATCCAAACCCTGCCAATTTTAACTTTATGGAAACTTCAATACAGAGCTTGCATAAGCAGCAAGGGAGTGTGTGCAGAATGTATTACAATGGGAAGGGTTTTTTTTTCTAGTTAACCTGTAATTTTTCTCTGAATGGATTCCAGTTGCTCGGGAGATGAGGTAATGGCAAGGCAGGCAACTGTCAGGATATAAAATGCACAAAGGATGCGATGCAAAAAAGGGAAATGCATTTTGACTTTCAGTTCATTTTTTTTAATGAATCCCACAGTGCATTGCCATTTATTTCTGCCTCTGTTTATTTTAAGGGAGAGGGAATCACAAGGAATCTCCTGGAATGAAAGTGCACCATAACCCTAAGTTATAAGTCTTGTCTCCAATTGTTTCTACTTGAAGTCCCTGTCATGTACTGTCTTCTATTTCCCTTAAGGCTGGCCTCAATTTTTCGTTTGATTCCCAAGTTATCAATCGTCGTGTGTTATAGCAGCGATCTATTGGTAATCGAATGTGATTTAGCGGTAATCCAACGTGATCAAACAGGGAACCAACATTTTGATAAATCCCTGTTCGATCGCCATTACTTTGAATCGGGACCCATTTGGAAGGATCCCCATCCAAAATATCGAACGAGATTGATTGTGCAAAGTTGTGCGCATCGATGTGCCAAACAATCAACAAACGTTTGAGCACAGCTTGGTGACATCTCGATGATGTCACCATGTCCCGCTTCATCGTTAGTCGATTGATCAGGTATCGACCAATGTATGGCCACTTTTACAGCTACACAAGTTCTTCTGTTGCAGAGGGTAGACCTTTAATGGCGGCATGTATGGGCGAACAAGTCTGCCTGGCCTGGATTTGACAATTAAAGGCCAAAATAGATTTTAAATTCTGTAGACCATGGTTTGCAATGAAGATTATATAAACCAGTATTTGGAGGTACTATATACAAAGATTGGGACTGTTGTTAGTTTAAAATAACCGTTGGTTTAAATGATCCCCCACTTTCCCTTCAGTCCTTTTTTCCAGCACAGCCTTTTGTTGTTTTTGCAAATTTGCAAACATTGAAAAACTTAATAATAAAAATATTGAAACAGAATTTTCTAAAATTTTCTAATCGATTTTCTATTTGGTTTCCTTGTGTAATTTAAATATTGTCTGCCAATCTAATATTGATCAATGGTACTACCACACAGGTTGCCACGCTTATTAACTGGACAGGCCCTTACCGCTTAAAGAATAAGGATCATCAAGAGACCCCAACGCCGAGGGGACTACATTATTTCTAGGCCCTTCTCACTATCTAAGCATCAGTAAAAGGTCCAGGAGACCTTTGCACTTCATTCCATAGGGTGGGTTGCTGGAACCTGAGGGTCCTCTTGTTTAAGGTTACCCTCAGATCCTCAATGAGCCACCACCCACAGACCCCACAACACTCTATCACTTTGTGGGCCAAGAAGTCCCCTATCTAGTGGAGGTCTTCCCATCTGTTACAGAATGGCATTGGGCCTGGCGGTGGTCTGCCATGGCCCCATCCTTTACCCTTTTTATGCTTTGCCTTAATAGGGTCTGGTATGGTCTGCTGGGGGGGGGGCAACTGTTTAAAATCAATTGTTAAAATAGTTTAAAAAAAAAAAGTTGACATAATAACCACCATTGTGCATGTCCATATGGAACTGCATGTGCGCATGAGAGTTTATTAAATTTGTCCTGATCTCATGATACCATAGGGGGCCCTTGTGTATCACAGGACAATTATCATGTACTAAGGAGAGAATCCAATTTATTTTCCTCTCCAATTTTGAGATTTGATGTACAGTGGATAGGAAAAGGTTGCTGGCCTGTAATAAAAAACATTAACTGACGTAACAAGGAATAGCAACCGGCATTCATATGTGTCTTTTATGTCTGCCAGGATTTCAGCTTTAAGGAAAATGTTTGACCTCAAACACGATTAAAGCTGTTCCCAGCATCATAGACATATCAGATCTAAACACAATCGATAGCAAGGTGAACGAATACATCACAACAGAATGGTAAAGCCGATTTCAAAATTCCTCTGTTAAGTCACATTCTAAATATATAATTTAGTGCACCTTCAGGCATGACAGAGAATCAATGCTTATAAAAGCATATGTTCTAAGCCACGGAAATGTGTTTTATGGGTGTGAGAGATGCTCTGTGGGGAATTCCTATCACTGTGATGGATTGGATTGTGTCATATGTGCCATACAAATACATTTTACAGGATTGTGAAACGCACATTGATAAATAAAGCAAGGCTGGTAAAACTAACCTAAGCTGCATAATGGGCAAAAAAAGAGAATGAACAGTTTGTATTTTCAA
Source organism: Ptychadena robeensis (assembly GCA_036250615.1). Classification (NCBI taxonomy): domain Eukaryota; kingdom Metazoa; phylum Chordata; class Amphibia; order Anura; family Ptychadenidae; genus Ptychadena; species Ptychadena robeensis. The sequence continues at coordinate 122,180,231 of CM070035.1, read as the reverse complement.
CCAAATCACACCTACCTATTTATCAGAAATGTCTACATTATACAGACAGGATCTCACCCTCACTTACATCACCTGATCTAACACTTCCCTGCAGCTAAAAAACACCCCCACAGCATGATGCTGCCACCACCATGCTTCACTGTTGGGACTGTATTGGACAACGTCTTCCATTTAAGGATTATGGAGGCCACTGTGCTCTTAGGAACCCTAAGTGCCGCAGACATTTTTATCCTTGGCCAGATCTGTGCCTTGCCACAATTCTGCCTCTGAGCTCTTCAGAAAGTTCATTTGACCTCTTGATTCCCATTTGCTGTGACATGACTGTGAGCTGTAAGTTCTTATATAGACAGGTCTGTGGCTTTCCTTTCAAGTCCAAACAGACAGGATCTCACCCTCACTTACATCACCTGATCTAACACAGATATCCTCTCTGGCAAATAGAGAATTTGTCAGACATCCAGGAACTCAAAAACACATTGTCTTTGCCCCAGATGGCAGTATAGGCTGGCCATGAGGGGCCAGGCCCACCATGTCAGGCCAGCGTGTCCCCTCAATTACTCAATTACAGTGGGTATGGAAAGTATTCAGACCTCCTTAAATGTTTCACTCTTTGTTATATTGCAGCCATTTGCTAAAATCTTTTAAGTTCTTTTTTTTCCTCATTGATGTACACACAGCACCCCATATTGACAGAAAAACACAGAATTGTAGACTTTTTTGCAGATTAATTAAAAAAGACAAACTGAAGTATCACATGGTCCTAAGTATTCAGACCCTTTGCTTAGAATTTAGTAGAAGCGCCCTTTTGGCCTAATACAGCCATGAGTCTTTTTGGGAAAGAAGCAACAAGTTTTTCGCACCTGGATTTGGGGATCCTCTGCCATTCCTCCCTGCAGATCCTCTCCAGTTCTGTCAGGTTGGATGATAAACGTTGGTGGACAGCCATTTTAGGTCTCTCCAGAGATGCTCAATTGGGTTTAAGTCAAGGCTCTGGCTCGGCCATTCAAGAACAGTAAACCTTCGGCCCAGCCTGAGGTCCTAAGCACTCTGGAGAAGGTTTTCGTCCAGGATATCCCTGTACTTGACTGCATTTATCTTTCCCTCAATTTCTGCCTCTGAGCTCTTCAGAAAGTTAATTTGACCTCTTGATTCCCATTTGCTGTGATGTGCACTGTGAGCTGTAAGTTCTTATATAGACAGGTCTGTGGCTTTCCTTATCAAGTCCAAATGAAGGTGTAGAACCATCTCAAGGATGATCTGAATAAATGGACCGCACCTGAGTAAATATATGAGTGTCACAGCAAAGTATCTGAATAGTTAGGACCATGTGATATTTCAGATTCTTTTTTAATAAATCTGCAAAATGTCTACAATTCTGTGTTTTTTTGTCAATATGCTGTGTGTACCTTTCCTACTTGCCTGCATTATGTGTTAGCCCCCTATAACTAATTTTTCTGCTTCCTTAGCGGTTCTGAGTAAAAGGAACATAGGTTAGTAGTTGGAAGGAGAATAAAAAGTCTGAGGGCTATTTCACACTGCGCTGCGTACGAGTAGCAAGCACTAATGTGATGTGTTGACAACGCATTACCACAATGGGCTGCATTATTGCATTTCATAGTGTAGGAGAGTGGCCTGTGTCATGTATGCAAGTAACCTGTGTCTCAAGGGTTAATATGAATTTCACTGACTATGCCTTTTTACAAAGTGATGATGTAACTCTGACCAAGCCACGTGGGAGTGCCTAGCTGAATATAGTTATAGTTATTAAGTTCCTTTTATGGGTGAAGTTAAGGTCTTGGAGGAGAGTGCAGAGATAGGTGCACTGCTGGTTCCTGTGGGAAGTGGGCATTTGGGGGCAAGTGTGCCCTAGCCCTGAAAGGTTGTTACCTGGTGAAGTGAGGGCTACGCAAGAGACTGTAAAAGGCATTTATCACATGGCTGGCGCAGAACGGATGGGCTGTACCTGAGAAACATCAATTAATACCAGTTTTTACACCAATCTGGCAGTGAACATATTGACTTGTGCAAGACCCTGTAAGGGGGGCCCGCCTCAAAGGACGATGGAGGTGCTATTGGACAGAGGCGTTCCATTTCTGGCTGCTAAGCATTGGTTTAAGCTGTTTCTAGTTAATCCCACGAGTAGAAAGGGGTGCAGCTGTAATGCAAGATGGATGGAAGGGCTGGCCGTGAGGTGAAGGTGAGTATCCATTCCCAGGGCCTAGTGAATTGTTCTGTGGCCAGGTGCAATCGTCTGCATGGAGAAGCCAGACAGAGGAAGTTAATAGAAGACACCAGACCCTGAACCTTGGTTTAACCCGATACGTGTTTGTGCATTCATCTCACAGAGGGGCGGTGCACATGTTTACAATACTAGTGAATGGGAGAAGCTTGCACTGCCGTAATAACATGGATGCTGCAGGGCATTATGCGTTAATGCAGAACATTGTATTCATAGTAGTTATAATTAACATACCACTCTAAGCCCCTCCAATTGATAGCACAATTTAGTGACACCAAAATTTTGCCATGATGAGTCACATACTACTCTGTGGGGTGACACCCAACAACTTAGCACCAGGTGACACCCAACCTAGTGATGCCACACACAAACACTTACCGCTTTTTGGACAGAAATCTGGATTTCAGTGGACCACTTGTGGGGTGAAATATGCAGAGCACATACAGAGCAGGTAAGTATACTTTAATGAGGATTTTGGAGTTCTTCTTCACCATTGTAACAGCTTAGTAAAAATGGGTGTGGGGGTGGGGTTAGTTTCTAAATTTAGGTGCGTTTTTAGAAGGTCCCTCATTTTTAGGCAAAGAAAAATGTGAGAAAATAACATGTATAGTAACACGTAGACAGCCAAAAGATCTACACTACCCAATACATCCACTTCAGTGGGCTGTCCATCCTCGGAACATCAATGCATACTCTTGGTTTATTTCTGATCAGTTATCTAATTTTGTGTTGTGTTGGTTTGTTGTTGCCTTGTGGTAAAATCTGATAATTTTATGCTCACAATTCTAGAATACCACTTTAAATCTCAACAGCACATTTGTTTTTTTATGAATACCTATGTCTACATAATATCTAAGCACTGCAGGCACAGAGGAAACTGCTTTTATTTAAAGGTAAATGACTAATTAGGAGTTTGGTCAAGCTGCTTTGTGTCATGGTTAACGTTCTAATTTCATAAAGTTAGCATAGGTTTGAGATCTGGCATGCATCATATCCTTCCTGAAAGACAATGGTTCCTGCAAATGCAGTTTTGCTTTTTAAAGAGAAAGGAAAGATGCCTTCATGACTCATGTTAAATTGTTAGTGAACTTTTCATATTAGATTTAGGGGGAAAAAATAATTGTCTGTTGTGCAGTTACAAGAAAAAAAATGATTGTTTGCAAATGTCTGAATGAGCAGTCAAAAATTCCTCACTGGAGAAATGTCAAGTAGGACTGCAAGCTGCTCGAAAGATACAAGTACATGTGAGTAAGAAGAAGAAGAGTGTATACTGGTAGAATAGTCACAGCCATGAGATACAACAAATAAACTGTGGTTTCTGTGGATAAAACAATATAATGGATTACAGAGATGGCCAAGTCGAGAGTCCTTATTTCCACCAAATGTTGTCAAAAAAAATTTATTTGGAAATTCATGAAATTCATTGAAACCAGACAAGTTTTTACACAGAAAGATAAAAAAAAAGACAGTTAAAGTAATCCAATTGTAAAACAATTAATATGTAAGTATCGCACTCAAATCCCCATACATAAGCAACTTCACACTAGAAACGCAAAAAGATACCGTATTTTTTGGACTATAAGACACACTTTTTCACCCCCAAAATTGGGGGGGGGGGTGTCTGCATCTTATGGTCCAAAGGTGCGATGATCGCAATTTGGCTCCCCGACAGCTCTGGATAGCTAGTGAGCTGGTGAGGAGCTGAACTGTATTGGCTATATTTGCAGAGCCCAGCAGATATACCCAATGCAGAGTGTGTGGCAGCTTCCTCACACATACATCATATAGGAGACAGGGAGATCATGTGCAGATTCCCCCGTGGCCCTTCCTTGTGTGTGAGGAAGAAGAGATGCCGAAGTGTACTCTCTAGTGAGACCCTTTTTGGGGGCTGAAATTGGGTACTGCATAAGATTTTTCCACTAATTCATTTAAACACATAAAATATTTTTTTTTCTGTTTTCCTGCTCTAAACACTGGTTGCATCTTATGGTCAGGTGCGTTTATAAAAAAAAGTTTAAAAAATACGCTACAAATGCAAAAAATCACAAAATGTATGTATTCTATATGCACTCCAAAATATGAATTAGGATATGCAAAATTAAATGTTACATATTGGTGACAAGCATCAGATCATAAAGTCAGCCCTTACTGACCAATACAGTTACTGCAGTTACTGCAATTATGCAGGTACTGTAGCATAATTCATCCTAAAATTTTCCAGCAGTGACTACATTTTTTACACCGACTAACTTTAAAAACAAAGTAGGGGAACAGGGCCTGAAAGTGCCTGACACTTATAGTGTCACACCATAGTGGTGAATATGGTGTGCTACAAGTAATATGGGAGTCACATTTTTTGTTAGTGTTGTACACAGCAGAAGCTGACGACAATCACATACTATTAGGCTGAAGTGTTTCATTAACATTTGCTCTAGCTCACACACACTGCAAACATTGAAGCCCCCATGACTAAAGGCATTGCAAGGATGCATGGATATGTGTAGCTAGGGATCCAGGAGAGGTGCTGCAGGAACAGCAGGGAAGACACACCAAGGGAGAAAAGGGTGCATAGAAAATGTGACCCAATGTAGCACTGCCACTGATATATCTATCATACTGAAGTGAGCAGCATTGCTTCACTGAGCCTGACCTCCACCAGTATACAGCAGCAAGCGAAAGGATTTAGGACTGTACCATTTACAAAGGAGGGAGGGGGGCAAGCCAAAGACTGAGACTCGTGGATAGTGATGGCGCGAACAGCAAATTTGGAACAGGAATTTGCTGTGAACGGGCGAACGCGAACCTCGCGCAAATGTCCGCGAGAACGAGCGGGCGGGCGAACCATCGAACCCCATAGACTTGAAGGGCAGGCGAACATTAAAAAACAAAGTGACCCTTTCTGGCCACAGTAGTGTTGGAAAATTATTTCATGGGACTAACACCTGGACAGAACTGACAGAGGGGATCCATGGCAAAACTCCAAGAATTTTTTTTTTCACGCAATAAATCCGCACGAAGGATTTCACAATGATAGTCAATGGGATTTGAACATAAGAGGGGAGCTGGAGAAGCACAAACAACATGGTGGTAAATGCCTGTGTGAATTCCACTGAAACAACCTGTGAAGATCTGCTTCCACATTGCCTACAGCTTAAAATGTGAATTTTTTATTTAATGGAGACACTGGTGGTGATGGTCATGTGTGGAGGACACTGGGAGAGAATGGTCAGTATGGAGGACACTGGTGGAGATGGTCAGTGTGGAGGACACTGGGTGGTAGATGGATAGTGTGTGGAGGACACTGGGTGTGGGTCAGTGTGGGAGGACACTGGGGGAGATGGCAGTATGGAGGACAGTGGTGTAGATGGGAACGTGTGTGAGTACACTGGTGTGATGGTCAGGTGGAGGACACAGGGGGAGATGGACAGTGTGGAGGACACTGGTGGAGATGGATAGTGTGGAGGTGACACTGGTGGAGTGGACGTGTTGGATGGACATGGTGGGATGGACAGTGTGGAGGACACTGGTGGTGGTGGGAGTGGGGAGACGGGTGGAGAATGGATTCCCCATGGATGGATGGATGGGATATTCAGTGAAGACTGTAGATCACACACAGAAACCTAGCTAATGGTTTCCCTATAGCAGCAGCAGCTCTCTTTCCTAATCCTCTCCTTCTTCAGCAGAATGGTGTAAGGGCGTCCTGTACTGATATGTTATAGGGGTGTGAGGGTCTGGTGAGGTGGGGGTGGTGCTCATTGGCTAGATTTATGTCTGCTGACTGTGACTCACAGGGTCAAAGTTTCTGCAATTAAAGATCCGGTGGAGGGGGCGGATCGAACTTGCCATATGTTCGCGAACATGGACGGACGCAAACATGCAATGTTTGCCGCGGATAGTTCTCCGGCGAACAGTTCGCGCCATCACTACTCGTGGAACATAGGAATCCTCTTGCTGAATTAAAAAACCTAGCCATTGTAAATAAAAAAAACTAGCTAATATGTGAAATAATATCTAGTGGATAGAATTTTTTTTCATTCAGTCATAACAAAGAAAGTAAGGCATAGAAATGATTTACGCCTTAGGTGTTTTTTTAATGAATACCCCTTAGCAGTAGGTTTAGTGCCAGTTATGCCTAAACCTCCTAAAATCCATTTAACTAACACATTTCTTTGTGTTAGTGTATGTGTGTTTATTTGTTTCATATACTGTATGTGTATTTGCTGAAAGTGGCTTTGTACCCTTCTTTTCTAACATTACATTTTTTTTTCTAGAATTGTTAAATTGCATAGACCCCAAGGGAAAATGGATGGCAAATAATCCATGCATAATTAATAAATAGGCGCAAGGAATATAAAGCCACCATTAAAAATTAACTTTCTTGCTTCATGGCCCATATAACTGACTCTTTTCTCAGCCATTTCCCTTGTTTTTATTGCAGCACTTTTCTCAGAAGAAACAACTTACCCTCAGTCATGGGAGAAAGAGATCTTCTCGGAAAACTTGCAATAAAAAGGATGGTAAAAGGTATGTGAATGCATTCTAAATGTGTCAGTTCGGGAGGAGGGATGCGTGTAAGAAAAATTGAATTAAGATCAGTTTTGTATTAACCTAAGTAATCACCAGAGGTGTGTATAAAGTTCTTTCACTACTCTGTTGGCTTAAGGCTCCCATACACATTACAATCTTATAATCCAATTTCTGTCTAATCAACTTTTCTTCTACCAAAACCATGTAATATCAGGAGCTTTCTTAACCTTCCAATCACTATGTATTCTATTCTATGGTACAAAGTTGTTGGTAGATCTAAAGGAAACTGTACAGAGCGATTGAATGATGTGTGGTAGGCTTTTATGTGCTTAATTTAAGAAGGCACTGGGGACTTTAGATTACAAAAAATATTTATTAAACCTCCCTGGTGTTGTGGCTGTTTTGCACCATTTTTTCTGGCGTGAAATGGCACCATACAGGAGATCACGGCCCAGTACACTGTACTCTGCCATGATTCCCTGCCCTCCTCGCCATACATTAATGACGCCGGCGATGTGTGGCGGAAAAAGCGCCCCCCTCCATTAATATGGAGGTCTAAGGCGTGCCCTGCCCCTTCAGCATCGGACCAAAATGAATCAGCAAGTCTGCAGCCATGAAGAATCCCTGCAGGCGCACACAGAATGGGCATGTTTGACCAATCTAAAAACAAACTTAGACAATACTGTATTTGGGCATATTTTCCAGGAGGTTAAACATTGTGGTGCTTCTGTATCTTGCCTGCTTCTGCCATATTGTCACCTAATGCTGATGCATATGACTTGTGAATACTTACCCGTCCAGCTGCTTCTTCTATTTCTGCTATTTTCACTGTTACTGTGAGATTGTCATTAGTGTTAAGCTTAAATATTCGAATTACAAATATATTTGACGGCAAATTCGAATATTGCCTATGCTGCTTATCACTGTCATCTGAAGTTTTCTGGGATAGCTGTCCCTTTTGAATAAATTGTTCAACAACATTCACCCCTCAAGAACCAAACCTGGAATAATTGAGACTGGATTTTAAATGGCCCGGCAGCCTCTTGTTACCAACAAAACGAACAAAATATAATATCTAACAATCATTAACAGACCATTATAGATACAGTGAATGTCTCTTGAAGGCTATTATCCACAGTCTTGAGAGGAACTTTTGGGCATCCTCATCGCCATTGCAGTGTCACTGCTATATCGTCATTTACGGCCAGTTTCTACACAGTGTGCCCACCTTAACAGTAAGTTTTCCCTTATTTGCAAAGGTATGCATGCATTTACACATGCATGCAACAGATATTTATATCATCTTTATGTGCTTGAAGTTTTCTGGTCCTATGATAAAGGCAGAATTTTGTTTTAAAAAGTCTACATCCTCCAACTCATCCTGGTTGACACAGCTTGTATGTAATAAATAGTGTTGAGCACAAATATTCGAATTGCAAATTTTTACTGCCAATATCCACACTTCGAGAATTTGCGAAGATCTTGAATATAGTGCTGTATCTTTTTAATCTTGAATTTTCGAGATTCTAGGGAAAGTACCATGCATTGCGTCCGCGATATTCACATGTACAAGTGCTGATTTTCGCAATCAAATTACACTGCAGCTGCTATTTCACATTCTGCCACTAGATGTTGTTATGACAACACTTATTGTGTTCACATGTACAATCGCAGATTTTAACATTAATAAGGACAGAAGATCTTTTTTCAAAATGACTTACCGAGAATAATTCACAAAATTCCAATATTGCCTATGCTGCTCTTCACTAGTAATAAAGCACTTAAAGTGGTTGGAAATATGTAGTGAATACTGTTTGAGGTACATATACTAGTAGTTTTCTGTGCTTACCCAATTTAGCAGTGTTTGCATCTGTTTGTACACTTGTATTTATGGCTTTGTTCACATCTATCCATTGTATATTAATTGCCATGCTCTTTTTATGAATTTCATGTACACTGTGCTGGTGGATGAATGTGTGAACAGGGCTTGACTCTGATTCTGTATTAGTGAAATATCTGCTTATAATAATAGTAATGATTATTATTATAACAACCTTTTTTACAACTTTTCATTATCCATGTATTTCCCTGTAAAAGCGGAAGCCTGTATGCTACAGTTGTTAATGTAACAAAGACCATTGACAGCTGAGCCATCAGGATAGTTGTAATTTATGTGTACACCAGAATCAGCTTTGTGATGACATGATCAGGAACCAGTTATAAAAGCATTATCATTGTGCACTGATGAGCAGCATCACCAATATTTACATTTGCATTGTTTCCCAAACTTCTCTCCAAATATTTGAAAGTAAATTCGAGTAAATTTGCAAATTCGAGATCTCCTGTCCATTATAATGTCATTTGTAATGCGATTTATTGCAAAAGCAATGTGTGTCATCACGGCGAGATCTAGTGGCAGAATGTGAATTTGCAGCTGCGGTGTAATCTTATGAAACAACAGTTTGTGAATTCTTTGCAAAAATCGTCATTTGTACATACGAATATTGCATGTGCAATGCATGGTACCTTCCTCAGAATCTTGAATATTCGAGATTCCGAAGATATAGCACTATATTTGAGATCTTTGTGAATTCATAAAGTGCCGATATTCACAATAAAAATTCACGATTTGAATATTAACGCTCAACACTAGTCCATTGCTGGATTGAGGATCCTATACTGCTGTAGGCTTCTAGTACAACAACGTTACATAGGTTAATGTTCCTTCCGCATTGGCATTGTCTTGGAGAATGGTTATCTGCCCATTGCATACAACAACTATAATTTTATTATAGTCAGATACATTGAAAGGTTTACTTTTAGATGGACTAATAGGTAATGTCCCATGTTGGCCAACTGTCTAAAATATAAAGAGTATTTTCTAATGGAAAGTACATGCATTGTTAATACAATTGTAAGGTAGAGTTATTTGTCCTTTACTTGACCAGATTTTACATTGAACTCGTCTCTTCACTCCCAACAACTTGCTGGCTGAAACCTACGTCACGCTATCATTCACTAAGTCAGCTTGAGGCACTTCAGGAGATCACTCCTGAGTCCACCGTTGCTGCTGATTTATAGAAAAGGATTATGATGTAATTCCATGTGCATCCATTATAATGAGAACATTTGTTTCACCTTCTTGTATCTCAATTACTAAACTTGTACACATTATAACACCTAGACTGTAAAAGTCTGGCTAGCTACAAGATGATACTACATATACATTACAGATATACTTGAATTTAGATCAGGCTTTAGTGTTTGATGTGCCTGAAAGATAATGAATACAAAGTATGCCTGGGTGCACTGCTAAATCCCAGAGATATTCATCTTCTGTTATTTTTATTTCATGATGCCTGCCTTCTTTCGTTTACACTTTCTGTAAAGCTTCTTTGGTTGGCAAATTGTTTGGCAGTTTTAGGTGGCTACTACAACAGGTAAAGCGAAGGTATGAAAGGATGAAACTTGGGAATGTCAGCTTTGATGTCAAGTTCAAGAGGAGGACATACATGCACATATCTGCATAATTTTTGATATTAATGTATATACATATATTCTGTTCCAAGATGCCCAATTTTAGTAATAGGGACAGGTTGCACCACCCTATGAGTACTAGTCTGAAACAGTTATATGCATTTTAGAATAAACAGTTCTAAAATATCAGGTGCTATAAACCAGGGATGTCCAACATGGGGATTACAAACTTCCTGTAGATTGAAACGGTAAAAGCAGTAGATCATGAAGCCCTTCCATTTTTTTCTGAACTTCTCAGTGTGTATACAGTTGCAAGAAAAAGTATGTAAAACCTTTGGGATAACATGGTGTTTTGCATCAATTCGGGATAAAATGTGCTCTGCTCTCATCTAAGTCACACCAATAGAAAAGCACAGTCTGCTTAAAATAATACTACACAAACATTATATGTTTTCATGTTTTTATTTAACATACATAATATGTAAACATTCATAGTGGAGGGTGGAACCCCCAGCCTAATGACTTCTCCAAGAGCTAATTGGAGCCAGGAGTGAGCCAACCTTGAGTCCAATCAGTGTGACAATATTGGATGTGTTGCTGGAAGCTGTCCTGTCCTTTAAAAACACACACCAGATTTGGTTTCAAAAAGCATTTACTGGTTTCAAAAAGCACTGTCTGATGTGAACCACGCCTTGCAGAAAAGAGATCTCAGAAGACTTACAATCAAGAATTGTTTATTGCTGGAAAGCTGTGATGTTCATGTGTCCATGGTGGAACAGACTGTCTACAAATGGATAAAGTTTAGCACTGTTGCTACTCTCCCTAGGCATAGTTGTCCTGTAAAGATGACTTTAAGAGCACAGTGCAGAATGATTAATGAGGTAAACAAGAATCTTAGCGTGTCAGCTAAAGACTCTGGCACATGCTAACATTTCTGTTGACATATCTACAACAAGGAAAACATTAAACAAGAATGGAGTACATGGGAGGACACCACAGAGGAAGCTATAGCTGTCCAAAAATATATTGCAGCATGTTTGAAGTTTGCAAAAGAGCGCCTCGATGTTCCCCAGAGCTAATGGCAAAATATTCTGTGAACAGATAAAACCAAAATAAGTTGTTTGGAAAAAACACACAAGACTGACCAGATTTAACAAAACAATTGCTTCAACAGAACAAAATGCGCCTTCTGGAGTGGCTAAGTACTGACCTCAACCCGATTGACATGCTGTGACATGACCTTAAGAGAGTCACTCCAGACATCCCAAGAATATTGCTACACTGACGTTTTGTAAAGAGGAGTGGTCCAAAATTACTCCAGATCATTGTGCAGGTTTGATCTGCAACTACAGGAAACGTTTGTTTGAGGTTATTGCTGCCAAAGGAGGGTCAACTAGTTATTAGGTCCAAAGATACATACTTTTTTCACCCTGTACTGTTTACATGTTATGTTCAATAAAAATATGAAAACATATGTTTGTGTGGTATTATTTTAAGCAGACTGTGTTTTGGTTTTATGACCAATTCATGCAAAACTCCACATAATCCCAAGGGTTCACATACTTTTTCTTGAAACTGTGTAAATCTATATATATTGTTAATAAAACTAAAGAAAACACATACAAATATTTTTGTTTTAAGAAGGTTTTACATTGTTTCTTAGTGTAAACAGGTGCAACAAGTTTAATTATCACCTTTGTTGTCTATAGGGAAGCCAATATCATGCACCACTCTAGAGTTTGATTGGAGCCATATATTCGGTAAGGTATATTATTTACCACTTTGCTTAAATATCTGAAGTGTTTAATTTAAATCAACTGGACTTGCTGTGTTTGTTTCTTGAAGAAGTTTCGCTAGCCACACGACTGGCTTTCTCAATTCAGAGTGACTGAACATGAGATCCAATCCACATAATGTGTTAACCAGCATTGGATCTAAGCCTCAGGGAGGAAGGAGTTACTACATTAGCATGATTGGAGCTGTGAGGTGTTATTAATCTGCCCAGTTGTGAGAGGTGTTAAAATGGCATTGTAAGTGGCAGACAATAGATGTCGCAGCCCTGTTCAAGCTTGGCCTCTCCATTTTCAGATATATGGCCTCCTTTACGCCTCTCCTAAACCAGCCCTCCTCCCTATCCAGAATGTGAACCTGTGAATCCTCAAACATGTGTCCTTTTTCTTTTAGATGAAGATACACTGCTGAGTCCTGACCAAAGGATTTGGCCCTTCTATGTTGGGCCATGCGCTGGTGTAACTCTTGTTTTGTTTGTCCCACATAAAAGTCAGAGCACTCCTCACTGCACTGAACTGCATATAAAATGTTGCTCTTCTTGTGTTTAGGTGTTGGGTCCACCCTAAAGACCCTAAACACCTAAACACAAGAAGAGCAACATCGTATATGGAGTGCAGTGAGGAGTGCTCTGACTTGTATGTGGAAAAAACAAATCAACAGTTACACCAGCGCATGGCCCAACATAGAAGGGCCAAATCCTCTGGTCAGGCGGTGTATCTGCATCTAAAAGAAAAGGACCTGGATTAATGAGAACCTTCACAGACTTTGCTTAAACATTTTCACAACATATTACTTGGTTTGGACTATGTATAATCATTTATGTTAGGAGTTCCCTTAGACCTGGAAATTATTTTCAGGGGTTCTCCAATGTATAAATAATGAGTCTGTCATAGATTGTGGTATAATACAGAAGATAGTGTGCTAGCAGAAAAAATTATGGAAAGTTTTTTTGTTCATTGTTCTTCACTAAAGAGTTACTTAATTTCAGCTACTGCGTTATCTCACAATTGTACAAAGCTATGAAAAACAACTGGAACTATCTAAAGAACATCTATTCTGCAGTTCTGTATAACCTAAATTCAAGTGAGTCTAACAACAAATGACCTACTAGAATTCATTTCTGAACTGAATATTGATTTCTGTAGATTTTGAAAGTAGTTTTGTAATTTGTGTTGCATTGATTTTACTGAAACCCTGTTAGCTTGAACAAGTTTGCTATTTTCTCAGGAAAACTGCAGATGTGACTTTGTACAAGAAGAGCAGACGGCAAAAAATGAACCTGCATATCAGCTTCTATTTCTCATGATCACTACTAGTCATACACTTTCACACAACTGACATTTTCTTTCCATGACCCTTCATACTGAGCCTTTTCTGCACTCTGTATATCAAGGACACTTGAATTCATTTACTTGACCTTTGACCCAACAAATAGATTGTCCTTATATTTCACATCACATAGATTGTCTCACCCTAACTGAGCCTCATTAGGAGATTTTTGCAGCATAAACTAAAATTTACAAAATTTGTAAATGGTCATCCACATATGGTTTATTGATATCACCAACTTTAGTATAATCAATACTTACAAATTTATAGTCTCCTTGCAATTTGAATAATTGATCCAACATTCTGTAGCAATGGAGCAATCCAGGAGAGAGAGCCCAATAGTGGTAACCACCAATAGGCAAAGGCAGAGGACAGCGGGGGACTCATAAGGACACCCATCACCACAGCACTTTGTAACTATATACACAAATCATCTTTAAATCATTTGAGCAGACATAATCACTTAAAACACACATTTCCTTTTTATTTCTTTTAAAAACGTTTCAATTGATGCAACATAATATATATCGCTTTAATAGGCATATTTAAAACATTGCGGTGTAAGGGGGAAAAGGGCCTCATACAATTTAGTAGTCCCTGTTTCACCTTACTGGCTATTTTGACAAATTGGTCTGTGTGCACCCCCCACATGCAATGGGGATAACATCAAGCTGTATGTGGAATGTCCCCTAACCACAGAAACCTTATACCTAATTATATATGTTGTCTGCCAAGGGTCCCTGAAGAGGCAAGTGTTCAGGACTCGGTGGAGCAGGCCTGAAGGCACGTGTCCAAAATCTAATGACCAGGGGACATGTCCAAATATGGAGCATATCCTCGGCTACTGATTTTAATATGCATTGAAAATACTTATCTACTTAGTAATATTGTTTTGTATTAAACATCCTGAAACTGAGCTGGAGCATGGAGGGCAACCCATACAATGGTCTAACAGGACAGGTTCCACTCAGATCAGGCCTCGTCATGATGGCCAAATAAATCGAATGCACATGCTCAGCATCATATCCAGATGTTGTCTTTTGAACATAGATGTATGAATGCTGCCCGCATTGCTGCAGAGGTTGAAGGGGTGGGGAGTCAGTCTGTCGGTGCTCAGACCATTAGTGGCCAGAAGGAAGCCCTTTTCTAAGATAATGAAGACATGAGAAGGACAGAGATTACCTAAATCATGTTCTGTGGTCTGATGAGACCAAGATAAACTTATTTGGTTCAGATTGTGTCTGAGTGTGGAGGAAACAGGTGAGGAGACAAGTGGGTCTTGCCTACAGGCAAGGTCTCTAAAACCCACCAGCTCCATGATGTCAACATATAGGAGTGGAAGAGGATTCCAGTGGGAGCCAAGATATTCCATGCCCAATGATGTGCTGGAAAATAATAGTGCCCACACAAATTATTTGAATCTTTGGGCACAATTCGGACATTTTTTAGTCAGGGCTGTAATCAATCTTGATGCCAGAGGTTTATGCATTAATGGCTCTTGAGGGGACATCAAATTATCCAAGCTGTACATTGACTATATACACGTACATTATATCAAAGTGTCATATTTTTTGTGTTGTCCCATGAAAAGGTATTATAAACTATTTACCATAATGTCAGGGATGTACTTACTTTTGTAAAATACTGTATAGGGAAATCTGAACCTCTACAGGTTATCCTTCCAGCTTAGCATGGTAGAATCCTCTACACTCATGATTGTACTAAATATAAGTTATTATTAATACATTAACAAAGTTGTATACAAACATAAAATATCATAACTGAAATATTTATTTTTATGTTTTACTTTTTAGAATTTGATGGCAGAAATGCAATAAAAAAAAACTGTGACATGGACAAGTTAACCACTTTGTTATACTACTCAGTAAGAACTTCATTCACATTTACACTTTCTGGGCTGCTGCAAAACCCCATCCATTTAAAGCATTTAAAATGTCCCAATCCTGTTAATATCGTACACCTGAAAAGCTACTTTATCGCTTTTTTAAGCAGCAATTACGGCCACAAGCTTGGCACACCTATCCTTTTGCCCTTGCAGCACCTTTATCAGGTTGGATGGGACAGACACGTTAAATCAGATTCAATTCTGGGCTCGGACTGGGCCGTTCTTTCACAGAGTGTCCTGAAGCCACACCTTTGATATCTTGTTTGCTTAGGGTCCTTGTCCTGCTGAAAGATGCACTCTAAAGCAGGTTTTGACCCAGGATGTCTCTGTACATTGCTGCAGCCATCTTGCCCTGTATCCTAACTAGAGACCCAGTTCCTGCTGCTGAAAAACATCCCAACAGCATGATGCTGCCACCTCCATGCTTAACTGTAGGGATAGTATTGGCCTGGTGTTGAGCAGTGCCTGGTTTCCTCCAAACAGGATGCCTGGCATTTTGCCATGTGCCTTTTACTAAGAAGTGCATTATCACTACACTACCATACAGGCCTGATTTGTAGATTGCTGCAGAGTTGGTTGTCCTTCTGGAAGGTTCTCCTCTCTCCGCAGAAGACCTCTGATGTCATCACGCTGCATTCCAGAGCTCATCGGAGCTCGTCTGTTGGCACCCGTCTGTGGGTGTATGGCAGCCTTTAGCCCAGAGGATAGTGATAATTTGGTTTACAAAATCTTGATTCTTCAGAGCACAGTTTCCAGCTGTAGTCCAATCAAAGGTATTTCAGCCACAAATAATATCTCTAAAATGTGTTTGGTGCGAGTTCATTCTTAATATGCATATACACTTTTTTAAATGCTTTCATTAACCATGGAGCAGTAGTGGGTTTACTCTATTGGTGTGGTTTTTGTTCTCTGTGTACAGGGTGGATTTTCTGTCACCTATACTGGAGACACAAAGAAAATAGAACAGAAATTTCTCAAAAAAGATCAAAATTTATATCTTGCCGAGATGTGATAGGAATAGTAGTTCCCATTGGAAGATGTTCTTTAATGTTCTGTTAATCTGAAGACAAGTGTTATAGGTGAGTATAAGTCCACTCTAACCTCCCTAGCGCTCTTGCAAGGTCCAGATTTCTGTAGCAAAAGTGCACCATAGACTTAAATGTTTTTTTATGTTGTAGGCCTGTAACTTCCCAAAATATATCCATACAAGGGTCTAATAGACATCCTAAATATAAGAATGTTTAAAACACAAAATTATGTAAAAAGAAATTACATTTTGTATGAAAGATTTCAAAACAGTACAAGTACCAGTACCCATTGGCACCCTCTCTCCCCTGGTGTGATGAACACACCAGGGAAGAAAGGGTTAACTGCAAAGGGCAACATCTGGGGAATCACACTGAAAACAGTTTTCTCCATAGAAAACTGTTTTCATGGCAATTTACCTTTGAATCTCCTGTCGCCACCCCAATGTGACGCCATCACGTCACTCGGGGGAGAGGGGAGGGGTCTGCTTTCCTCCAGCATCTTCTTCAGATCGGAGCCGCCGTAGCAGCGTGAAATGGTAAATCTGTACTGCCAGGGCTCCGATCTCGTCCAGTGCAATATTGACAAGATATCCTCCAGCCACTTGGTGGTGCCATTAGCAGTTGTGGTAGTTGATCCTTCAAGCATAGTAAATGGTCAGTCAGTTGGAGTAAACAGAGAGGAGATTGTGGTATGATTCTTCTGCAGTCCAGCAGAGCCGTTAAACATGTGTATGACATTTAAAAACTGCCCCACCTGGGGAGACCATCCTCTATCTCTGTGCTTCCCCAGGATGAAGAATAAGACAAGAGTGATGTGATTAAATGCGGAACCCTCTGAAAAAAATGGTCTGGAATATGTTTCCTGTTCCAGGGAGTTTCTTGGATGTGCAACAAAAGATTGTGCCAGAATGGGACCTTGTGCTACACACTTGTGCTTCAGTAAAATCTGTTTGATGGAAGAAGGGCCAGTACAAGTTTACCTGAAGAGAAATACATGGTACTTGGTACTAGGATTTTCAATGTGGGTTTCACGGGATGGCGAAGAGACCTCATTGTGGCAGAAAGGGAGCAAGACCCTATGGGACCTTCTACTGTGTGTAAAAGTGGAGTGGGGAAGTCATCAATAACCGATACTGGACATAAGGTGGCCTGTAGCAAACCCACATCTGGCACCTCTGATGGTGCTTTTACTGGGCAATACAGGATTTTCAGACTGCTGCTGGTAGCCCTTAGCGATTATTGTTTTACAAGTCCACAAGTGATGAAAATCTTCAGGGACTTTTCATGACTTCATTATGTTGCATTTAAACACAACATGTTTTTTTTATGGACTGCCTGCTCCAGGAAAACACAATAAAGCAAACCACAATACACAGCACACATACATACATATTTAGTTAGCATGCCCTAAAGCCCAGGTGCCCAACCTGTGGCCCGGGGGGCGCATGCGGCCTTTTGGGTGTTGTTTGGTCTGCCACTTGCTGTTAATGCATATGGCATAGGAACTCACCTGTTTATCGATCCTCCACTGACGCGTGCTCGTCTGGGAACTTCTTAGAGTGGTAAGAGGAGGAGAGGGACACTCTGAGCACGCTAATTGGCATACATGAAAGCTAATGAGTGACCCAGATGGTGCCTGAATGCCTACGCTTCCACTAGAGTACTATGATAATATCTATGAGTCACATAACTTTTGTTGATGTATATGGGGCATTCCATATATAACCATGTGTATTGCTTTCCTAATCAAATTTGGGGGTCCTACATGTTATGTGCGGCCCGTAAGTGATGCCAAGGGCCGCACTTGTGGCCCTCCATATCACCTCCATTGCCCACACTGCCCTAAAGGATTTCCAAGACAAGCAGGGCTCCCCAACTCCCCAAAATACATTTTCCCGCAAGTAATGTCACAGCATTGTGGTAACGCCCCCTTCCTCCTAACTTGCATGCACAGGACCAGCAATTGTGGGATTTTGTCATTTACTCGCAAAGTCAAATAGTAACATTTCTAAAAAGAAAATCCACCTCATCTAGTAAAAATGTTTGTAAAGGTAAAGCCACCCATTCACCTTTAGATCAATCCATACAATTTCCTTTAGAATTTCCTACCTACAACTATGTAGTGCCGGGTCCTCCCTGACAAATTACATAAAGATTGGAAGGTTTAGGAAGGTCCTCATATTACGGTACATGGTTTTGGTAGAACAATAGTGGGCTGTACAGAAATTTCATGGTACGATTGTAAGGTGTATGGGGGCCTAACTTTTATTTAAGACCTTTTATTTCACACAGTAAAAAAAAAAAAAAAAACAGAGAACAAGACAGAAAACCCCCCCAAAGGTCATAATAGAAAAAAACAGTGTGCTGATCACAAATATAAACAGTATGCATCATTAGCACTCAATAGTGGTATACAGTATTGTATGCATTACAAACACACTCTAAGGGAAATCTTATACAATACAAAATGTAACATAAATACAAGGAGCAAGAGACAATATTGAAATTATAATATGCTATTTGCTGGAAGAGGGCTTTAATAGGCAGAAAAAGGAAATCCTTTTGTAAAAATTAGTAAAACATCCACAAGATGGAACTGCAGCTTATTACATGTTATTCAGCCTGAGCTGGACATGGCTTAAAGAGAGCAGAGGGAGCATGGAACTGAGCTTGCAGCCCCTCTCTGTCAGAGGCTGCAGGACACAGGATGCCCCCTCCCTTTGATGGTGCACCCCCCTGTGATCTCTAGCACCACCCTAGGGTAGCAGAATGTGATTGGCTCAATTTTCGTTTATATGTTAATAATGAATTTCAGCATCACTGACAATCACAAAAGTGGGTTTTGATCCCTAAACAGGTCCTCTAATTTCAACTGCGATTCGGTACTATATCTTTGCCCTAAAACCTCCAAACGAAGACCACGTGTTCTCGATTCCCATTCTCATATTCACATACTTCATTTGTAGGTTCTTGCTACAATTTATAATCATTGCTAGATTTGACTCATTCACAAAATATTTCTTTCCAATTACTTCCTCTGGTTATTGTATAGAAGAAACTATACTCTAATTTTAATTGCTTTAAAAGTGTGCTAAACAAAAGCTATTGGAGAAAGCATCCCACAACGAAGCACTCCAAGGTTTTAAACCTCTAATGCTATAAATAAAATGATATCTAAGTGGTACTGCAGATGAAGGCTTACAAAGTAAATCTCTTTATATTAAATAATCACAAATGTATATTAATAGGTCCTTTGCTGAATAGCTGTTCATAGCATGCTAATTAGACAATGTATATCAATTCAGATTTTTTTAATTGTCTTGGCTTTTAAGTTTGGAAATGTTATGTATACACTTTGTATAAGCAATGACTAAGCATAATGCTATGCTATTATTTTTTATTAATATATGGAAATTGATGGTATTAACCTGTTTAGTTACTTTAGGCAACAACCTAACTTTCCATAACTCTTAGTAATATGCATTGGAGCTGAACCAATTGTAAATCTATGGTGGCCTCTAGTGGCAAATGTATATACTGGACACAGCAATGCACTCATTTTTATAATCATTTTTTAATATAACGAAATAACCCATGGGTATTTAGTTTTGTTTAAAAATGTATTTATTAAATGTTCCTGCACTGATTATTATGTAATCTGTTATCTGTTTTACATGTTGTGGGGGATCGGCTCAAAATGGTGCTCTCACAGCATCAATCTTCTTCTTCTTCGCAATTATATTAGGGTTTTAGGGCTCCTGCCCACGTTTATTTGTAAAACAGTCCAAAACAAAGGGTTACCCTCGCAGGGGTTAATATAAATCCAACAGTCACTCGAAAATGCCAATCCTCCTGGCTTCGCACCTTTCAACATAAGTTGTCATCCTTGGCTTCCCGGTAGCAACAGGCCTTGGCCTCACACTCACTGTGAGCCCCCTGTATCAACTGCTCCAGTAACTACAGGCCTGGGCCCCACACTCCTTGTGTGCCCCCTGTCTTCACTCTGTCAGAAGCCCACGGTCTCCTACTTCTATCAGGAGCTGTGTCTCCAACATCTCTCAGGAACCCACTGACACACTGGTCTTTGCTCCTTTTGTGGAGACACACCTGGCTCCACTCACCTGCAAACAGGTGTAAACCCTTTAGTGGGCCCTGGGGGAATAGGAAGGCCCACACAATTCCATCCTCCCTATCCCAGAGTCTGGGAGCCCTTTAAGAAAACTAAAACAAAAACTCTCAGCAACCTGATGGTGCTGGGCAATAGTCATTCCCGGACTCCTTCCAGGAACCTCCTAACTAATTTACTCTCTAATTTCACAGAGACAGATGACCAATCTGTCACAAAGTATATAGTTATATCTTTTAGAGGAACTCACAATCTAATGTTCCTACTAGTGTTGAGTGTAAATATTCGCAATTCAAATATATTCGAGGAATACATTGTGCATATCTGTGCGCATTGCGATGCGCAATACATGCAAGTCTATGAGGTACCATTGCGCACACATGTTTGCAAATATACGCTCGTACATATGCAAGGCCGTAGAATGGCAATGAGTCAAATTATTTCGAATATCCCTGAAAACATTTGCGAAATAATGTGAACACAAATTTAGCATATGTCGCTCAACACTAGTCCTACCACAGTCGCATGTAATAATGTGTCATAGATCATGTTAACAATCTAAGGAATTTTAATGTGGATAAGCCAATTAACCGAAACCAGAGCACTTGAAGGAAACCCATGCAGACATGAGGAAAACATGTAAACTCCTTGCAGATAGTGCCCTGGTTAAGATCCGAACCTGGCCAAAGTGCTAACCACTGAACCTCTGAGCTGCCTATAAACTGATACACTAATATACTGATTAACCACAACAGAAAAAAAAACTCCTGTGTAATACACTGCCTGGCCAAAGAAAGTTGCTACCTGGATTTAACTAAGCAAATACTGTATTTTTCAGACTATAAGGCGCACATTTTCACCCTCAAAATTGGGGGGGGGGGGGGGGGGAGTGCCTGCGCCTTATGGTGCAAATGTGCGACCACCCATTTGGCCGCCAGTGATTGCAACTTGGCCCTCCGCCAGCTCTCCCGGTAGATTGGAGATCTGCACACAGCTGATCTTCCATCTGAACTGCATTGGCTATATTTGCAGAGCCCCACTGATATAGCTAATGCAGAGTGTGTGTGGGGAAAGCTGCACTCGCTGGCAGTTTCCTCACACACACAGCCACAGAGGGGAGAGGGAGACCAGAGTGCAGATTCCCCCATGGGGCCCCCCCCCTCATGTATGAGGAAGAAGAGATGCAAAATGTGCTCTCTAGTGACACCATTCTTGTGGCTTAAATTGGGTACTGCATGCGATTTTTCCCTTATTCATTTAAACACATTAAAAAACATTTTTTCTGATTTCCTGCTCAAAAAACTGGGTGTGTCTTATGGTCAGGTATGTCTTATAGTCCAAAAAATACTGTAGGCACAAGCCTCCTACTGATTAATTACTGCATGTTCAGCAACAGTATGTGCTCCAAGAAAAGGGTCAGTAGACTACCTGAATATACTGAATGACCAGGTTATTCCATCAATGGATTTTTTCTTCCCTTATCGCACTGGCATATTCCAAGATGACAATGCCAGGATTCATTGGGCTCAAATTGTGAAAGAGTGGTTCAGGGAGCATGAGACATCATTTTCACACATGGATTGGCCACCACAGATTCCAGACCTTAACCCTATTGAGAATCTGTGGGACGTGCTTGAGAAGCTCAATCATCAACGCAAAATCTTGTTGCAAAATGAATCAATGAACACTGGATGGAAATAAATCTTGTGACATTGCAGAAGTTTATTAAAACAATGCCACAATAAATGTGTGCCGCAATCAAAGCCAAAGGCGGTCCAACAACATTTTAGAGTGTGTGACCTTTTTTTTTAGTGGGCAACTTCTTTTTTGGACAGGCAGTGTATTTACATGCCCTTTTGTTGGTAAAATAGCTTTAACCCATCAAAGCATAAACTCCAGACCTCTGAATGTGACCTGTGATACCTGGCATCAAGATATTAGCAGCAGATCCTTTAAGCCTCCATAGATTGGATCTGGTTTTCCAGCAAAAAATGCATGCAAACAGAAACATCCACATAATGCAGTTTATTTAAAGGAGAAAAAAAAAATCCGGTTGTGATGTTCCACTGTAAGGGTCAGCATGGACACTCCATCCAGCATTATGGCCAAAATAAAGGTTTTTGTTTTTTTTGCAATATGTGCTATGTTCTGAAATGTTTTGTTTAGAAATAACAATTTCTTTTTTTATATATTTAAAAAAAACTAAAAAAAACAATGTTATGATTTATAACAACAACAAACAAACAACATTAAAGCAAACAATGCCATAATAATCCTTTTGTTACTCTAACCTTAAAAACTTAACTGCATCTTTGCATAATTGACATACAACATATAATTTCTTATCGTTTCTTAGCCTTGACCTATACCTATAAAATTTAGCTTCTTTGAACTTTTTTTTTGGGATTAAGTTTTGTAGTTTCAAAGGACCTAGCATATTACATTGGTCATTGCTAAAATACCTGTCTATATCGGGCCATCAAGGAGTGAATTTCCACTAGAGATAATGGCAAAATTATAAATTTTCTCCACCTTTTAAAGAACCCCATAGCTTTTTTGTCCGGGACCATTGCTGCCTCCTGTGGTTCAATATTAAACACGTCTCTCAAAGAAAGGACGCCGGAGAAAGGACAATGATGGTGGAGTTTTATGATGCAATGCAGCGCTATTAAGAGGCACATCTGTGTCTATTGTGACAACGCTGTTTTAGTCAATTTCCGATCATGATATGCAAACAAAATAGTGATCAGATTCTTGCCTATGTTTTCCTTGTAATCTTTTCTATATAATTGATTACCTCCTGCCACAATTTCTGGGCAGGCCTATAGACATTGACTTACTGAGGCATTTAATAAACATTTAGGACATTTTCCTGATATGATTAAATATTTCTTCTTAAAAGAAGAGAAAGGGTAAGAAAACAATTTCAGTGGAATAGAAACTTCTTTTTATGGTGTGGGGGATCATACTCAAACGGTGTCTCCAAACAGCATTAATCCAATAGACTATTTAGCATTCAAGGGCTCCTGCCCACGTTTATTGTCCAAAACTCAGTCCAAACACAAAGCCTCACCCTCACAGGGGTTAACATCCAAAGAAACAAAAAGTCCTTGAAAATGCCAAGCCTCCAGGCTTGGCACCGATCGACATAAATAGGTGTCCTACACGCAGCTACTCAACAGCCACAGGCCTGGGCCCCACACTCCCTGTGTGCCCCCCTGTACTAACTGCTCCAGCAGCCCTGGGCCCCACACTTCTTGTGTGCCCGTCTCCAACTTCCATCAGAGCCCTGACTGACTGGCTTCAATCTCCTTTTGAGACACACCCAGCCACCTCCCTGCTGTCCATCAGGTGTAGTTCCTGGATGGGATGGGAAGGCCCACCCAGTTCCTTCCTCTCCCATCCCAGAACCCAGAATCCCAAAACAAAAACTAAAACAGCACAACAACCTACTGTTGTTGTCCAACAATATCCTGGATTCCTTCCAGGATACACCACCTGATGGACCACTTACACCGTGGCAGATGACTAGTCTGTCACAATGGCTTAAACCTTTTATAATAAAGACATCTATTTAACACTGCCATTTTTTTATGAAATGTATCATTTAAATTTTAAAAGTCTTGAACAACACACAATATTAAATGTAAAACATAATGATTCCACTCCCTTGTGTATGTAATTTGTATCATTTGGTTTCCTTCTTTTTTATCATGAAAAGTTTGTCCTTTTTCAGCTTTCAATGTAACACAATAATATAAGAAAAAGTTCTGGGAAAAATAAAGTTCTAGCTGATGGAATTAAATAAAAACAGTACAGGTTATGATACGTTCAATACATGAACACCGGATCACAGAAACACAATGTCCTTTATTATTATATTAGTATAATATGAATTACATTCATTTTGTTATTTGTGTTAATTTCCAGATCTGTTTTCCATATTTTTCATTTTTATGTTAGTAATTTTTATATTCAGAACCTCTGTCAAGCTCAATACACATTTAGGACAACATCTGAGTACTTCAGAAATGTATGTTTAATACACAGTTTTCTACCAACATGCAGCTCCAAGGCTTGGCTAATATATGTATTTGTTTTTAAACCACTGGTTCAGTGCTCACTGATGTCACAAAAACGCCCTTGTCAAATGGAAAAAAAACAATTATAGATTATCACTTTTTATTAAAAATAAGAAGTATATACCAGTGATTGATGTGGGAAAAAGACACCCTGACTGACAGACAATTGAAAGAAACATGGAAAAATTAGGTAAATAACTAAAGGAATCGGCCCTTAAACAAAATATAAGCTAGAAAAAGGAAAAAGTATATCAGTTTGCCTACCAGGTATGTCCCAGTAGAACGCCACTAAGTAATGCCTCCCATACACATATAGATTGTGACCCGATGTTTTGGCCGATCAACCGTGCATGATGACATCATCATATGCGGTCAATCGGCCAAAACATTGGGTCACTATCGGCCCAGGCACCCTGTGTGTCAGCGCTGTCCGGCGGGTCCCACTAGCACTCCCTTTCCACCTGGCCTGAGGCCTCCAGAGAATGCCTATCTAGGGGTGCGCATAACTTTTTAGTGAGCTCCTCAGATGAATACCAGGAGATGGTGTTTGGTACTCACCCTATATGTAGGGTGGTCTCCCTCACTGTCCTCTGCGTCAGCCTCCTGCATGGTAGATTTTGCTGCAGATAAACCTCCCTGTTCCAAATTAAGCCTCCGATTAGCTGTCTCCATCCACAAATCACTAGCTGGCTTTGGGTCAACCCCCAGTAATGTTTGAACCCCCAGATCTCATACCTCAGTAGTCAGATTGCAACAAAATCTCTGTGTTCAACACAAGGATTTTAGTGTACATGGAGCTAGGGCTTTACATATGCCTACTGCCTGACTTTCAACCCCCAGATGCTCCAACACCCTTTTTTGGATTAGTAATTCACCATTTAACACCACTATCTGTAACCTTTCATAGCTATTAATGTTTCCCTGTGGTTACCCCAGTGACATACATTGTATGCGTTTACCAATAACAACTGAAAAAACTTGGCAATCTAAAAAAATGTGACTACATCCAAGTAATATTTGATAGGGGGCTTTTTAGTAGGAAGAATGGTAACCCCAAAACGTCAAGGTTCTACCATGCAGGGTTTCAAAGATCTATATGTTCAAATTAGGATAAGTGAAAGCCTGTATGCAGCAGAGTAGTGCTCTATGCTCATGGGGAAGCATTATCTGATGTATTTTAGCTGAAATGTAATTTAACTGTTGTAGCTAGAGGGGTGAAACTCAGAGTGTAAGTAGAAGTAGGGGAGCATTACTGACCCTGAAAGTTTCATGATTATACTATGAATGGTTTTCGTGCTATGAATGTTCAAAATTACACTGTCACACAGGTTTAACTAGCTTAGTTTCTACAGCACTGGAGAGAAGAGAGGGTGTGTCCTGTCCTGCGTTTTGATTGGCTGGGGAGAATGTTTTTGCGGGAGGAGCTACAGGAAGCAGTATCTGACAGAACACAGGAGAGTATGGAGTGGAGGAATGACCCGGGGGAAAGCAGCAGCCGCTGGTCCACATGTGACCCTATTCGGGTCTGGATCCAGACCGGGGTCCGCCTATTGAGTACCCCGGCTCTACTGCCATTTAAATACGGGACTGAGAGTTGGAATCTAAATAAAGTTTTGGATATCAGTAATTACAACACTGCAGGGTAAGTGGTTCGCGTGGGGACAAGCACAGGATACGTGTCTGTGAAAAATTGCATGTTGCATTGCAATATGGTTTAACCCATTGACTGCAATGAGGTATAATAAACGTTATTAAAAGCAAAAAGAGTTTTTGTTGTTGTTGAGCGCTTACCCTTTAAAGTTATTTAGGTAGATTGAGAAGGTTGCTTGATCACTTTGGCTGAGCTCTACAGATGCACAGATGTGAGCTCTACATTTTGCCAGCTGGATGAAGATTACTGATGGACAATAGACGTCTCCTGATATCGATAGTGCCTAGGCGACCCGCTCCTAACAACATTATAGTTAGATACCTTCAGTGTGTGAATCAAGGAACTTCTGCCTATGGCAGTAAGATTCAGTGATGTTTCGGTACTGCTATGCCAGAGAATTTCACATGATGGAGCAAAGATCTATTAATGCAACAAGGATAAAACAAGGGTAAAATCTGTATTACTGTTAAACACAAAAACAAACTGTTCAGTAGCAAATACAAGCATGATTAATAAATTCTCGAATTCTTTGTTTATAACATTTATATGGTAATATCTTGAGTTTTAAAGGAACCAAGTGCACACTTTTCCCCCTATTATCAGGGGGGGGGGATATGAGTAACAAAGCCAGATGAAAGAGCTGCCCACTGCCTGTGTATGTGAGAGCTGGACTTACACTGGGAGCTTTCACACACACACAGAGCCAAGCACTGTGTAATCAACCAGCTCATGGGTGGATCTTTCCTACGGCTCTGTGAGCTGGAGAGCTTGACCCAAAATTATACTTTGACAGATACAGACAGGGGCCGTTCTTCCATCTGCACTGTATGTGAGTTGGGCTTAAGTGAGTGGGAAAAAGCTGATATATTTTTCAGCCATGGGACACTCCCCTGTGTATGGTGTGTCCTATACAGCCGTCTAATGGTAAAAATAAATAACTACGATATATAATTTTCAGCAATAAAGTCATAAATAAATAAATGCAGCTTCACTTCACATAGTGGTTTCTAAACTTTCCCTTCATTGCCCATTTTTTCTAAATAGGAACATAATAAAAAACCCTCCCCCCACACACATACACGTGGCATGCATAATGCATGCATGTACCCTTCACACTGACCCCCAGTTTGTGCATACATAGAGGTACACACACCAATTATGTGCAGAAAATCCCACACAGAGTCACAGAAAGAGAGACATACAGACACATTACATGCCCTTTGCTTTCTTCCTTTTGCTTGTTTCACCGTGGTCAGCTTCCTGCTTGTCCCTCCCTCTGGCTTCTGATTGGGTGGACTGTGTGAAATCCACAGAGGGAAGAGAATAGCAGCAGGTAGAGCCAATAAGCAGCTGAGTGCTGGTCCTCCTGACAGTGTGATTCTTACACAGAGAGTCCTGAATGCCACCTTAGTCGCCCCCTGTTTGGGAACCACTGCATTAACCACTCAAATATTTTTTTTTTAATGTTTTGTTCTTATTTTCATAGGGTGACAACACTGTCCCTGTTTCCTAGGTATTGTCCTCTTGTGTCACGCAAGGATTCTACTGAAGATTACAAATTGCCATTTCTGTACATATTACACATGGGGCTCAATTCTATGTAATTCCAGGCAGTTTTTTTTATATTTATTTTAGAAATAGTAGTAGTTTCATTTCTTATAAGAAAGTAGAGTGTGTGTGCTGACATGATTTATGAGTCTATATGATTTGTGTATGTGTAATTCAGGTTAAACTGCCATGCCGACACTTTGAGATAAATAATTGGATTTTTGGTTTGGGCACTCGGTATCTAAAAGGTTCACCATCACTTACCTAGAGCAATAGGACAGTGCTCTAGAACACTCACAAAGAAAGAAGACCATCTCTACACTGAAATGCACATATTCCTCTATTTTAATGCTTGGCCACTAAACTTAGTAATGCATAGAAAAAAACTTGTACATATTAGCTATTTATAATAGTCCTTTAACAATAAAGCTAATTTGTATGAAGGCGAGGGAATGGTAGTGCTAGTATGTAGTATGTTAGTATGCTACGCACTATGATTTGTAAGGTGAAGACTAGTCATTCTGGATTTCATTTCCATTACATAATGAAGCAAAGACCTGTTTTCAAGCAGTTTTTTCTCTGGTAATTTTACTGCATGGGTCATCATCCTGTTGATCAAGAAGCAAAGAATGGGAAGTAATCATTTCCTAATTTGAAATGAAAACAGGAAACATTTCTTCCTGAAGGTAGGACAAGAACAAATTCTTTGTTATGCAATATAATATACACAGTGACCCCATATACTGTTTATACCTTCTATAGCTTTGCATGCATTTACTTACATTTATTATAGTTGTAATTTAAGCCTTCATGCCAATGACTACTATGCACATTTCAGTGCAGTTACTCTTATTTTATTGAGAAGGACAAGGGGCAGTGCTATAACCAATAGTAACTGAGGAGGAACAAATTAGGATATAACTCAGTTTAAGCTCATTTTACTTATCAAAGAAATCTGTGAAGTTTTAGTGAATTACGTCAGAAACATATAATTCAGTTTAAGCTCTTGTGAGCTTTGACAGACTTCTCTATAATACCTTGCATGCCCTTCCAACTAGAGAATACACTTTATCACTGTGTTCAGTGCCAACTGGCAGTCAACAAATTGAATTTGATCTTTGATCAATAGTTTTTTTTTTAAATTTATACTAAATATGTAGATATAGTAAGCATTGTTCAGGAATTCTGATAATCTATGTGATCCATTAAGAACATCAAGCACTTCCTAGCAACCACCAGCCAATTTCAGTGTTACCATTCTTTACTATCATAACCAAGCTAACAAACTATCCTACCTGAGACCAGGAAGACTGTTGAAACTAGGGATGCCAAGTTATCAAGTCCAAAAAGGAAGCTGAGGTCATACACGGAAAAACAGTCCATAAACGGAGAAGCCAGAATAGACAGTAGAGGGGTCAATATGCAAGTAGAGGTCATGCACAGAAGATCAGTCCAATAAACAGACTAGCCAGAGGATTAAGCTGGCCATCAATCACCATGTGGGTTCACAGTGATCAATCCTGCGGGAATCAAAGCTGCCTACATGGAGCGATAGATCCTCTTAGGAATAAAAATCAATCGAACAGGGAATGGACATATCTGTTTTTCCCTGAATGATCGTAATTACTTTAGATGGGACATGGTCCCCTTCCAAAGTATTGAACGGGAATCAATGTGCACAGTGGTGCGCATCAATTTGCCATTTGATGGACGAACGCTCATGCACAGCGTGATGACATCACCACACTCTGATCGCGTGTCCGTCGATCTAACAGGTATCGACCTGTGTATGGCCAGCTTAAGTCAGGATTGTAGTCAAAACACAAGCAGAGGTCAGTAGATCTAGAGCAGGCAAGATAAGTCAAACAGTCCAAGCTAATGCTCTCACAAATAACACAGGAGCTGGGGCCTGGGGCGGTGACCTCATGAACACTATGGTGTGGCAAATCCCCATCATCCTTTTCTCTCTCAACAAGAAAGTAGTTATCAGCAAGCTGAAGCCAGTCTGGAGGTGCTAGGGAAAGTCATGGATTAACTGAATAAGGGTATGTCTCCACTGCGTTGTGTGCGTTGCTTAACGCAGGGGGTCCCAACAGAGCATATACACATGACATACCTGGAGAGACCTATAACATAGTGCAGTACGTTAACATCTGCATTGGCGGATGTGTTAACAGAGTATCCGCCGGGCAGGTAAAGTGTATGTGCTCCGTCGGGAACCCACCAAGCACTGCTCTTAAGGTAGGGGGTCCCGCTGTTGCACACAATGCGGTGGAGACATAGCCTCCAGGGGCAGAAGTGTTCAGGCAGTAGCATGAGCACCATCTTGTTCCCCCAAATTTGCCCATGGTATACAAACAAACACCCTGGGAAACCTAAACTAGCATCTCTGTGTACCTTTACATAAACTAGAATAACCAATTAGATGCAAATCTGCCCTGTAATGTATTTATTAGTATTCATTCCTCAAACTGAAAATGTTATGTATCATTTAGCAGACCATTTATTAACACACCGTACTAAAGCGTTTTATTTCTCATTCATACTTTTTTTTTATAACAAAATACATTTTATATAAAAAAAAATACAATTACATAAAAATGAAAGATTTTTCACATAATAGGAGTAATTGGCAAACAGATTATTAAGGTTTGTTTTTTTTCGTTTTTACAAATCTATGACATTTGAGACAAAGTGTATAGAATTTAGAAACAATTTATCACCAACAATTGTGTAGAGAATATTTGTCATGAATACATTAATAATGTAATGTCAAAAGTCTTCATTAATGTCATAAAAAAGTGATCATAATTGTTGATTATGAACAGCATGTGGTTCCAAATCTTAGGCAATTAAGCAAATAAGCAATAAAGCAATAAGCAATAGGCAACAGTTACACATAAACATCATTAGTTATTGAAGATAAGCAAGTTCTTCCAAGTTTTCCTTTTGCTAGCATGGCACCTTTGAGTTGGTCTTTACTACTAACTGACTAAAGTCCTGGCCAAAAAGTTTTGAGAATGACACAAATATTTGAAATTCGGAAAGTTGCTGCTTAAATTTTTATAATAGGAGTTTGCATATACTCCAGAATGTTATGAAGAGTGTTCAGATGGATTGCATAATCCTTCTTTGCCATGAAAATTAACAAAATCCCACTGCATTTCATTGTTGTCATTAAAGAACCTGCTGAGATCAATTTAGCAATTGTCTTGTTAACTCAGGTGAGAATGTTGACGAGCATAAGGCTGGAGATCATTATGTCAGGCTGATTGGGTTAGAATGGCAGACTTGACATGTTAATAGAAGGGTGAAGCTTGAAGTCATTGTTCTTCTTTTGTTAACCATGGTGACCTGCAAAGAAATGTGTGCAGCCATCATTGCGTTGCATAAAAATGTGAGAAGAAAAGGTGAGCGCTACAATCAGTCCTGTGTCATGCCATCCAGACCATTAATGTGTGGGGTTGCTTCTCATCCAAGGAGTGGGCTCACTCACAATTTTGCTCAAAAACACAGCCATGAATAAAGAATGGTACCAAAACACCCTCCAACAGCAACTTCTTCCAACAATCCAACAACAGTTTGGTGAAGAACAATGCATTTTCCAGCATGTTGGAAGTGATAACTTAGTGGCTCAGGGACCAAAACATTGAAATTTTGGGTCCATGGCTTGGAAACTCCCCAAGATCTTAATCCCATTGAGAACTTGTTGTCATTATTCAAGAGGCGGGTGGACAAACAAAAATCAACAAATTCTGACAAACTCAAAGAAGTGATTATGAAAGAATGGGTTGCTATCAGTCAGGAATTGGCCCAAAAGTTGATTGAGAGCATGCCCAGTCACATTGCAGAGGTCCTGAAAAAGAAGGGCCAACACGGAAAATACTGGGTCTTTGCTTAAATCTCATGTAATTGACAATAAAAGCCTTGAAATGTATGAAGTGCTGATAATTCTATTTCAGTACATCACAGAAACAACTGCAACAAAGATCTAAAAGCAAACTTTGTGAAAACTTATATTTGTGTCATTCTCAAAACTTTTGGCCAGGACTGTAGAGTCAAGAGAGGGTTATCTTAGAACAATGTCTACACAAATATAAAAGTAGAAGAAAGCTACTGTTCCTATGGAACATAATTATAGCAACAATGGTGTCCTAGCTAGCTTGCCCATCTAAACAAGTGGAAATATTGCATTCTTAAGCTAACAGTGGGTGCCATGCACGTTCACAACACCCGATGTTCCTCTAATCTGCTGTTTCATTTGAGTCATCCAAGGCTCCCTCGAGCAGGATCAACAGATCCAACTCGAAGGAACTCGACAAAACAGGTTTCCAACATGTTGTAAAACCTTGGTCGAAACCCATTACATTAAATGGGGACATGAGGGACTGGGAAACCGGGTCCCCATCGCACAGTAATTGATGTGTCCATGTGGTGCACATTGATTACCGTCCGATTGACCCGCTATCAATTACAGCGTGGTGACCTCACACCGCTGTTATTGATCGCTGGTCGATTGCATGGGAATCTACCCGCGTATGGCCAGCTTTAGATTAATGGCAGTGGTTCCCAAACTTTCCCTGCAGGGTCTTCCTTTTTTAGATTATTGAAGACCCCCCCCCCCCCCCCCACACACACACACACACACTCACACACACATGCATTCAAACTACCCAGTTTCAGATTGAGGAACATTTTTACAATAGCCATGTTAGCGTTTCAGTATTGTGTACTAGTACTAGTGTAAAATGGCCCTCAAACTTTATTTGAAATACAACTCTACAACTCTACTCTACAAATTTGGTTTTTATACCAAAAATTCAGAAAAAGTCATAATTTACATAGAGAGACAAAGACACTACACTTATACAGAGAATCATTCACTGACAAACACACACAGATGGTTAGCTTTCTGCTTGTCCCTCCCTCAGCCCCCTAGCTGCATCCACCCTGGAATACCTCTGTGCCCCCCAGTTTGGGAACCACTGGCTTAATTGCAAAATGCCAATAGTGCGCTGTAGGGCTTCTGGCTGAAACCTAAGGGTTGATTCCTTGGCCAAGGTTCATGCACGTAAGCCACAAACTTGAAAAACCAGAACATTCAAATATGAATATGCAAACATTCAACTATAACAAACTATAACAAAAAGCTGGAGAAGTAACTGCTATGAGTCAGTGTATATTTGACATAGTAAGTACACACTGAATATTTGCAAGTATAGAGAATACTATATTGAGAAAACAAATTCAAGCAGAAGAGCATTCTAACTAAAGAAGCTGTTTTCCTTTTATTACTTTGAGCACCAAACACATTCCCAGGTTTCCCCTCTACTTGACAGGTCTAAATGTAGTGAATACAGCCTAGGTTTATTACCCATTTTTTTTAGTTAAAAAGTTTAACGTTTACGACTGTTGACCTGCTAATATGCTTATTTTAATGATCCTAGTGTCTTAAAATCAATGAATACACAATTATATTTAGAAAATTAACAACTCTCTTGTTGCATATATATATCTCCTTTTGAGAAAGCACCAGTAGTCAATGGGCACCTGGTGTCTGCTTTGTCAGTATGGTAATATCCACTGGAAATTTTTTTACTGGTACAATCCAGTAAGACAGACATTGTCTTCAAGGATCCGGAAAAGCCTTAATAATACTTTCATAGGCAGGCGGTGGAGTGTGAGTGGAAGGAGCAAGGCGCAAACTGTTGTTTGACCAATGAAATTCAGGATGACCAAGATTGCTAGCATTGTTGAGTGTTGGTGATGTGCTGTTGGATCTGGGAAGTGTTACCATTTGGCTTTCAGCTTCAACAGGTACTGGAGGTGACTGTAAGAACGGATGGAATGTGGATGCTCTGAAGCTGGGCTTCCGGTTAAATGGGTCATTTTGCTCTTGTGATGTCTGTCTTTGAAAAGTCAGACTTGCCAAACTGAGGTTGCTCCTGCGTTCGCAGCTGCTGTTTCGGTAAAATCCCGATCTATTTAAGGCATGGTTTTGGGATGATGTTCTAGGGCGGCGACTAGATGAATTTGACATTCTTGGAGATATAATTGCCATCGCTCGACGACGGGACATGCATGTGAGTATAAAATAAATTATACCTCCAATTATCAACCCGATGAAAACGGAGACAGTAAACGATAATATCAAACCATCTGCAATAAAAAAGAAAGGCTGATATTAGAAATTCATCTGAAAATGTTGAGGGCTTAGATACACTTTTAAAAACATTTATATGGATATTTTTTAAACCTTTAAAACACCATTTTCTTTAATATAGGATCAGCTTTGTGTATAGTTGAGGCCAAAATTATTAGCCCCCTTTATGAAATTAGACACCACTCCTGACTGAAATAAGAAAGGGCAAAAATTAGATATCCAAAATTATTAGTCCCCTGGCCATTAATAGGCAGTGGCATAGGCAGACGCCTGGAAGAGCACATGCTTTGACATCCACGCAAGCTAGTGCTGCAAAGCTGTCCCAGGGAGGATCAACAACAAAAAATAGGGGGTTTACCCCTCTCTTAAGAGCCCCGATGTTTGAACCTATATTGGATTCATATGGTTTTTGGTTGGAAAGGTTTCTCCTATTGAGACATCCAATTTACCATGATAAGATTTCAAGCATCTAAAGCTACTGATTTGGAAGCTGGGTATGCCTCAATCTGGGGCATAGGTAACCCAGGAGTGGGTACCAGAACACTAGCTGTAGAAGATCCTCGGAGAAAAGAAGAATAACCCAAAGATTATATACTCATTATCATCTTCTCCAGAGAAAGCCACAGATGTTTGGCTAGCCAATTCCCTCATGGACAGAGTTGGCTAACTTGGTATCCTTACTCCCTTGGATACCCTGTGGAACCACTTAGGAAATTAGGGATTTTTATTATCCCAGCTAGACATGTGATACCTTGCTACTGGAAATCTACACATACCCCAACTCTTAAAGAATGGGTGTCTGAATTAGGATCTATTCAACGTATAGAACTCTCCATTGCGCATCTACAAGATCGCGCTGCAACGCATATTGATACATGGGCAGTTTGATCCTTATATGTAGAATCTGAAGACTTCACTAAGTGGATTGCCTGATCTGTCGAGATACCTTCTATACGCAGCTCCAGTCCTGTCTCCTTCCTCCCTTCTATTTCTTTCTTACCTTTCCCTGCTTTCTTTTTTCTACTCTACATATTCTTATTTCTTCTCTTGTCTCTTGCGTTAACACTTACACTTCAGTTCCAGTCTCTTTGTATTGTATTGTATTTACAGAATGTTTTTCTCAGTGAGATATAGATTTTGGATTATAATATATGTTCCTGTCCTCTTCAGTAAAATAATGTTTACTGTATACTTTGGAACAAGAAAAGTGGAAAAGACCAGATGTTTTCTCTGTACTCATGTATGACTGTCATCTGTTCTTAATAAAATTATATTGTTAAAAAAAAAAGTAAATGAGGGACCAGGGAGTTGTGTATTTGTTACTGATGTTGTCTATATATATATATATATATATATATATATATATATATATATATATAAACTTATGTTATGTAATGGAGGGCTGGATTTCTCAGCACATTTCGATGTATAGGGATGATACATCAAAACCTTTTTAAACAAAAATGTTTAATTTACCTATGGGTGGTCAGCACAAATAAAGAAAATTTTTAACTAAATTTGTGTTGTTGGAATTCTATTTTTGCCTTTAAAGCCCCAAAGCCGGTTTGTGTTTCCCCTGATACATACATATTGCAGTATTGCATGGCAGCAAATACTTCACACCCCTGCTGTTCTAACCATAAAGAATGAAAAGGCAGGGGATCTTGAGAAACATTATAACTACATCCAATAGAGTCAGGGGGACAGGGCTGCTCCCATATGTATGCTGCCATGAAAATTATGGAATCGTGATTGAAGTACCTCTTCTTCATTTGCTAACTTTGGCCAAGGAAGCAGCTCAATGAAGAATCCTGATTGTGTCAAACCTCTGCTACAGAGGCTACTGTACTTGTGGTAACATTCAGGGCAGCAAAATGTTTTGCACTCTTTGGTCTGTAGGCAGGTCTTTTGACCTCATGGTTTGGTATTTGCTCTGATGTACATAGTCACCTATGAGGTCTATTATAAAAAAAAATCTCCAACTGAATGTAATTCAGAATAACTGGACTCCATTGAAGCTGCAGAAACATCAGAGAAGTGATTAAGATAAATGGGAGGTACCTTTTCCAAATGACAAGGTCTAACATAAATGGAGGTTTTTCACTTTTTTTAGTGTATAAAATATTATTTTATATTATTATTGTCAGTAGGGAGTATTGACTGTAGATTTATTATGAAAGAATGTATGTGTATTGATTTATTAATGATGGTTAAAAAGTGTGCTTCAGTTTATTTAAAGTTTTATTTTATTTATGTCCAGGGTTACCCCACCCCCAACAGGACACACATGTTAGTAGAAACATGACATATTATTCAGATTCATGAATTTCTTTATGTAGGAAAATACCAAATCATATCATTCTTGTCTGACTCAAACTTATTCCACATGAAATAAACATTTTGTGTCAACATAAACCCAGCAAGAAAATTGTATTTAATTCTATTTAGCAAGTCAATAGGACCATGGACTGCATAGTGCTATCATAGATGTCTGCTTATGAAATGTGCTTTGTTCTGTGACACTTAATCAGATTTTTATGTTTCTGAAATAAATTTGCAGTGCAAACACTAGACAAGCTTTGAGATACTGCTGCATGCATAATGTGTCTACTGCTGTTTCTAGCCTTAACGTCAAGTAGGGGATTTAAGAGAAAATACAGGATAATATTTTCAGGACTTTTTCTTTTTCTGAAACACATTTTGATGTTATTTGCAAATACGTGTTAAGAGAAAATAATATACATCATGCTGTAAGTTTTGGATATTTTTTTTAAGGATTACCTTCTGAGTGTAGTACTTTCAGTCTTTGATATTTGTATCTCATAAGCACCTTGCTGGCAGATGGAATAACACATATGAGATTGTAAGACAAGTGTCCTTAAACTACAGCCCACAGCCCCATAAAGCAGTAACCCCAAAGTTTTGAGCTGTCATATAAACTCCAGTTTAGGAGAAAGCAGAAACCGATACATAGATGGTTAGGTTGCACCAAGGGCATCTTGTGGCAATAAATGGAAATGCAGTGATGACATCACATCAGGGCGGCGGCAGGACATTTAAAAGTAAATTGCACTAAAACAGTTTCAGTGTGATTCCCCAGATGTGCCCTTTGAAGTTAACCCTCTCTCCCCTGGTGTGTTCATCACACCAGGGGAGAGAGGGTGCCAAAGGGAATTGTACTGTATACAGTGATAACTGTATCCTATACAATTCAAAGAAATAAAAAACACAAAAGACATATCCAATTGTCATAAAATTATTATTATTATAAACAAAACATAAGTATGAATACATACTGTTTTGAAATCTTTCATACAAAATAAGTATTTTAAAGATTTTATCATTCAAATGATACCTTTTATAATTTTGTTGTATATTGTATATGTATTTGTTTTTTACATTATTGTGTGTTTCAAACATTATATTCAGGATGTTGTGCGAACATATTTTGGGAAGTTACAGGTCTACAACATAAAAAAAATTCCATTTAAGCCTATGGTATGCTTTTGGTACAGAAATCTGGACCTTGCAAGAGCGCTAGGTCTCTTTAAAATTTTCAAATTGTAGGCGGCAGTATCTGAAGAATTTCAAGAGTACATGCCTGACTTAATATAGTAAGACTCCATATATATATATCTGCAATACAAATTTGTAATTTTTGGATTATTTTATCTGATTTCCTGAAATTAATTTAATTTGGCTTATTTAACTCTGACACCCTATTGAGTATATAGCTTATTGTTTGTGTATAGACTTGCTCAAAAATATTCAATCACTGGTTCAAAGTTTCTCCCAACACTTTTGTTCTGGGGAACCAAGATCCAACTGAAACTCACATATTTGGATTGAGAGGACTTTGGGTTTTCTAAGTAATATTGGAGTTATGTGTCATATACCAATTTCTGGCATTCTGTCAGAAGAAATGGATGTTTGCGATGCAGAAGAATTACTTGTTGAGATTTTGGCAAACGTTTAAAAAAAATCAGTAAACAGGAACATCCTGAAAATATGCTGAATGGAGACCAATATGGAAAGAACACTAAAGCTAGACATACACGTGTCGGATTCCATGGCCGATTGATCACTTATCCGATCGATTCCGGCGATCTCAGCGGGAATCCGAGCTCCGATCAATTGGCCAATTAAGAGTATCCGATCGCTGCATACCACCTTGTCCCACGGATTCCTGGACGATTCCGTGTCCGATCACTTACTTCCCAAATGGCAAATCCCCCTGATGTGTGCAGAATCGGATCAGAAAGACCAACATGTTGGTTCTCTGTCAGATCCGATTCTGAGCACCCGATCAATCGGACGCGAACGATCGGACAAGGTGGGCTGCACGCAATTCCGGCACGATCGTTTCGCGTGCACGCGCCCGGAGCCGATCGTCCCGGAATCCGGTCGGAATCCGACCCGTGTATGGGGGCCTTAATACCCCTGGATAGGTAAGTAATGTGAAGAGCTGCACACAGGTTTTTTTGATACTTGAAACTTTTCTCTCAGCTTTGTTCCAAATATCTTTATTTACTGTTTTCTTATAGAATTTTTAAGAAAACTTTTTCTAAAAGAAATGGAATAACAGTAGAGAAAAAAAAGAAAGATCCATAAAAGGTTAAAAGAAACACAGCATTGACAGAAAATAAATGCCCGGACTAGTAAAGAAAAAGTGCAAATTAAACAATAGTGAACTGTTGTATATCATCATGAATAGTAAAAACACAATGGCATCCCTTAAGGTGGGTTTACACGTATAGATTTTTTCTTTATCCTCCTGGGCGCTATGCCCAAACTCAGTTCGGGCGCAGTTTGATCGCTGATCAAACTGTGCCCGTGCAAGGATTGGGCACAAACGGCGCCCCAAAAAAATGGCGCGAAAAGCCCGTAACGCCCAGAGGGTTAATCAACTGGCAATTAGATTTTTTTGTTCGATGTCTTTGTCAAACATGGTTCAGTCATTTATCGAATGTAACATTAGATTTTTTGTTTGTTCACCGCTCATATCGAATGAAAATACATTCGAAATTACAACGACAGATAGAAATTTACCAACATGTTTGATGACCTTTCAAACCTTTTTTTTTGCTCGGGTTCAACAAAATGTATCCACCAAACAAATTGCCCGTTGTAAATTTTTGTTCAACCAACCAAAAAATAGTTTGTTCTTCATTATTATTATTAGATATTAATAATTATATAGATGGAGGATACATCCTTAAAAATGAAAAAAAAAATAGGGTATAGGGTAAGAATCTGGCAATAGGTTACCATTGATCCAGTCATCCCACTGCTCCCACTTTCCATTAAACATATTTATAGTATCATAGATATGTGCATATATCTTTACCATTAAGTGGACAACAAATATTCTAGCATTTAATTCAAAGAAGGAGGTGATGTAGCTTTCCATTTAATGGCAATTAGACATCTCACAACCTTTAATATGTGAGACAGCTTTGAAGGTAATTGGCAGGAGGCCTAATGGGAGTGAAAGAGATCCAACCCTCAAAAAGTCTGACAATCAGATCATG
The DNA here is from genome assembly GCA_036250615.1 of Ptychadena robeensis. NCBI lineage: Eukaryota > Metazoa > Chordata > Amphibia > Anura > Ptychadenidae > Ptychadena > Ptychadena robeensis. The sequence continues at coordinate 122,140,833 of CM070035.1, read as the reverse complement.
CACGGATGCCCAGAAATCAGGAGATCTTGTCAAAACATATAAAGAAGGTGTAATAAACTAATCAATTTAATTCACTTTAAGATTGTGTGTATGTGGAGAGATCATGTGGAGGGCAGATTATTAATGTGTTGATTCATGTTATATTGAGATGTTACCTTTTAAAAAGTTCATGGTTTATATAAACTTCGTTCATTGTATATAAAATGTGAAGTTTGGACAGAAAGAGAGAATAAATATGAAATCTCTCCTGTGTTCAGGGTACTGGGTGACAGATGCTGCTCGACAAAATAAAAAAAAACAATAGGTATATATCAGAGAGGGGGATACCAAATATCTATCAATACTATAAGAAATACTGGTAGCCCCTTCTCCCAAATATACCTATTATATGTACCTATTATATGTACTATATATACCTGTTTTGTAGTATAAGGCATTGTACCGCATATACTTATTATACTACTATAGTACAAAGTATATTTAGTAAACGTGTGGAACTACCAGTATTTGTTAGTACTACAAGTCTTGTAACCAAAACCATTTTTTGATAGCAGGGCCTATGTAACTCTCTAAACCCCCTTGATCTCTTTTGTCATAGTAGTGCAACCCTGAATGTTTCTGGGTTAATATCTACAGAGACTACCTGCAGCCCAATTTTCATAGTCACATTTCAGCTGTCAAACATATTACACATTACATATGCCTACTCTGGCTTTGAACCCCCAGAACTCCAACACCCTTAGGAGTCCAATTTTTGGGGTTACTTATTTACCACAGAGAATACCCAATTTCACACCCCTATTTGTAACCTGTATCCTGATTTTTTCTTGTCTGTGAACTGCCCACACACAATCTATTTGAGCAGTGTGGTTTTGGTTGCAGGGCATATGCCAGTTTGTTAGTTTAACCTTGCCAGCAATGTTTGCTCAAGAATCTGTAAAGTAATCTCTAAAAGTCCCTGTCTACTCTACAGCCACCTTATATCCACCTGTTCACACCAAACTAAACCCTGAATGCCTTCCATGGTGTAGTTAACACAATGATTCTCTCCACACTGTACCTTGATATTCTGTGTCTTTAGCATTCTTTGTACATCATTTTCCGAAATGTTGTCCTGTTTCTGGTACATTTTTTCACATATTGTCCCTTTGAAGTCCCTATTGCATGTATATATTTTGGAGAATAGCCCACAGCATATATGAAATGTCTCTTGACATTGTAAAAATATGATGACATCTCTGTTGTCAACATTTCACATCTTTACATTCACATTTCTGCAAATCAACCTAAGGCCTCTAAATACCAAAAAACAACATAAGGTATGCTCTTTCATTGTTATCATTGTGTGAAGGTACAATAGTTCATACTGGTTCCAAAAAATGGTTTCACTATACTGTACTAGGCTTTGTCATGTTTAGTTCTCTCAAAGTGTCTGTTGATCAACTTCATGGGTGAAACTTTCCAACACATAGTGACACATATGCTGTATTTTACTTTTCTTGCCAGGTGTTTCCTTTCTAAATTTGCTGACAAAGCTATTGCTTACATTTTACATCATCATAAGAGCATGAATAGTACAGGATCTAACAGTGGTAGTAGTTATTGTCATAGACATTATATACACACTGTATGAAGATCATCTCTAAATGAAAGAAGTCATATGTGTACACATAAACACAATATGCTTATATGAAAATATAATATTTGTAAATAAAATCTGTAAGATTATTTGTACATAGGGCAGCCATGTTTGTCCCTTATACATCAATGGTCTCTCGGAACTGCTTTTGATACAATAGAAAATAATTTTTTAAGCAGCATATATCCCATTTTACATAACTTATTTATTTTTTATTTTTTTATTAGGCAATTGGTAATTTATTTGCTGTGTACAAAACCACATCCTGGATTGTTTATTTTTTTTACCAAACAAGCTTTATTGAAAAATTATAAGTATGACAAAAAAATTTTGGGGGGGGCAAAATGATAAAGAAATAACCGTTTGCAAACATATACATGAAATAAAGCATTGTCAACACGTGATAAATTCAAGATTCAGTAATTAGCAACAGCATTGGAGCAAGTTACATAAGGTGTTGAGTAAACAGTCTAGCTCGACAGAAAGCTTGCAATCTGAACGATTAACATAGGGATAAAAATGTGGAATAATAAGGGTGACAAATTATAAAAGTGAGATAGGGAAGGGGAGTAGGTTGAGTAAATTCAACATGAAAGAAAAAAATGGCGGACCTCCCTTCCCCTCTCTTCACAGGGAGTGCAGAATTATTAGGCAAATGAGTATTTTGACCACATCATCCTCTTTATGGTTGCCCTTACTCCAAGCTGTATAGGCCCGAAACCTACAACCAATTAATCAATGGTGATGTTGCATCTCTGTATGGAAGGGTGTGGTCTAATGACATCCAACACCCTATATTAGGTGTGGCATAATTATTAGGCACTTCCTTCCTTTGGGGCAAAATGGTCAAAAAGAAGACTTGACAGGCTTAAGCAATAAAAATATTGAGATATTTGCAGAGGGATGCAGCACTCGTAAAATTGCAAAGCTGCTGAGCGGTGAAATCATCGAACAA
>CM070035.1:122095081-122112397 GCA_036250615.1 Ptychadena robeensis | reverse complement strand
AATTGATCGTTTTAAGTTGATTGATTGAAAATCTGACCCGTGTATGGGCTGCTTAACTTATATAAACTCCTATCTCCTCCCAGATGGTTTACAAGATTACAACATCACATGTTCCAAATATTTGCCGTGACACCTCCAACCTATGTTTTGCCCAGCAACAGCACAAACATAATTACTGACATTTCTCATGAGGACACAGTTAACCATTTAACGATCATGGTACAGTACACTTACAATCCACCTTCCTATAAGAGCACTAGATCTGCAAGGAGTTTGCATGTTCTCCCTATGTCTACAAGGGTTTCCTTTGGGTACTACAAGTTCCTCCCACACTCGCAAGACATGCTGATTGGTTAATTGGTCTCACCCCAAAGAATCTGCTACCTTACTACACATGACCTAGACTGTGATATATCAATGTGTTAGTAAAATATATTTGGCTATATCTGGCCATAGACGCTTAGATTTGTCTAGATTTGATTAGAGATCGATTTGTTATATGATCGGGACAAGTTATACATCAATCGAAAGGTGCACAATTTTCGAGATATGATTTACGGTGACGTAACTAAAGATTGGCTCCACCAAAAAATGTGAGTGGAAAAGATGGATGTGGTATAAGGCCTGCATGGGCCGATCAATAGAAACGATCTAAAGTCTCTAGAAATGTCCTTAGCTTTGCGATTGATCAACTAAAAATTACAGACATGTCCCTGCACAATCGTTTTTTTGTGAGATTTCTTGTCATTTCGGTCTATTGCATGCTTTAAACATGCATCGCTTTGTGATATGGCTTTAGGTATGGAGATTAGATTGTGAGCTCACCTCAGAGACAGTTAGTGATGTGACTATAAAACATCCCTTAGGTAGAACAGACGTTTCAAAGTTTGAGGATCTAGTATAGGTATAATGTAAAAATGTTGGTTTTCTTAAACATGAAGATTACATTAAATATCCAAGCGTTAAAAAGCAATTAGCATATTTATATTTAATGCAGCTCTATCTCCCATTTTCCGTACCCACGCTCTTCAGGATTGCCTAGTACAGGAACATTGAACCTATTGTGGGTGTGCACTGACAACTTTCCATATGCCTGATATAAAAGTTTACTCACATCTGGGTAGGTTATGAGAGATATAGTATGTTGAAAATATTTGTATATTAGACATATTCATCCTTTTCTCTTTCTCACAGTAATTATCAACACACTGAGTACGTAAGGAGCCAATATTAGAGGTGACATGCATTAACATTTCTGGCGGTGACTTTTTAACCTTCTGGGTGTTGCACACGTGGCGTGGTTTTTTTTATAACCGTGCCACGGGCAATCACGGCGGAGCACAACATGCTTCGCCGTGATTGCCTGCCCGGCCAGAGGTTCAGTTCATAAAGAGTAGAGTTATCCTGAAAAAAGGCGACGCCCCTCCATTTACATGGAGGTCTATGGCGCCACCTACTCCCGCCCCCTTTGCGTCACCGGTGACACGATCGGGGGCAGACCCGAAAGCATCGGCATACATGAAACTCAGCCCGAGTTAACTCGGGCCAAACACCCAGGAGGTTAAACATTTAAGAAGTTTTGTTCATGTAATGTGAATTTTGTTTTTTCTTTTGTGTTTGGGTTTCCTTCAGGGGTCCTACTGTTTTGGTATTCACTTTAAAAATTTGTAAGATCTTAATAAAGTGAAGACTATGAAGATTCTTTTGCATTAAATATAAATGCTTTGAACAATCTCAGACTGAAGGGTCGGCCCCCACACATTTCACCTCACCAAACTAGCGTTATAGAATTTATGAGTTGATTGCAAAGCCTCTGAACATACTATCAACACCAACAATTGCTGGAGATGTAGAGAAGGGTGTGGGAACATTTGAAAACAAAAACAAAAAGTTTGCACTAGCACATGTAGTTTTTGTATTATGTTTTCGAAAAATTTTACTTTTGAACTTACCGTATTTTCCGGCGTATAAGATGACTGGGCATATAAGATGACCTACAACTTTTCCAGTTAAAATATAGAGTTTGGTATATACTCGCCGTATAAGACTACCCCCTCTTCCAACGCACCCCAAATAAAAACAATGTATGTCTACTCTGACTTTTCAACCCACAGTCTCAAACACCTGTAGAAGGTCCGAATATTTTTTTGTAATTAGGAAGGATAGGGAAAGTGAAAGCATGTACTGCAGCTGAGTAGTGGCTTTTTTATGCTAATGGGAGGAAGCACATTTTTATAGGGGGCTTTTAGTGGGAAGGATTGCTGCTCAGGGACCTGAAATTTGCATGGATATAGTCTTAGGGGATAACTTAGGTAAACCACAAAATTGTCAAGGTTCAACCATGCAGGGATTTGTCTATGTGTTCCCAATGTAGGCCAAGTTAAATTGTTGCATATAGGAGTATGATCACTCTGGTGATGAAGACAGCATTTGTCTGATTACCTGGACTCTTAAGCTTTTGAAATGTACTACTTATACGTTTTGTAGTAGAGGGGGTGAAACTATTGGGGTTTGTAAGTAGTAGTTATGGTGAGCAGTTACTGACCTCTGAAGTTTCATGATTTACTATGAATGGTTTTCGTTGGTTGCTATGTTAATGTTCAAAGTTTTAGTTTGTGGTTTCTACAGCAGTGGACGAGAGGGGAGAGGGTTGTCTTGTGTTCTGCGTGGAGAAGCCATCCTGTAGCCATGGTTTAACACTGCTCCTTCATTCCGCTCTGTCTCCTCTCCCTCTGCTTTCTTTCAGGCCCCAGCAGCACGCGCCCAGGGAGCACAGACTCTGGGAGCAGGCCTACCGACTCTCCCCTAGGATTGATTCCCCGCTGCACCCCCCTGCGCGCCACCCGGCATATAGATGGGCGGACCCCCGACTTTTGGACACATGTTCCTGGGTTCCAAAGGTCGGTCTGTACTACGCCGGGAAAATACGGTTATTCTTTCTAGACCCTCAACTCATCTCTACATCTCCAGCATGTTTGGTGATGATACCATGCTCAGTGGCGTTGCAATCAACTCAAAAGAGAACTGGTCAAATTTTTAAAACAAAAATTGGAACTCACCAGGGAACAAAAGTTAAAACATGTACCGTATTTTTCGGACCATAAGACGCACTTTTTCACCCCCAAAATTGGGGGGAAAAAGTGCCTGCGTCTTTTGGTCCGAATGGTGCGAATGTGTGTCCGGCCGCCGGTAGTGGCTGAATAGAGGTACTGCATGAGATTTTTTCACATTCATTTAAACAAATGAAATATTTTTTTTCTGATTTCCTGCTTTAAAAACTGGGTGCCTCTTATGGTCAGGTGCGTCTTTTAGTCCGAAAAATACGGTAAATGTCAGTAAAGTGTCAGTGAACTTTAAAGAGTTGTAGGCTAAGGACATTGACTGTTACTATATAAAGTTCTATGCAAAGCCCTGCAAAAAGAAAATGTGCTTCTACAAGTCTCTAAAGGTAGCCATACACGAGTCGATTTGTCACAGATCAATTGCCAATCAATTCCTGATCCGATCGTTCCAGGCAAATCAGCAGTTGATTGGATCGGGAATTGATGCAACACCCCCTTGGGAATCCAATTTGTGGCTGATTTGGACATGAGCCGATCTCCAAAATGGCCGATTCCACAAAATCCATCTCTTGGAAAGGCTGCTGCATAGGGCTATGGGTCCACCAACATACTGCGATTGCCAAACGTTCAACCAAATAAACCAATATGTTGGTTCAATGTCCAATCCGATTTGTAGTCGATTCCGATTTTGTTTGGTCGATCGTTCAGGGTGGGCAGAACCTGATTGATTGCTGATCGATTACCGATCGATCTTGTGAACGCGCCCAGTGATCGATCGGTCAAAAATCTAGTGGAAAATCGACCTGTGTATGGCTACCTTTAGGCCTACCACATTCTCATTTACTGCACTCTATGCAGTGATACCAGTTAGCATATATACATGTCCTTATTCACTTGAGTGCTCCATTTGTCAAGCAGAAATTACATTACACTTTACCTGATAATGCCTAGGTCCTCTCACAAGCCAAGAGGTATATAAGCCACATAACTATAATAAAAGTAAAAAAATGAATTTATTCTACTCATATAATAGTGATTTAGGGATTAATTTAGAAATTGTGTTAGGATTATTATCCTTTATGGTAAGAAGGTTTACATGTTATAACAGTGGGTGTGATACTCAGTTGGTCCACTAGGTGGTGCTACTGCCCCAGTGTTTACAGTACATTCACAATGAAAGCAGAATTTCATGAATTCATACAACGATACAACCTTTATATGTGAACACAGAATGATTGGAGTTCAAGATATTCCCTTTATTGGCTAAAGCCCCCCATACACCTTAAGCTCGATCCATACAATCTCCATTAAATCTACCAACAACTGTGTAGTATAGTGGCCTCCCTGATAGAATACATAGTGATTGGAAGAATTAGAAAGGTACTCATATTACATGGTTTTAGTAGAACAAAATGTGATTGTATAGGAATATAGGATATATAGGAAATATTGTAAGGTGTATAGGGGCCTTTAGTCATTAGAGAAGCAAGCTTTTGGGATGTCTCAGGTCACCTCTTCAGGCGTAATTCAATTCTGGATTTTAAGACTCACATTTATACACAAAATTACATCAGAAAAAGGGGCATACATATTTTAACAAAAACAACTGTCACACTTGACTGGTAGAGGTGATAATGAATGGTTAGTTAGTGGAGACACTGATCAGAGTTAAGCTAGGCACAGTTCGATTTTAGCACAATCGATCTTCAATTAGAATTTGGATCTTGATATTTTCTTTGAATATCAATAGTAATCGAATCCAAAATAGTACCACATTGAGGGTTTCGTTCGTAATACAACTAAAATCGGTTATTTTAGTTTTGCTCTAAAAACACAGGAAAGAGACATATATAAATGTGTTGATCGAATACAATCGGCCCGACCAACAATCAAACTGCTACGATCTTAATTCAATCATTGTACAATCTATGAAAAATTTCCAACACGTCCAATTACTTTTTGTTCGATGTTTTGATCATTATCAAAACATTTGATCGAATCATGTGTGCAGTATACAATTTAAGTTCGATTGATGTAAACTTTGAGGAAGAGTTATTAGGGAAATATAAGATAAGAAGTCCAGGCATTCACCTCCTTTAGCAATTAAGATTGCTGATCCAAAAGACTGATTCTGCCAGTCTTTAGTCTCCCTTATGGGTAAGGAAATCGCAGGGAACTTAAAGAATATATGCAGTTTTAAGGGGAATCCATTACCCTGAATGTCTTAGCCTTTTAAAACCATGCCAGTATTAGAAATGGGGTGCGGTGTTCCTTTCCATGAAGCAGACAGTGAATATCACTGGAGAGCATGTCAATTTTACTTGACAAAAAGTTTATTTTTTTTCATATATCACATTTAATAATTTATGAAAAAATGTTTCCCCCCTCAGGTTGACTGGTTAGAGGTCTAGTTGGCCCTGCTTTTTTTTTCCATAATAAATCTTTACAGACTAAAGCCAGGTTTTAATTCTCAGCAGCCAAAATTTTCATTTATAACATTAAAATATAATAATATTTACTATATATACTTACTATATACTTACTAAATAATATTTACTGCTGAGAGAACCACAGACCACAATAAGCTCCCAATAGCAGTTAATCTATTGTTGATTTAGAAAAGTGTAAGCATAGGCTAGACAAATTTGGGAAGATATTATTATAGAAAAATATAGATATATTAGATTTAAGGAGAATTAAAGATGTGTCCAATTAAAGTTCTGACACATGTAATTATTATGATTTTATTGTCAATTCTCAATTAAAAAAGATTAAAATAAAAAATTAATGGGTAGATAAAAAGTAGATGAGCTGATATAATGGTAAAGAAGAGAGAAACAACAAAACTATACCCAGCAACTATAGCTGACAGGGTGGCTAACCCCAAGAGATTCCGGTGGTAAATTATTTTAATACCCATATGAATATAAGTCCACATGATTAAGATCTAGATCTATGAAAATTCTGCAACAAGGGTGAATTAAAATCCAATATCAAACAATGATCAGAAGTCCATAGTCCAAGTGTCATGAGCTGTGTAGCTGAAAGCAAGTAGCAGGGTTCATTCCTCAGGGGTGTAGGTTGATCCTCAACATGTTTGTTATTGTTAGTGGTATTGTTTCTTTTCATTGTTTTTTTGAGATGGTGGTTCAGCTAGTACACAAATGTTGCCCTTATACCCAAAATCTCCATGTCATGTATAGAAGGTTTTGGAAGAGCTCCCTATACTAAAAAAAAACATATACTTGCCTGCTGTGCACTAATCTGTGGCAGTCACCGTGCTTAATCCTCTGTAGAAGCCACTCTTCTAGGGGTTAATGAACTGCAGTATAATGCATGGCCACTGAATGTTGCTATATTATGTTTTACAATATATCTGTAGACTTGTAAAGAGAACATGATGATGTCACTGACTGGTACTTCCTCACAGTATGTGTAAAAAGCACTTATTGCCACTATATATTCTGAAAAGGGGGGAGCAGTGCCGAGGAACATTCCACATTGTCTGATTACAGGTATGTTGTGTTAACCAGTAAAGGACATAAAGTACATTCGGTGGATGTTATGCTGATTTTATATGTAAGTTGAAACATGTATTATTTTAATTACAATTTGAACAGATGTTTGTTTTGACTAAATTATGTACTGTAAAATTATTAGAGTGACAATGTGAGTTGTTGAGCAGGGGTTGGGGGATGCAGCAAACCAACACCCCCCCCCCCCCCCCCCCCCCCCCCCCCCCCCCCCCCCCCCCCCCCCCCGGCTGAACGACAGCACCCCTAGCTCAACAACTTGGCCGGCCGAAGGACAGCACCCCTCGAATCTGCTTTATATATTACAATATTAATATTTACACTAGCAGCTGCTGCCTTTGTGCTTATGGCCCCCAAGTTACCACACAATCTGCCACCATGGGAGTGTGCAGCCTATAGCGCCCCATTTATTAATGAGAGCTGTCCGAAGGAAACTACACTACCACAGAAGGTATGCTCTGGGGGGACCCCATGCATTTTTATGTAATTTCTGCTCATTAAACATGAAAAAAACCCCAATAAAATATGTTTTTTTGTGAAGTTTATGCATTTATCCCCCTCTGGCAAGACACAGTCCAGGTGTTTGCACACTTTTGACACTTTTTTTGTTGGTATTGTGGCTACCAATATAAAGGTTTGAGAAAGTGTCAATAAAGTCAATTTGGTTCACCGTGGACATGCGAATTGCAGGAATTTGCATAAAAGTCTGTGGATGGTCCGGGAACACCCACAGCCAAAGTTCCTCCATAACTATTGCTGAATAATTTGGTTACCTGTGATTGAACCGTAACACCAAAAGGAGGTTCAGGATGTCATAAAGCTTTTTTTGCCAATATTCCCTAGTCCTCCCTAAAACCAATGATAGATTGGTTAACATACAAGGTTTCATGGAAAAAAATAAACCCAGACGTTTTAGGTTCAAATGTTTTAGGTCAAAAGTGTCCAAAGAATATATCGTTAGCAGTGAAATTACAGTGCACAATGTAGACATCATATGTGTTGCAGTAAAGCACAATAGTATAAATGGGTCCAGACAGAAGCTTCATGCACTGCAGTAGATAGCCATAGAATTTCACTATACAGTTTAAAGTAACATATTTCATATAACCCAACTACACTAAAACACTTCACTAAAAGGAAAATACATGAAAATGTCTGAAATTACAATGAGCTTGAAGAGAGATTTTACCAGTGTTATCACACATTATCTGAGTGAGGAAGTAAAGGGTAACAATGTTACTTCTGCAATTTCTGACATATGCAATGTTTGTAAGCTGCCTACAAAATGTAACAATCAATACAATGAAGGATATTGTCTCATATTAACTCAATGTTCAATTGGTGAAGGCCAGGGACATAAAGTATTTCAGTGTATCAAACGATTCAGCTCCATGGAAACCAAATTGTCTCTAATAGAGTCCTATCTTTAAAATGTGATAGTTAACTATATCATGTCCACAGGAAGTTTTGTAATCACCTAGGCAGCATTCACATAAGCCATTTCCAGGCTACTGAAACTTGGCCTCTTGCCCCTGTATTCGGGTGCCGCCCCCCGCTGCAGTGCTTTTTGGGCATCTGATCACTAGAAACACTGTGTTTCCAGATGCCTGCGTGAGTAATATTTAATTCAAAACACCTTGAAGGAATAAGAATAACTTTATTAATAACTGTCACAATTGTCAACTAATGGTACCATTTATCTCTCTTCACACGCCCTCTTGTGGCCCAAAGTGGAAGGATGTAATTTTATAAAGCAGCTGCAAATTCCTGCAAAACGCCTATGGATGAGTAGATGTGGATGTGAAGAGTGTTCTTACTATAGTCATTGAGGGTGTTTGAGAAGCCAAATGACCTTCAAACATGACATTAAACATGTTATAAAATGTTACAAACTGCACTGCTTTAAAAATGACACTGTATGCATTGTAGACCAGTTGGCTGTGTGTATTGTGCTTTGTAATGTTTTTTATCTATTCACCTTACACCTTACCTTTTTTATATGATGAATATGGTATTGTTTTTGTGTACTATCCTCAGTTTCTCAGTCTTCTCTTCATTACAGACCTGAGGCGTAGGGATGGGAAATTCTCCTAAAAAAATATGTCCTGCAAGAGAACTCATGTAGAAGTACATAAATCAATCAATTTGATTGGGTTGATCTTTCCTGATTGTCAGGTCCAGATCATTTGATCATGTTTCATTTCTGTTACCTGTGTAGGGTAATACACAATCAGAATAAGAGTACTTTAATCAGCTGATCAACTGATTTCATCCTTTCAACAAAAGTTATCTTGCAGAAGAATTTTTCCTGAGAGCCATTGCTTACCATCACAACCTAGGAGTTTCAAGATTGTTTTGCATTAGTTACGAGTCCAGGAAAATAGATGCCAATAATTGATTGCAGTTTGACACAGTATTGGGTTTACATTTGTGAACTGTCTGTTTGCAGTTATTATTTTATTTATATCTTAGCAAAATGAGAAATCGCCCAGTTTTTACTAATTTGACCCCCTGCCAGTCCAATTTAAAAATAAATTGTCATATAAAGCTGTACAGAAAATACAAAAAGGTTACCAGATTACCAACTGTTTGTATTTCCACCCCCTGCACATTCCCAGTATCTTTAATTAAACTGGGTATGTGAGTGCCTCTCAGTCTAGGACAGGGCTAGGCAAACTTTTTGACTTGTGGGCCACAATAGTTTTTTTAATTTGATAGAAGGGCCAGAGCAAGGGCCTGTAAGCGCCAGCATAGGTGTCCTTGTAGCCTGGTCAGGAAATAAAAAATAAATAATATTACTAAATAGGGGCATTTGATAGTAAACATAGACATTCTATTTGAGGTAAACTTTGGTCATTAGGAGACCTAAGTGTGGTTAGGGATTGAAAGGGACAAGGTTGTGGGCAAGAGGCCTACTCTAATAATTGGGTCTCCCCACCAATGAGTCAAGTGTAAGACATAGAATCTGGTTTGGAGGGAGTTGTGCCCATGTTTAGCGCTCTTTCTTTTACTGGACAGCCAGATTCTGGTAAGGGGCCTAACACAAACTTGACGACCCCCTTTCTATGCCCAATTAGGTTCCATGATTTTCCATGACTGTGTATCTAAGATCCACTTTTAAGGCAAATCTAAAGCTGTTTATTTTAGAATGTTTAAATGCAATGAATTAGATGTCTAATGTAGATTTGTAATGAAGATCCACATAAAGTGTCACTTTCATATTATATGAGGCAGGTTTTACATTCGTTTGACTTCACCTCCTTGGCGTTTGGGCCGAGTTAACTCCATCATGAGTTAACAAAGGAGAAAAGGTACCTCTCTGCTGGATTCTCCCAGCGTTTCTGTGCCACGAAGGGGGGCGGTGACTCGAAGGAAGCGGGGGTAGATAGACCTTCATGTTATGGAGAGGGCATCACCGGAGTTGTGCATGGGAACTCCAGGTGGGTAGGAAATCGTGGCGGAACATATTGTGCCTGTGGTGTGCTTTTTAAAAAAAATTTGCCACGTGTGTAACACCAAGGAGGTTAAAAACCGTTCCTATTAAGTCGATCTTTTGAAAATCGATTCCTTTTTTTCAATCAACCAAATCTGATTTGAACAGTGCTGGTGGCGGGAAGGAGGTGATACTCTGCAGCTTCTGCTATTTGACACACCACCTATGATTAAAAGCTCCACAAGGTTAAAAGTCTGTTTTTGGGCTCCCAATCCTCATGGGTATCCCTGCAGTGGTAGCTCTCAGTGGGATACTATAATTCTCCCATACCAGTGTTTGATTCATATTGGGCTATATAGAATCTTAATATTGTACCCCAGGAGAATATCAATATTTACTACTTGTGGACTGTACTTATTAAAATTGCTGATTTTATGCGTTAAATGCCATTATATGATTGTGGCCCTTGTTCATTCAAGGAAAAAAAAATTGTGATGTGATTATGCCATCATCAGCTCTTTTTTATAACAAAATATCAACAGTATATACACAAAATGTTTTCATGTGCTATGGATATTCACATCCATTATAGAAAGTCTCACAAATGTAATAGTCTACAGTTTTTTTTTAAATTTTTAGCACAATGTTGTGATCTGTGTGTCCTTCACTCAATGTTTGCAGGAAACGAGAACAGGGTATTGTTGTTATTCACTGTTAAAAAGTTTATGTTTATCAGTAACTGATATTTACAACTGTAGCTTTAAGTGGAATGTACTGACCATCTCTATATTTAGATGAAAAGAAACAGTATCAGCACTAGACAAAATAACAGTTTGTTCTCTGAGACAGTAGAAAAGGAAATCCATTATTAAACACAAGGATGGCTCTTTAGATATGCTGGCATAGTTCTACTTTTAAAAATATTCTGTGCTTTACATTGTAATTTATGTTCAGTATCTCACTGTACATGGCCACTGTGTTGAAGCTCAGTTCCCGGTTGCGGCAATCTTCTTAGGCCAGTGAAGGTGAATCTTTTAGAGACCAAGTGCCCAAACTGAAACTGAAAACCCACATACTTATCTCAAAGTGCCAACATGGCAATTTACCCTGAATTACACACACAAATCATGCTCTATTCTTAAACCTTTAATATGTTAAAGTTAATGTATACTGAAAATTATATATATAATATAAGTAAACTTTTACATACCATATTTTCCGCACTTTAAGACACACAATACGGCAGGTGTTTGCACTTTTGCATTCCCCCTGTGCTTAAGCAAGGAACTTACCCAGTGCAGCTGTCAAAAGGAAGATCCATCTGTGGGCGGATCTTCCCTCTGCTTCTCCTCTGTGTATGTGAGCGGGCAGCTTAGACAGAGCAGGTGTCTCTTTTCTCTGCCTCTACTGTGTACAGTTCCTTGCAGAAGTATTCACCCCCTTGACTTTATTCATATTGTGGTACATTATAGCATTAAGGTCAATGTATTGTTAATCTCAATTTAAAATTTTGTTGGAATTAGTTATAAGCAGCATTGCCAATATTCATATTTGCAAAATATTGCAGATTTTTCACCTAATATTCACAGTAAATTCGACAATTTGTGATCTCATCATTATAACCTCTATTGCAAAAATCTGCACTTGTACACATGCTTATTGTGAACACAATGTGTGTTGTCAATTTGAATGTGAAAGCTGCAGTATAATTACCACATGAGACAACACTCATAGAAGTATTTCATTGTGAAAATGGGCACTTGAACATGCCCATATTGTGCACATTATGCAATGCATGGTAGAAGATGTAGCACTATATTCAAGACCTTTGCGAATTCTTGTGATCAACACTAGTTGGAATGGTCTAGTCAAGGCCCCGATCTCAATCCAATAGAAAATGTGTGGCCAGATTTAAAATCTTGCCAATTAAAAATTGGTGCGAGGGACCAAAATACAAAAAATGTCAAGGGGGGTGAATACCTCTCGGAGGTATGTATGTGAGCTCAGTCCACTCAGATGCACAGAACAGAGCCAGAGGGAAGATCCGCCAGTGGTAAGGTAAATTGTCCCTTTAATGTGGGTTTGGTTGGTTGGACATGAAGTACAAAAGTAAGTATAGGTCCACTTCAAGCTACAAAAATGGTATCTTTAATGATTTATCCAATTGTTTACTCAGGTTGACGTGACAAAACAACACAAACAGGGCTACACATGTAGCAGGTTGACTTTACTGCAGGTTCTGTGGATTCTGCCCTAAACATGGCACCAAAGTAAAATATTGTTAACTCAAGATACTTAACAAGCACTCTTCCTTTTTAGCAGTATTACTGATGCAATAAAAAAAAAAAGGAAATTGCAGCATTGGATTTCAAAACCGGCAGAAAGAAATGCCTCTTATGAAAGTGAACCAGTATATACAGCTGTCATCCTTAACCCTTTCCTGTGCCAGAATATCCAAATCTTGCCTGACCAGTTTACTGTTTTAGCATGCACAGGTTTGCTCAGCATTAAATTTGTTTCTGATATATATGCCTAAATTATTTTCACATCTTATCAATTAGGTTTTTTGCTTTCAACAATACTCTTAATATATTTCTTAAAATAACTAGACAAATGTACATAAATAAGGTGACAATTTTAGTAATTTTTTTATTAACATTTTATAAAATGAATACAAATATCAGCATTACTTTATACTGTTAGACAGATACAGGTGAATATATTGCCAAAAATTGCCAAAAGAGAGAAGCAATATCAACAAATATTGCATCTGCTTGTCTCCTCTATTGCATCTATTCTGAAAATTCACATGGAAAATATGTAACTGGATTTGGTCCCATTAACCTCCCAGGCATTACGGTGGATTTGTGCCATTTTTTTCGTTGCCATACAGGACATCACCCCCCCCCCCCCCCCCCCCCCCCCCGCCTCTCTACAAATGTGAGCCAGGAAAAGGTCTATGGCACCAATGATGTAGAAGACATGGCACCAGAAGGGATCACCAAGTCTGCAGCAATGCAGGATCTCTGCGGGCTCGCACAGCACAGGCCTTTTTCACAATTCCAGCGCAGGCACAGTTAAGAGTGTTTTAAGAACAAACTGTGCATGTACTGAGTTCAGGCATAATGCCTAGGAAGTTAAAAAAAAGGTTGCTTCAGTTAATATAGTTATTCAATCTATGAAGTGTTTATATATAAAGGCTTCAGTTGAGTGTTCATTATTAATACAGGCTTGTTAATAAAGTCAAGCAAAAAAAAAAGACAGGACAAGCTCTCTAATCTACTGCTGGTGCCTTAGTGATTACTTGTATGGGCATCACTTATTTAATCCCTTTTTCCAATCTGTTACAGGGTATCAGAGAAACTTTGCATCTTTGATACCCTTGTTCCATAATATGGTATGAGAGATATATTGATGATTTTTGCCCAACTTTTTTTGTGCCATACCTCAGAAAAGAAGAACCATCTCTAATTGACCAAAAATCATTAAGAAAAATCTAGTAAGAACTTGGAGTTAAGAGAAATTTGATGTTCAGAATTTTGATGTTCTTCTATTATGCAAAGTCAATAATATATACCATTAATCCATAAATATAGATACAATTAATCCATTATAACATATTGAAATTACATTTACCTATTCTCTATTCTGACCCTTTATATCGCAAAGTGTAGGTAGAAATGCACCCACCCTAGTCAGCCACCCTTAAATGTGAAGGCAATCAATGTAGATGTTGTAAGAAGATTGCTGTTGGCTAGGACTTTGTTTCCATGCCAACCAAAAAAGTTATATAAGTAACCTTTATTTCAATTGCCATACAAAATATGTAGTGACATACTCTAAATGCAATATTCGTTATTTAGGACCATTCAGAAAGAAGGTGTGAAACATGTCGCCATAAATTCTTGTTCTCCAATTAATTTTCTCCAATTAATGTACCTGAACCAAAATTAGACAAAAGGTGTCTGTCCAAATATTTATAAAAACTTACTGTAGCTTTTCCTGTATTTCTTTTGTTTTTCCTATTCTCAGTTGTATCTTTTTATACTATATGTTATATCCATGTAATTTATAATGTATATTTATGTCTTCAGTGTGATTTATTGCCTTTTAGTTTGGTCTTGGATATTTTTTCGCTTACAGCAAGTGAATATTCAGTAGGTTGAATCAACTTGTAAGTTCTTGTATCAATTTATGATGTATGATGTCCCTGGAGATTACAGTAATATATCACTAATAGTACTTAACAGCAGACTACTGAGAGTTTAAAGGACAACTTGCCATGTTTTGGGGTCTTTAAGTTTATTTTCTACTCTATATTTTCTGCATTAGGTTGCCATCCAGGCAAAAATCTTACACTAGTACACTACAGGTCAGTGTTTGACGCCCCTGATCTAGAGAGTGCAATTGGGTTAGATATGAGTAGATACTGCATTGCTCTACCTACCCTCCCCCTTTTTTGGCTTTAATTTATAAGCCTTCATGTCGATCTTATAAGAAGACAATTTCCTAGCATAGAGGGAGATAAAGAAAGTAAAGGACAAAAGAAGACAAGAGATGTATCTGTTATGTATAGGACTGATAGAGGGGGTTGTCAGAACTTTTGCTATCTTCGTGTTCCTTCCGTTCTGTTTTATTTCTAGGCTCTTGTTTTTGTTTGTTACATAACCCGGTTACTTTGTGTATTATATACGACCATCCAGTGCTTCATATACTTCTGGATTAACATACAACCCGTGCAGATACTTATATATAAAAATGGTTTACTGATAACATAGAGATGACAAAGCAATGGACATTACATAAAGATACAGACACTACTAACACATAACATAGAGGACACCACCACCCCAAGCAACCTTGGGTTCCTGCCCTCTCAGATGCTAAGCAATGTGGCTAAAAATGTGTATGTATATATAGAGACTTACAGTGGCAAAAGTATTCAGCCCCCTTGAACTTTTCCACATTTTGTCACATTACAGCCACAAACATGAATCAATTTTATTAGAATTCCACATGAAAGACCAATACAAAGTGGTGTATACGTGAGAAGTGGAACTAAAATAATACATGATTCCAAAATTTTTTTACAAATAAATAATTGCAAAGTAGGGTGTGCGTAATTATTCAGCCCCCTTTGGTTTGAGTGCAGTCAGTTGCCCATAGACATTGCCTGATGAGTGCTAATGACTAAATAGAGTGCCCCTGTGGGTAATCTAATGTCAGTACAAATACAGCTGCTTTGTGACGGCCTTAGAGGTTGTCTAAGAGAATATTGGGAGCAACAACACCATGAAATCTAAAGAATACACCAGACAGGTCAGGGATAAAGTTATAGAGAAATGTAAAGCAGGCTTAGGCTACAAAAATATTTCCAAAGCCTTGAACATCCCACGGAGCACTGTTCAAGCGATCATTCAGAAATGGAAGGAGTATGGCACAACTGTAAACCTACCAAGACAAGCCCGTCCACCTAAACTCACAGGCCGAACAAGGAGAGTGCTGATCAGAAATGCAGTCACCAGGCCCATGGTGACTCTGGATGAGCTGCAGAGATGTACAGCTCAGGTGGGGGAATCTGTCCATAGGACAACTATAAGTCGTGTACTGCACAAAGTTGGCCTTAATGGAACAGTGGAAGAAAGCCATTGTTAACAGAAAAGCATAAGAAGTCCCGTTTGCAGTTTGCCACAAGCCATGTGGGGGACACAGCAAACATGTGGAAGAAGGTGCTCTGGTCAGATGAGACCAAAATGGAACTTTTTGGCCAAAATGCAAAACGCTATGTGTAGCGGAAAACTAACACTGTACATCACTCTGAACACACCATCACCACTGTCAAATATGGTGGTGGCAGCATCATGCTCTGGGGGTGCTTCTCTTCAGCAGGGACAGGGAAGCTGGTCAGATTTGATGGGAAGATGGATGGAGCCAAATACAGGGCAATCTTGGAAGAAAACCTCTTGGAGTCTGCAAAAGACTTGAGACTGGGGCGGAGCTTCACCTTTCAGCAGGGCAACAACCCTAAACATAAAGCCAGGGCAACAATGGAATGGTTTAAAACAAAGCATATCCATGTGTTAGAAAGGCCCAGTCAAAGTCCAGATCTAAATCCAATCGAGAATCTGTGGCAAGATCTGAAAACTGTTGTTCACAAATGCTGTCCATCTAATCTGACTGGAGCTGTTTTGCAAAGAATGGGCAAGGATTTCAGTCCCTAGATGTGCAAAGCTGGTTGAGACATACCCTAAAAGACTGGCAGCTGTAATTGCAGCAAAAGGTGGTTATACAAAGTATTGACTCTGAATATTGACTCTGGGGGCTGAATAATTACCCAGGTGGAATTCCAATAAAATTGATTCATGTTTGTGGCTGTAATGTGACAAAATGTGGAAAAGTTCAAGGGGCCGAATACTTTTGCAAGCCACTGTATGCATAAACAGCATATATATTCTACTGGTCTAACTAACAGGTATACAATTGCAGCCTTCAAATATCTATAGGTAAACATATAGAGTCTACTAGAATATTGGCCATGTTGATTCACCGGGGGGCGGGGACAGGAAAAGAGAATGTCTCCCAGGTTTCTCCTATATCTCCCTGTCTCCCAGCCCCCACCCCAGCATGGACTCCTCCCGGTTACCACCAGATGTCTACCCCCATCTCTGCTAACTGCCTTTGATATGATAAAAAGGGACACAATAGTTACTTGCTGAATAACATCAGTATTAGAGATGGTTGAAATGAATAAAATTCGATTCTACTTAAATTTCGAGTTTCCCAATCGAATTTCGATTCGACTGCAAAATTTCTAGTCGAAGTCGAAAATTCGCATAACGCCAAAAATTTGCATAAAACACTCAAGAATTCGCATAAAGCCTAAAATTCGCATAAGGTAAAAAATTCACATAAGGTGGAAAATTTCGATTTGCTGTATGAGTTGGAGCTATAATAGAAGAATCAGTGTACATAGTAGCAAAGCTTTACATTAAGAGTAGTGATGGTCTGAACTGTTTGCCGGCGAACTATTCGCGGCGAACATCGCATGTTCGCGTTCGCCACGTGGCGAGTTTGACCCGCTATGGCGAGTTTGACCCGCCCCCTATCTTTTAACATTGGTGAAACTTTGACCCCTGTGAGTCACAGTCAGCAGACATAATCCAGCCAATCTCACGGACCATCCCACCCCCTATAACATAGCAAGTAGAGGACGCCATTTTACATGCTGCTGCAGAGAGTGGAGAGAGTTAGAACAGAGAGCTGCTGCTGCTGCTGCTGCTGCTGCTGC
>CM070035.1:122062898-122089491 GCA_036250615.1 Ptychadena robeensis | reverse complement strand
GCAAATATTGCAGTTTTCACCTAACTATTCACAGTAAATTCGACAATTTGTGATCTCATCATTATAACCTCCGATTGGCAAAAATCTGCACTTTTACACATGCTTTTGTGAACAGCAATGTGTGTTTGTCAATGTGAAGTGAAAGGCTGCAGTATCCTTACCACCTGAGACAACACTCTAGAAGTATTCATTGTGAAAATGGGCACTTGACATTATGCCCATATGTGCCATTATGCAATGCATGGTAGAAAGATGTAAGGCACTATACTTCAAGACCTTTGCGAATTCTTGTGATCAACACTAGTTGAATGGGCCTAGTCAAGGCCGATCTCAATCCAATAGAAAATGTGTGCCAGATTAAAATCTTTGCCAATTAAAAATTGGTGCGAGGGTGCACAATACAAAAAATGTCAGGGGGGTGAATACCTCTCGGAGGTAATGTATGTGAGCTCAGTCCCACTCAGAGCACAGAACAAGCCCGAGCAAATCCGCAGTGGTAAGGTAAATTGTCCCTTTAAATTGTGGGTTTTGGTTGGTTGGACATGAAGTACAAAAGTAAGTATAGGTTCCACTTCAAACTACTAAAATGGTATCTTTAATGATTTACCATTTTTCCTCGGTTGAACGCGACAAAACCCAACAGGCTACACATTAGCAGGTTGACTTTACTTCTACTGCAGGGTCTGTGGATTCTGCCCTAAACTGGCACCAAGTAAAATAATTGTTAACTCAATATACTTAACAAGCACCTTCCTTTTTTAGCAGTATTCACTGATGCAATAAAAAAAAAAGGAAATTGCAGCAATTGCATTTCAAATTCAAAACCGGCCAGAAAGAAATCCTCTTATGAAAGTGAACCAGTATATCAGCTTTCATCCTTAACCCTTTTCCTGTGGCAGAATAATCCAATCTGGCCTGAACGCATTTTTTACTGTTTTAGCATGCCATGTTTGCTCAGCATTAAATTTGGTTTCTGATATATATGCCATAAATTTTTTCACATCTATATCAATTAGGTTTTTTGCTTTCAACAATACTCTTAATATATGTCTTAAAATAACTAGAACAAATGTAAACATAAATAGTGACAATTTTAGTAATTGTTTTTATTACCTTTCTTTTATAAAATGAATACAAATATCAGCATTAACTTTATACTGTTAGACATATACAGGTGAATATATTGCCAAAAATTGCCAAAAGAGAGAAGCATATCACCAAATATTGCTCTGCGTGTCTCCTCTATTGCATCTATTCTGAAATTCACATTGAAATATGTAACTGGATTTGGTCCCATTAACCTCCCAGCATACGGGGATTTGTGCCATTTTTTTCGTTGGCCATACAGACATCACCCCCCCCCCCCCCCGCCCCCCCCCCCCCCCCCCCGGCCTCTCTACAAATGTGAGCCAGGAAAAGGTCTATGGCACCAATGCTGTAGAAGCCTGGCACCAGAAGGGATACCAGTCACTGCACAATCAGGTCTCTGCGGCCTCGCACAGCACAGGCCTTTTTCACATTCCAGCGCAGGCACAGTTAAGAGTGTTTTAAGAACAAAACTGTGGCCTGTTTAAACTTAGTTCAGCATAATGCCTAGGAAGTTAAAAAGGTTGCTTTCTTCAGTTAATATAGTTATCCATCTATGAAGTGTTTTATATAAGGCTCATTGAGGTGTTCATTATTACTACAGGCTTTTTAATAAGTCAAGCAAAAAAAAAAGACAGGAGGACAAGCTTCTATCTACTGCTGGTGCTTAGTTGATTCTTGTAGGGGCATCACTTTATTTAATCCCAATCCCTTTTTCCAATTCGTTACAGGGATCCAGAGAAACTTTGCATCTTTAAACCCTTGTTCATAATATGGTATGAGAGAATTATGATGATTTTTGCCCAACTTTTTTTGTTTGCCATACCTCAAACAGAAGAACCATCTCTAATTGACCAAAAATCATTAAAGAAAAATCTAGTAAGATTGGGAGTTAAGAGAAATTTGGAATGTTCAGAATTTTGTTGATGTTCTTCTATTATGCAAAGTCAATAATATATACCATTACTCCATAAATAAATACAATTAATCCATTAATAACATATTGGAATTACATTTACCTATCTCTCATTCTGACCTTTCTATCGCAAATGTAGGTAGAAATGCACCCACCCTATCAGCCCCACCACCCTTAAATGTTGGAAGGCAATCAATGTAGATGTTGTAGAAGATTGCTGTTGGCTAGACTTTTTGTTTCCATGCCACCCAAAAGTTATAATAAGTAACCTTTATTTCAATTGCCATACAAAGATGTAGTGACATACCTAAATGCATATTCGTTATTTAACCATTCAAAGAAGGTGTGAAACAATGTCGCCATAAATTCTTGTTCTCCATTTAATTTTCTCCAATTAATGTACCTGAACCAAAATTAGCCAAAGTGGCTGTCCAAATATTTATAAAAACTTACTGTAGCTTTTCCTGTATTTCTTTTGTTGTTTCCTATTTCTCATTGTATCTTTTTATACTATATGTTATAATCCATGTAATTTATAATGCTATTTTTATGTCTTCAGTGTTGATTTATTGCCTTTTAGTTTGGTCTTTTGGATATTTTTCGGCCTTACAGCAAGTGAATATTCAGTAGGTGAATCTACTTGTAAGTTCTTGTTCAATTTTAGATGTATGATGTACCTGGAGATTACGTAATATATCCTAATAGTACTTAACGCAGACTACTGAGAGTTTAAAGGACAACTTGCCATGTTTTGGTTTCTTTAAGTTATTTCTACTCTATATTTTCTGCATTAGGTTTTGCCATCCGGCAAAAATCTTACACTAGTACACTACAGGTCCCTGTTTTGACGCCCTCTGATCTAGAGATTGCAATTTGGGTGAGAATTGAAGTAGATACTGGCATGATCTAC
This sequence comes from Ptychadena robeensis, assembly GCA_036250615.1. Taxonomy (NCBI): domain Eukaryota; kingdom Metazoa; phylum Chordata; class Amphibia; order Anura; family Ptychadenidae; genus Ptychadena; species Ptychadena robeensis. Next base: position 122,086,579 of record CM070035.1, on the reverse strand, counting down.
TACCCTCCCCCCTTTTTGGCTTTTATTTATAAGCCTTCATGTCGATCTTATAGAAGAAAATTTCCTAGCAATAAGGGAATCAAGAAAGTACAGGACAAAAGAGACAAGAGATGTAAATCTGTTATGTATAGACGATAGAGGGGTTGTCTAGACCTTTTGCTATCTTCGTGTTCCTTCCGTTCTGTTTATTTCTAGGCTCTTGTTTTGTTTGTTACATCACCCGTTTACTTTGTGTATTCTTACGACCATCCAGTGCCTTCATATAACTTCTGGATTAACATACAACCCGTGCAGATACTTATTATAAAAATGGTTTACTGATAACATAGAGATACAAAGCACTGACATTACACTAAAGATACAGACCTACTAACACATAACATAGAGGACACCACCACCCCCCGCAACCTTGGGTTCCTGCCCTCTCAGATGCTAAGCAATGTGGCTAAAAATGTGTATGTAATATAGAGACTACAGTGGCAAAGTATTCAGCCCCTTGAACTTTTTCCACATTTTGTCACATTACAGCCACAAACACATGAATCAATTTATTAGAATTCCACATGAACGACCAATACCAAGTGTGTATACGTGAGAAGTGTAACTAAAATATCATGATTCCAGAAATTTTTTTTACAAATAAATAATTGCAAAGTAGGGTGTGCGTATTATTCAGCCCCCTTTGGTTTGAGTGCGTCAGTTGGCCCATAGACAATTGCATGAAATGAGTGCTAATGACTCAATAGAGTGGGCACCTGTGGGTAATCTTCTAATGTCAGTACAAATAAGCTGCTTTGTGACTGCCTTGAGGTTTGTCAAGAGATATTGGGAGCAACAACACATGAAATCTTCAAGACTACACCATACGGTCAGGGATAGTTATAGAAATGTAAAGCAGGCTTAGGCTTACAAAAATATATTTCCAAGCCTTGAAATCGCCACTGAGCACTGTTCAAGCGACATTCAGAAATGGAAGGAGTATGGCACACTGTAAACCTACCAATACAAGCCCGTCCACCTAAACTCACAGGCCGAACAGAGAGGGCTGATCAGAATGCAGTCACCAGGCCCATGTGGGACTCTGGATGAGCTGGCAGAGATGTACAGCTCCGTTGGGGGAATCCTGTCCCATAGGAACAACTATAAGTCTTGTACTGCACAAAGTTGGCTTATGGAACAGTGGAAGAAAGCCTTGTTAACAGAAAAGCCATAAGAGTCCCGTTTGCAGTTTTGCCACAAGCCATGTGGGGGACACAGCCACATGTGGAAGAAGGTGCTCTGGTCAAGATGAGACCAAAATGGAAACTTTTTGGCCAAAATGGCAAAACGTATGTGTAGCGGAAAACTAACATGTACATCACTCTGAACACAAACCATCAACCACTGTCATATGGGTGGTGGCAAGAATCTACCAGCTCTTAAAAAACCAATGTGTTGGGAAAGAAGTAGGGGAATGGATTTAGGATATTGGAGGACGCGGGGAGATCCCTGAGCGAAAATCTCTTCCGCCGTTATTCTCCACGAGGTGGCCATGATCAAAGGAGCGTGCCGTGGGCTACGGGCCCATGCGGTAGCTTGGCTGGGAGTTGTGGAACTAAAGCTGAGGGAGTTGGTAGGGAATCTGGTCAGATTTGATGGGAAGATGGGATGAGGAAATGGCTAAGGGACCCAACAGACCGCAAATAGCGCGCCCCCGAAAGAAGCCACAGAGAGGGTCTAGATGTTGGGTAGTAAGTTACCTGAAAGAAGTCGTAGATACTCTCAACAACGAAGAGGTGAAAAGGCTATAGAAGTAGTGTTGAGGAATGACGACAATTTAGATGGCGGGGAGGGGGATGGACTGTGTGGAGTATGTGAGTGGTTGAGTTTGTTTCGAGAGGTGCCACAACCCCAATGGTTTCCGTAGGCGGAGGGTATGTTCAGACGTTCCGAATCGGTAGAGCTAAGATTAAGTTTAAGTAAGGGGGGAGTTTACGTTGGGGAAAGTATTGTCGAGGTCCAGCGTAATTGTTGGAAGGCGAGCTTTGGCGCAGGGGTGGTGAAATTATATGGGAACGAAGTAAGTGCGAGGCATAAGGGAGATTGGTGGGCAAAGAATGTGAGGTTAGCTTGCGAAAGAGTGGATAGGTATATCGTATGCATGAGCAGGATAAAGGGTAATTTGACAATGGGCCAGCTTATTGACGGTCAATCTGTCAGATCTCATATGATCCGGTCGGGTTGCTTGGATGGAAGGCGGATGGCGTGGGGGGATGAAAAGTCAGGTATAGGGATGCAGTATGTAGGGAGTAGCAGTGGGGGGTGAGTAAAGGAACGTGTAGTGAGAGGGAGTGGGCGGGTGATCTTGAAAGAAGGGGGAAGTTGGGCGTAGAATGAGAAACAAAGAACTATGGTAGGACTTGCGGGGAGTGGAGGCGACGGAGGGTATATGGCTTCTCGGCTGGTTTCCTAAAAATGCAGCGAGTGGGGGCACGAGGTCCAGCGTTGGGAATTCGGTAAGGGTAGGGGTTCCCGGCGGGGAGGGTAAGTGAAAGGTGCGGAAAATGGCAGTTGGGGAGGGAGCGGGTGAAGCTTTGTTAGAGTTGGGTGGCTACGCGGTGATAGATTATTTTCGCAAAAGCCCGACGTGGGGGAGGCGAGAGAAGGGGCTAATGCGGCGCAAAAATCGGACAAGGAGAGAGGCTATCGAGCATCTTCTCAGGGTTGGTGGTGAATGAGCTGATAACGTTTCCCTTCGTTAGGGAAGATGTGGGCTGAGAAATGCGAAGCGCGGTTTGGGAGGGAGATCTCTTCGGGGTACGGCGCAACTGCGGGCGCGCTGGCTCGAAGCACAAGAGTCCGATCGCGGCTTTTAGAAGGGTGGGGGCGATGGGTGAGCAGAGGTGAGCGGATCGCCACGACAAGGGCGAAGGCGGAGTGGGGAAGGGGGGTGATGATTGGCGGGCGTTGCGGGGGATAGATTGGATCGGAGAGAGTAGGAACAGATGAGGGGAGTTAGGTTAGAGGAGGATGAGATTGTATGGAGGGGGAATGGGAGTGGGGAGGTGAGGTGGGTTTGGGGGCGGTAAGGGTGGGCAGGACTCTCGTAGGGCAGTCTATACTTCCGAGATGAGGGGGTAGTGTTGGGGCACATTGTACTTGAAGTTAAATACGCGGCATAGCGACAAGTGGCTAATACAGGTCTGGGCAGATATGCTCGCACATAGGATCGGGTTGGGTTATGAATAACTCCGGATGTTGGTTGGGGTAGAGGCTAGTTTGGGCTGGTTCAGGGCAATTCGTACGTGGGCATGGGTGGGTCCACCGAGCGAGAGGTACTCGAAGGAACAGGGGGGGCGAAGGGGTTTAAAAACATTGCGGCGGGGTTGATTGCTCGGGACACCAAGACAGCGCGATGCGCAAACGCCACATACAGGGCAATCTTTGAAGAAAACTCTTGGAGTCACAAGACTTGAGAACTGGGGGGACTTCACCTTTCAGCAGGGCAACAACTCCTAACATAAAAGCCAGGGCAACAATGGAATGGTTTAAAACAAAAGCCATATCCATGTTGTTTAGAAAGGCCCAGTCACGTACGTCCAGATCTCAAAATCCCAAACACTAGCGTCTACGCCATCATTGTCTGTTAAGTTCCTCTCCTCATTCCCCCTATTGGTATAGTCGCGCAATGCTGTCCACTAATCTGACTGAGCTGTTTGCAAAGAAATGGCAAGGATTTCAGTCCCTAGATGTGCAAAGCTGGTTGAGACATACCCCTAAAAAGACTGGCAGCTGTAATTGCAGCAAAAGGTGGTTATAACAAATATTGACTCTTAATATTGACTCTGGTGGCCTGAATAATTACCCAGGTGGAATTCCAATAAAATTGATTCTGTTTGTGGGCCGCTTGTAATGGTGACAAAATGTGGAAAAGTCAAGGGGCGATACTTTTGCAGCACTGTATGCCTAAACAGCATATTATTATACTGGTCTAACTAACAGGTATACACTTTGCAGCCTTCAATATCTATAGGTAAACATATAGAGTCTACTAGAATATGGGCCTGTTGATTCCCGGGGGGGCGGGGACAGGAAAAGAGAATGTCTCCCAGGTGGTTCTCCTATATCTCCCTGTCCCAGCCCCACCCCAGCATGGACTCCTCCCGGTTACCACCAGATGTCTACCTACCCCCTCTCGCTAACTGCCCTTTGTATATGAAAAAAGGACACAATAGTTACTCTTGCTGAATAATAATGAGTATTAGAGATGGTTGAAATGATAAAAAACATTCGATCTTTAATTTGCCGAGTATTCCCAATCGAATTTCGATTCGACTAAGACAAAAAAAGATACAGGGGGATCGGAAGGGTGGGATGGAAATGTCGATAGAGGGGGGGAAGAAGCGTATGAGCATGGGGTGCACGGATGGGCAATAAGATCGTGGCTGAATGGGTGATACGCAGACGGATAATGTGAGGGAGAGGGAATAGGTTGGTCTTGGGTCCGGGAATTGGCACTAGCGAGCGGAAATGGCCACTTTAGAGTTAAGTGGCCGTAATAGAGGCGGAAGACCGGCCTAAACAGAGATTCCGGGGGATTGGCAATGTAGGGGCAACAGACTAAGAGGGGTGGGAGTGAGGTGCTGAAGGGAGTGACGGAGAGAGGAAAGAAGGCGGGGAGAGGACGGGAAAGGTTGTAGCAAAATTTTTTCTAAGTCGAAGTCGAAAATTCGCAATAACGCAAAAATTTGCATAAAACACTCAAGAATTCGCATAAAGCCTAAAATTTCGCATAAGGTAAAAAATTCACATAGGTGGACAATTTCCGATTTGCTGTAATGAGTTGGGCTGATAATAGAGAATCAGTGTACATAGTAGCAAAGCTTTACATTTAAGAGTAGTGCTGGTCTGAACTGTTTTTGCCGGCTAACTATTCTCGCGGCGAACGATCGCATGTTCGCGTTCGCCACGTGGCCGAGTTTGACCCGCTAATGGCGATTTGACCCGCCCCCTATCTGGTTACATTGGTGAAACTTTGACCCCTGGAGTCACAGTCAGGCAGACCTACTCCAGCCATCTCACGACCTCCCACCCCCTATAACATAGCAAGTAAGAGGACGCCTTTTACATGCTGCTGCGAGAGTGGGAGAGAGTTAGAACAGAGAGTGGGCTGCTGCTGCTGCTGCTGCTGCTATAGGTAACCATTAGCTAGGGCAGTGTTCATTGTCATCTGCAGTCCTTCACTGAATATCCCATCCCTATCCATCCATACATGGGAATATCCATCTCCACCAGTGTCCTCCAAACTGACCATCACCACCAGTGTCCTCCACACTGAACCGCACCACCAGTGTCCTGCCATACGACCTCACCAAAACCAGTGTCCTCCATACTGACCATCACCCCCACCAGTATCCTCCACACTGAACATCAACCACCAGTGTCTGCCCTGACCATCACCACCAGTGTCCTCCATACTGACCATCACCAACAGTGTCCTCCACCCTGAACCATCACCACAGTGTCTGCCATACTGACCACACCACCATGTCCTCCATACTGACCATCACCACCAGTGTCTGCCATACTGAACCATCACCAACAGTGTCCTCCTTACTGACCATCCACCACCATTGTCCTCCACATGACCATCACCACCAGTGTCTGCCATACTGACCATCACCACCAGGTCTGCCATACTGCCCATCACCACCAGTGTCCTGCCATACTGACCATCACCACCAGTGTCCTCCATACTGAACCATCACCACCAGTGTCCTCCACACTGACTCATCACAACCATTGTCTGCCATACTGACAAAACCATCACCACCAGTGTCCCTCCATACTGACCAATCACCACCCAGTTTCCGCCATACTACCATCACCACATGTCCTCCAGCAGCTGACCATCACCACCATTGTCCTCCACACTGACCATCTCCCCCAGTGTCTGCCAACTGACCATCTCCCCAGTGTCCTCCGCACTGACCCATCAACCACCAAGTGTCCTCCAAACTGACCATCACCACCAGTGTCCTCCATACTGACCATCACCACCCCAGTGTCCTCCACACTGACCACACCACCATGTCCTCCATACTGACCATCCCACACAGTGTCCCTACAAACTGACCATCACCACCAGTGTCCTCCACCTGACCATCTCCCCCAGTGTCCTCCCCACACTGTCCATCGGCACCAGTGTCCCTCCATAAAATTAACAATTCACCTTTTAAGCTTGTAGGCAAACGTGGAAAGCAGATCTTCAAGGTTGTTTCAGGTGGAATTCACACAGGCATTTTCCAACCATGTTTTTAGTGCTCTCAGCTCAAATCCCATTGACTATTGTAGAAAATCCTTCGTGCGGATTTATTGGTGGAAAAAAAAAATTTCTTGGAGTTTTGCCATGGATCCCCCTCTTTCATGTCATTTGACCAGGTGTTAGACCCTTGAAACAACTTTCCCAACACTATTGTGGCCAGAAAGGGGGGTCCCTTTTGTTTTTTAAAATTCGCCTGCCCTTGAAGTCAATGGCGGGTTCGCCGGTCGCCGGGTTCGCGAACTTTGCGGAAGTTTCGCTTGTTCGCGAACATCAAATTCCCGGGTTCTAGCCATCACTAATTAAGAGCTGAGATATTTAACCCAATTTATACAACAAACTTACATGTTAAAGCAAATCTGTATTGTTTCAAATGTGACCTCCAACCCTCTCTACAACCCCGCATTTTTGTGATTGTGATACCATTTCAGGGGCTTTGCAATAGCTGACCAAAGTTAGCCTAGCACCATGCGAATTTTCGCCATGCGATTTCCGCAATGCTAATTTTCCAATCACTCCCGCATTTTTAAATTAATGGCGATACTCGCACAGCGAATGCGGCACGGCAAATCAAAATCAAAGTTCTTTTTTAAGTTTGCAATTTCAATTCAGGTCGAAATATCAGCTGATTTTCGACTTTTTCGGCGAAAAGGGGTCGAATGACCCATCAAAATTCGACTATGCGAATTTTCGCCGAAAAAGTCGAATTTTCTCTCAAAATCGCGCTGCTCTAATTTATTTGAGTGGTTCTTGGACTGAGGTTCTGAGTGCTACCTGTGACAAGGACCTTGTGTCGGTCCACATATGATACACAGGCTCTTTGTAGATTCCACTGGAAGAGATGGTTTTCTTGACTAAAAGTAGGCGACTAATTTTTGACATAACAACATATTCCTAGTCTTTGGCCACACATCTCTATAGTAGAGGCCTGTAGTCAGTAAAGTGGGAACCCATTTGCTACAGTCTTCTGGTGACCTCAGTGATCTGGTTGCTGTTAAATATGGTTTGCCTTGCCGTTCTCTTTATACGCATTGGGCTGGGGGGGCTCCCTATTGAGGACGAAAAACCATGCATTAAGCAGTGTTTTCTGTTCAGATTAAGCCGCAGTTTCCCCTCCCCGTGGTTTACCTCAGGATTTGCGCCTTTTTACTTGTGCATTCGCCACATTTTTTTTCTGTCATTGGGTGCCAATGGACAAGAAAACCCATTTGGCACTTGTTGTGACCTGCAGATTGCGGCACGGTGCGGCTTAAAAAACCTGTGGTTTTCTTACGTGACCACCCATGCCATGGCATATCCTGCGACCGTGGAAACATGCACACGGGGGACAATGGGAAGCGATGGAGGCGTGTCTAAAAAATGTGGCCATAGCAGCTTCCAAATCACCTAAAGGCCTCACCAAAATAAGTTCCGTGTAACTTTCCTGCTCCTTCACCTTCCTGGTTTCCGCATGCTGTTCTTGGAAAACCACTCCTGCATGTACCTGAATATGCCTGCTCATAACCCTCCTGATCTTTTGCATGTTCTTCACTCTGACTAGAGATGAGCATCATAGTCAATATTCGTATTCACCAAATATCAAAAATTCTTTACTAATATCACATAAATTCGAGAATTCAGAATTTGTGATCTATTCAGTCATTTTTTCCTTCATTGTGCAATCGGCATTTGTAGCATGTGCATATTGCAACACATGCAGGGTGTTCGGGTTAACTGATGTAAAAATTTCATAGACATGTTTAGGAGTCGAGATTTTGATTTCAAAAGAAAGCTATATTTGGAAATAATAACATGATGAAGCTTATTAAGATTTAGTACCATCAACCCCCTAGCGTTTAAAAATGGTGATCGGGCAGTCCGCCGCCCCCCCCCCCCCCCCCCCCCCGCATCTTTTCCCCATCCCTACTGGTGTAGGAAGGTCCATGACAAACTCAAACACTGTTCGTCGTGACTGCTAGGGATGTTATTACAACACTGTTTTCTCTGAACCAGACCAACCTAAACCTATTATTACCACAAACTAACATGTATACCACAATGACTACAAATGGTTCACAATTAGTAATTGCTTACAGGTGTAATTAAACTGCCACCATAAACTTTGCTTTGGTTAAATTAATCATTTATAAGTTTTTAACAACATAAACAAATATAAAAAAACAATTAACAAAAACAAACCAAAAGTCAAGTAAACTTCCGAGCAGTTTATCCACCACAACAAACAGAGGCAAGATCAAACCAAAAAGTTACATGCAATCAGCCATAAAAGAATGTATTTTAATCACATAGTAACCCAGAAACCTGTGATAGGAAGTGTGAATTCTGAAAAATAGTCCTAACTCCTAACTCTCCATATTTTACGTAATTTGTCTTCCTAGCCTGCACCCTAAAGGTCCGGGCTACTCAATTAAATTTGAAGGTCCACTTACCAAATTTTTCATTCAGTCTGAGGTCCGGAGTTTTGGAATTTTACAGTGCACTGCCGCGGATCGGCAGTTTTCAACGGCGCTGACCCAGTCTGCTGGACAAGAGGCTGACGTCGTCGAGTTTCTTAAATATTCTCCCTATAATCTATACAGGACACAGTCTCAAACATATGTATTTAATTACTAGAACAAGGGGGCACTCACAATTATATATGATGGGTCAGTGGAGGGTGAAAGGGGGTAATGAAGGACCGAGGAGCCCTGGGGATGGCCATTTTTCTTAGCTCACACAAAGCTCCTTTAGGAAATATTGATATAATTCACCTTATTCTCCTTCCTGTGCGGGCCCGCCCATCAGAAATTGCGGGGCCCCATCTAGTATTTTCAGGGCCCCCTACCACTACCACTCCCTTCTCCCCGCACTGAGGCCTCGCATAGAATGCCCTACTGTATCTAGCTGGGTGCAAATAACTGTTTGTAAGTGAGCTCTCAGATGAGTACCAAGAGATGGTGTTTGGTACTCACCCCCATATGAAGGGTGGTCTCCCTCACTGTCCTCTGCGTTCAGCCTCCGCTGGTAAGATTTTCCTGCTGCAGATGTACCTCCCTGTTTCCTAATTGGAGCCTCCGATTGGCCTGTCTCCATCCCACAGTACACCAACTGGCTTTGGTTCAAATGTAACCCCGCAGTATGTTTGAACCCCCAGATCTCATACCTCAGTAGTCAGATTTACACTTAGGTCCTTTTAACTCCACATCCGATATTGATATCCGCGGAGCTTTTTTCCGTCAAGGCCTCCACCAGCCCCTGGACCAGGGCTCCATGGGCTGTGGAGCCATAACTTTTTAACCCTGCTGAAGGATATTCAACGTACCCTAATGGTTCAGCCCTGCATCAGCGTAACGGCTCATTGCTGTGAGAACAGCAATAGCTTAGCGGCGGGGGTTCCCGATGGAAGTGGAAGCCCCCCCTCATTGCCCCTCGCAGTAGCATTTCAACAAAATCTCTGTTTCAAACACAGTGGGGATAATGGTGGGGGTGGGGGGGGGGACAAATTAAAGGGGGGGGGGGGGGATTTTAGTAGACATACGGGCTTTACATATGTCCTACTTCCCATGACTTTCAACCCCCAGATGCTCCAACACCCTTTTGGATTAGTAAATTTACAATGTGTAAACTATCTAGTCTGCAACCTCATAGCTATTTCTGTCTCTCTGCGGTTATCCCATACAGAAATTGTCTTCGTTTATCTAAACAACTGAAAAATTCAATCTGAAAAATGAGACACATCCAAGCAATATTTGATAGGGGCTTTTAAGTAGGAAGAAATTGTGGCTCAGGGACCTGAAAATTTGCATGGAGGTAGTTCTAAAGCTAGCCAACATGGTTTCAAATTGAACAATCAACTCGATCATCATTCGATCGCAGTTTTTCGCTCATTGAACGTATCGATTGAATTGAATCGAGACACACCACATTGAGTAAAATGCATTAAAGCCCGACTTCGATTGAATTTTAATCGTTTTTAAACGTATAGTAATCAAAAAATGATAGTCACAGAGTGATCAAAAAAGGGACCATGATGGTCACAGAGTGATCAAAAAGGGACCAATGATGGTCACACAGAGTGAATCAAAACCCATAGTCATATCTTTGCATTTTATGCAGTACTTATAATCGTGGCAAAAGGACACTGGGGAGCACCCAGTTACATTATGAGAATGTATTCACAGAGATCGCATTTGCATGCGTGTGTCAGTGAACATACCCACAGCCATTACAATGCATGCTTCATTTTCATGACTGTATTGCATTTCCCTCCGCCCAGAATTTTACAGTAATGCCTAATTGATTTGAATCGATCCTAATTGGACATGTCAAACAACCGTACACAAAAAATTAGACACAATGTGGGACAATCACAATCCAAATTTTCCAACTGTCCCGAATCAAATTTCGATCGAGCAAAATTGACTTAAAAGTCGAATTTCACGATCGTACCATGTGGACATGCTTCAATTTTTCAATCGCCGACTAAAACAATTTAATCGGAATTTACATGATATGTAGCAGTCAATTGCACCGGTGTGTGTGGCTAGCTTAGGGGTTGACTGGTAACCCCCCGTAATGTCGTCAAGGTTCTAGCGCATGCAGGAGTGTTCAAAGATCCTGGGGGCATCTTCCGTCTGGGCAGAATTAGGAGTCGCGGCAGAGTAGTGCTTAATGCTCATAGGGAAAAGCGTCATTTTGCTGAAATGTTAATGTGATACAGTGTGTGTCGACGCTAGAGGGGTGAAACTCGGCGTTGTAAGTAGTATAGGAGGATCCATTAACTGCCCGACAGTTTCATGATTTATAACTGTTAATAATGGTTTCGTGCTATGAATGTTCAAATTTAAGTGTAATACGGTTTATTTAGCTTCGTCCCCCGTGCACCTCCCATGTTACTCCCCAGAGAGCATCAGGTCAAACTGCAGTTCCTCTGAGTCTCTCTCTGCAGCACAAGAGAATCCCCCAAACTCAGACGGAGACAAGACAGAGAGGGGGAAGGGGGGTTCTTGTTTTGCAGAGAGAGATTTAGAGGAACTGCTGACAGCTGCATGTCACGCAAGACCAGGCGAGCACACCATCATACAGCTGCAGGGACATCTGGGATTGATTTCCCGGGTGCCCTTTTGGCTGTATTACAAGCACCTTGGCACAACGTCACAAAGTGGGAGGGGCAACCTCAAAAACTCACCCTTCTTGTCTGAATTTTTGTTTATTTAGGGGCAGTGATTGCCCTAACTATTGGCAGTCTGCTGCCTCTAGTGCAAAGTAACCTACCACATGGTAGGTCCGCTTTAGCATGTTTCTTTTAATTGGCCAAAAATATAATTGAATACATGAACATTTTCACAACACTAAAACCAACAATCCCATTTTTATATATTATAGTTAAAATAACGTAGAATAAACCAGTTCCATTTACATATTTTTTAGAGTAGTGCACTTTCAGTGTATTAATAATGCATGCAGCATTTTTAGTGGTGGTGAGTAAAGTTTGTATGCCTCAGCTAATCTTTTTTTTCATAGTCATCTGTTATATGAATCTGTTTATTTGAATAAGCACAATCTGCCAGCACTATTTACCCTCCTCATCATGGTTGTGTATGCTTGTCTGATTAATGTTTTAGGCCCAGTTCACAGCATGGGGATGATGGTGCCAATCCAAAGGTGATCGATCTAAAAATTACGGACATTGATTTCTGGTATGATTTATGGCCTGATTTAAGGTGGACGCATTCAATTTGTGGCCGATTTCACAGCAGATCAATCAGTTCAGGTGCATCCTTGAGATGTTTCTGCAGCTTAATTAAAGTCCTTCTGTGGTAAATTCAGTTTATTGGACATGGTTTGAAAAGGTGCATACCTATCGATATAATGTCCCACAGCTAACAGTTCATATCAGAGCACAAACCAAGCATGAAGTCAAAGGAAGAGACAGGGTTGTTTTTATGCACAAACCTAGGGAAGGTCGTAATGAGCACAGTGGCCTCCATCAGTGAAAGAAGTTCAAAACCACCAGGGCTCTTCCTAGAGCTGGCCGGCCATTGAGTGTTTGGGGGATGTGATCAATAATCTGATGGCAATGATGTCAGGTGAGACATCTCCATGTAGAGAAAGGAGAACCTTCCAGAAGGACAACTATCTCTGCAGCAATCCACCAATCCAGCTTATATAGTAAAGTGTCCAGATGGAAGTAATGTCTTAAGAAAAGGTGCATGGCGCCCACCAGGAGGTCTATGGCGCTTCATAAGAAAAAAGACTTGATGGCTGGATCAATGGGCCATATAACTATATTGTTGCTAGAGACAGACTACATCATATATGTCACTTTCAATCTTGCTCATAGTTATTTTCTTAACCAACTGATTGTTAACAACTGCATATAAAATGTGTTATGTAGGTTCAAAATGCAAAACAATCCAAATTTCTTTGTTTTGTATACCAATTGAAAGGAATTTCAATAATCTTAAATATGATACAATATATCTGCTCCATTATATAGTATATATAATACAATAGAACTACTGTTATCATACAAGTAAACTTGTTTCATTTTCTCAGTTGCTCTTTTTTATATCATTTCCTTCTCTGTATTTTTGTAAAGCGTGCCATATACAGAAATGAAACCTAGACATTGATGGCACACTTCCTTTTGTGGTTCTGTATGAGTAACACCAAATCCAGCAGAGAAGGCCAGTAATCTATCTGGGTGGAGCATATACATTTGTTATAGGAAGTTTCTCTTTTTTTGGTATTCTAAAGCGTACTTAGTACCACACTAAGTAAACCAGCACATGCTATAGGTGTGGGCAGTGTTGCTGCATTTGACAGACATCCAATTATTAAATACCATGTCATTCAATACTTGCTCTGTCACTGGTATGAACAAATAATAGAATCAAAAGCTATGTCTTTACTTAATTACTTACTTTACAATTTTCTTTGAACTGCTTTTGCATTCTAGTTGACTGGTATGAGGAGAAAAGCATTTTTGACCCAAACAGGATCAACACAGACTTCATGTGGTTGTTCCTAATGCCATCATCCACCATTGGCTGGGGCCACTTATAAATACTTTATAAATAAATGATTTCCTTATTACAAAACATATATTTTATTTAAAGGTCTGAAAAGGTAAAACTTTCTTAAGTAAACAATCACTAAATCCCTTTTGTGTTATAAGTGCATTCTGGTAAACCTAAAAGCCAAAAAAACAAAAATGGAAAACGTTTTCTAGGAAGCTCCCTAAAGCTGGGAATAGGCAGTACGATTTACTATCTATTCCTTATGCGATTCTTTGCACTAGGAACGGTGTAATGACGTGATGCAGGAGCGCGCACGGTATCGGATCAGGAATCGGATCGTGCAGAAATTGGACTGTTTATGCCCAGCTTAAGGACTTTAATGGCAACAGCATTTAAAAGTAATTTATTTTATTTAAAACATCTGTAAAATTAGAAAAGAAAAGGTTTCCACCTTATGCACATTTACAAATACAGCACAGCATAAAAAGTTTCATATACATATCCCTATATAAACAATAAAGTTAGAGAATATTTCACACCCCATCTCGTTTTGCAGATGGACTCATCAGGGGCTATGTCTCAGGGTTGTTGTCAAAATGAAAAGCGCCTGGTCATTTCCTGGGCTGCTGTCAGTCTGTAAATATAACTATGTAAATGTAGCCTATAACAGGTAATGTTATTCAGCAGAAATTCTTAAGAATGTGTGAGTGGTCCACAAGGGCAATGAGTTCAGAATCTGGTCCCTAGTACAATCGGTGTCCTGATAGTATGTCTGGCTTATTGTAAACATTAATATAAAGTAAATATTATTAATATTTCAACTTATGAAGAACTAAGTAGAGCCGCTCTGGGGAATAAAATTTTATTAAAAACCAAACTTTTGGTTTAGGGTTTGGCATATTGAAATTATTACTGTGTAAAAAAATTTTTAATAATCTATTATTTACAATATCTATTACTACTTTTAAGCCTCCCATAAACCTTTATATTGCTCCATACAATTTCCTTTAGATCTACCAACAACTATGTAGTATAGTGGCCTCCCTGATAGAATACATTGTGATTGGAAAGTTTAGAAAAGTCCTCATATTACATGGTTTTGGTAGAAGAAAAGTGATTTTACAGAAATTGTGTGGTAAGATTGTAAGGTGTATGGGGGCTGAATAAAAAAAAAACTCACTTGTTTGCCTTTAACACCTCCGCTATAGAGTCACCATATACAAAGTCAACATGGCATTAAACTGGTTAGCAATAGTAATTTAGTAATAGTAATTTAACTGCCGCATGAAGATTATCATCCCTACTATTATTGCTAATGATTAATCATTACTAGCAAATGGCTCCCTGTGGAGTAACATACATGTGTTTATCAGACACATTTGGAACATTGTGTGATCATTAGTGATCCCCCAGAGGGTATCAATCTACCCTGCCAGGTAGAAGGCATGATCCAATCATAAATACTGATGAGAAGTAGTTTATCTGATTTAAAGCCCCACTTAGACATTAGCCATTGTTTTAGACATGTACAGTGGGGGCAGGGGTTATTTCTACAAGGTGAAAACTTCTGTAAGGTGTCTCTGTCTCGCTAGGTAGATGAATTCTCATTTCCATTTCTTGATAATAATGTGTTTAATACCTTAAAACAGGGGTGCCCACACTTTTTTAGCTGGTGAGCTACTTTTAAATGAGTAAGTCAAAATGATCTACAAAAAAAAAGCCTTGTGTTCATTAACCCTTGTGTTAATAAAGGCAAGTGTTCATAAAGATGCACTCTAGTCCTGTTGTCTTTGCAATCGTCTGGTAGATCACAATCAACACCTGCCCTAATATGTGTGTCCAGTCAAGATTGCAAAAAGCTAAAACCTTTGCTTATTGCATAAAATCACTTTCCTCTTCCAGGGATTACACTAGACAGAAAGTGAGCAGCAATCTGCAACAGGAACACAGGTAAAGCTTTTTCTCACTTCCTGTCTTAACCTCCCCCATCCCCACTCTATCCAAAAATAAAGGGTTTTATATATTGGAAGCAAGTTCAGTTTCAGAAAAAGAATAGTGACACATTGTAAATAAGACACTATGTCAAATGTGGCTTGGACATATACCATTTACATGGTAACTTTACTTAAGGAATATACAAGGATACCTGCTATAGCTCCAACATAAGATGTTGGAGGGACTGTGTGTCTGTTGTAAATTTTTACTTGTTAATCTTTTAGTCTGAGGTATACACTTAATGTTTTATATACAGCCAATTTTAATAAAATAATTTCAAATGGACTCCAAAAGCAATCATGGGAGTCTTGGGATCGCCCTCAACCCAAAGGTGGGGATTTGACATGGCCCTTACCGGAGGTGACCAACCATAAGGATAAACAAGACAAATTAATTTAAACAAGAATTCACATTTTATTCATACGTTCAAGAATGTTAAAAACAGTTGAAAAAAGTGGCTCAATGGCTAGCAAGCCAGTTATAGGTCTGATGACCTCATTAAGTCAAGTCATGTCCATAAACAACATTGGCGCACAACAATGTATTGTCTAAAAGTCAATTGGTAATGAAACTCTTTCAATGCTTTCAGTGCATCCAAGTTAGCCGTCCAACCCTCTACGCGTTTTGGCCCCTGCGGCCTCTTCAGGAGGGGGATATGGTCTTTAGTAGGTATCGCCTGAATGGACACGAATGTAACCTTAAATGGACCTCGCCTGGATAGAGAAAGGTATCAAGAGTTCCAAACTAAATTGCAGTAATCAAAATCATAAGTCTATGTAAGGTAGCTAGCTAGTTAGCCTTAGTAACAGTTTCATATATCAACTTTATTATAAGTCTGTCTTTCATGATTGATATACTCCGTTCACAATAATGTTAGAAGGACAAATCTTTCTCTAAAAAAACGTATACATAAACATTTCAGCAAAAAGCTGATACAACACCCGTATAAATCTGATCCCATGCGCTGAAGTGAGAGCTGTGGGCGCGAGTCAGTGACCCAAAGTCATCCCAAAGGTGAGAGTCTCTCCTACCACGATTGGTCTCTGAACCACATGAATCACCACAAATGGTAGGATAGGTACAAGGTAGTAAGCGTATTATGTCAAAAAACTAGCAAGGTTCAAAGTAGTTGGGTTACCTGTAGCTTTAACAGACCGCCAAAGCTGACCCTCACCCGTCAACAAACCTCCACGCTATGCATGGGGGAAAGCTGTCAGGGTTTTGAGCCAACCATGACCAATCAGGGAGAGAGGGGCAGCCGCCTCCTAAAGTTGGCTTTGCCCCTTCCTCCCTTTCCTGACGCCCTGCGCTGTTAGCGCACTCTTCCCCCCAGCATGCCATTAGACCAGATTTTCTTTCTTTTATATACAGCCTCTAATTTATTGTCAGTGGCATAACTTCTGTGCCCTAAGTCCTTAAATGGGTGCCCTGTGTATCCTTTGATATGCGGAGAACACATGTTCATACAGTTTTGAAATATTGTCTACTTAGTACTAGTTTTATATTCATCTATCTTTTTTTCTATGAATTATTCATACAATCAGTGTATAAATCCATAGGCATGTGTTCACCAGAGATTGTCTGTTCCATAGGCAAGTGTTCGGGATACACTGATTCTGTGTATGTCTGAGGTGAACACATGCCTTTGGACACAGACAATCTCTGAGGTGAACACATGCCTATGGACACAGACAATCAATCCAGACGTTGACGTATTGAAGTCAATAGAGGACAAGCGTCTTTGATACATACATACAGAGGGTGGCTTCCCCTCTTGAGAACTAGTGATGCAATAACCTCCCATAATGTTTGCCCCACAGAGGTGATGTCTATCCTCACTCTGACTCCCACAACTAGGGAGATTAGACACTAGCTCAAAAACAGTTGACTGAAATTTGACATACACTCTTCCCACTCCAATTGGGAACTCGTACCATCATACTCCAAGGTTGTCTTTTCGGTGTGGCCATCACTCGTGGTTACGTTTGTATGTATCAGCATTTTACTGACCCATCATTGCTCTTGGTTTTTACGAGAGAGAAAAAATTTATGATATTTCGCTGAGGAAGTTTGGATTCAAACGATACATGTCAGTCTAACACAGACTGATAAATGGAATCTACAGCTCTGTGATATATCATGAACTGTATTTTTTGCTTATAACATTTTAATCAGGTGCTCATGGTCCATTTCTTTGACCCTCAATACAAACCTTTTTTGATAAAATCTATATTTTTTACTATTCACTATTTTCAGGTGTGGGCCAAAAAAACTTTTAATTTTTTAAGTAGGGATTCTTTGGATAACAGTATATTCGGGGTTGGGCCCTGGCAATTGCACCCCGGGGTAAGCACTCATTAGGATATTTGGCATGAAGTGATCATCATGGTCATGGTCCTCATGTATCACCAATGTGCTCCTTCATGTGAATATTTCTCTCAGAAACATAAGTATTTGAACACCCTGTGATTTTGCAAGCTCTCCAACTTAGAAACCAAGAAGGGGCTGAAATTCACATTGTAGGTGTATTCCCACTGTGATAGACAGCATTAAAAAAAATCAGGAAATCACATTGTATGCTTTTTAAAGACTGTATTTGTATTGCACTGCTGCACACAAGTACTGTATGTTACTCCAGTTTTAAAACATCTTTGCTGCTATGGAATAAATGGACTTTTAAGATGCATACTTGCACAAATTAGTTTAGTCTAGTGTTTGCTCCTCCAGAGAAGCAAAATTAATATAGTTCTTTGTTACATTATTAAGATCAACACATGGGAAACCTAATGTAATATTAAACAATTAAACATAAGGCTTAATGAGCAGTTAGATAATAGTACATTAGGGTTGATTTACTAAAGCAATACAAAATGTTTACCTTACAAAGTAGAACATCATAGCTTAGTGAATGAGTGGGTCACAAAACTTAACATGTCCCCCATGGGACTGTGGCCCATTCTGATTTTATTCTATTCCAATTCACATATATATAGTACATATTATGACCTTTGCTTACCTTCTCTCTCATGTTTGTTTCAGGATTAGTTAAACTGATTGATGAGGTCACAGCTTGGTCACTGAACTTATGGAGAGAAAATAACAACTTTTACAGTTGTTTTATTACTTCATATATTTTCTCTTGCTTCACATATCTGAACTTGAATCCAGCTGTATTCTGGTTCCTTTCTTTAATTTTCTGTTGCAACCTCTTTTTTGGGGGGATATTGTTGCCCTCATTTATGGGTGGACAGTGGTCACAAAATTTTTGTTGCTTTTTGGTTACTTTTAGAGTCTGAATATCTGAGCAGGTTTTTGCTGGTTGGTGGCTATCGTTGGTTCCCATGCTCCTGGTTTAAGATTATGGTTGGTATTTCTATATTTGCTTTAACTTTCTCAGTGGTATGATTTTTTTTTTGCTGTGTGGGAAATTTAAACAGATTACAATGTAACCAGTTTACATTTCTTCCCCAGTCATGCCCTCCACCACATATGCCCATGAACGTGCGTGCAGGATGCAGGAGTCGGATGGACATTGCTGTAGAGCGCTGCTGACTCCTCCTGTGGTTTAGGGGTGAGTGCTTTTGGTACTGAGAGCATATGGTAGGGGGCCCAACAGTCCCAACATGGAGCTGTACCAATATTTAACCTTAGTCTTCCTAAAGACTTTTAATGTACAAACTCAAATAGTTTATATAACTATAAATCTTATTTAACAATATATTCTGTGTGAATTTAGAAATGTTACACTCATCCTACCAGTTTTCTAGTTGCAAGAACTTCCTGGACTAAAATACCAATGATGGAAAATGTGGATTTTGGCATGAATCAATGGATAGATGTATAAGAATATCCAATATATTCCAGCATATAATGCTTTTAGACTGTCATTTAGAGTACACATAAAGCCAAACATTTGATTTATATAAGGTAAGAAAAGGTTACAGCTGAACTCCAAGCTCATCACAAACACTATTTAGTGGTTTTGGCCTTTTCAATCTCCTTGAAGAGTAAATGATGTTAGCGTTCAGGAATAATAAAGTAATATATAATATTTATTTTATATTACATTTAAATCTTGATTGTATTGCATCAAAAAAATACAGTGGTATGATTCCTTTATCGGATTTATTGACCCCCTCAAATTGTACTTCAAGTACCAATATATAAAATGAGTATGAACCACACATTTATAAGCTGGTGTATACATAGACTTTATATCTTTTCCAGTTGTTGGAGTTGTTGTGCTTCTTTCACAGACCATGGTAAGAGCCCCAGTTCTTTGTATAGACCAGAAGCTTTGCAGCTGGTGATTCAGGCATAATGCCAGCCTCTTCTTCAGCAGCCAGCTCTTACCCACAAAGGCCCATTCTGCCCTCCACTTCTGCAGTAAGAGCCATTGAATGAACCAGCGGTTTGTCAAGTGTACTTTCTGACATAATACTGGTGAGTATTACAGATGGTGACACTTTTTCTTTGTCTGCTATAAGAGTCTTTGCATATGCCAGCAGGGCACATAATTCTCAATGAGTACAAAAGAAGTTGTGTAGTTTGCTGAGGTGGTGAGCTACTTGAGTGTCAACGAATGCTGAATTCATACTTTTTGGAGTATATATCTTGCACTGACTTTGTGCTGCATGTAGGAAGATTATCATAGAGAGGCAGGATTGAGGTTAGAATGAACCATTATAGTCATCAAAACTTAAATAATTTTTCAGAAGGATGCCCAAAATGTAACTTATATCCCGATGCAAAGTTCTGGAAACATCAGTTAGCCAACCATATCAACAGTGAAAAACAAAATTAGGAGATCTTTCCTAACAGCTGGAGATTAAAGCAGACCTCCATGTTATGAACAGCCTTTTTGCCCAAAATTGATATTTCTGCTTCGTTCAATAAAGTATGCTGCAAAAACCTATATTAAGGGATAATTTTCTTATTGATGCAATTCCTCATACCAGACAACTAAATTGGTTGGGAAGTTGGGAAACCAAATGAGGGAACTTTTCTGCCAGAAAATAGCAGTCATCCCTTTAATATTACACACTCTGGTTAGGTTTATGTAATTATGTTCGCCAATTCAAATGATGGATGTGCTTTTCTAGCTAGCAACTGTGCCCAGTCTATTGAACTGAAGAAGAGATAGTGAGGTACGTTTTCTATCAGCTGTGAACATTTTCTATCAGCTGTAGGGTTTGCTGAAGAGCTGGACAAAAAATAAAGCATGGATGATTAATGGAAAAACAAACAATTTATCTGCAAGAACAATGCAAAACTTGTAAATAAGCAGCTGTAAAATACCCAGAGGGTAAATCAATACAGTCAGGTCCATAAATATTGGGACATTAACACAACATTTTAACATTTCTGCCTCTATACACCACCACAATGGCTTTTAATTTGAGGATATTTACATCCAAATCAGGTGAACGGTGTAGGAATTACAACAGTTTGCATATGTGCCTCTCACTTGTTAAGGGGCCAAAAGTAACAGGGCAATTGGCTTCTCAGCTGGCCAGATGTGTCATATTCCCTCATTATCCCAATTATAATGTGCAGCTAAAAGGTTCAGAGTCCATTTCAAGTGTGCTTTTTGCATTTGGAATCTGTTGCTGTTAACTCTTAAGATGAGATCCAGAGAGCTGTCCTTATCAGTGAAGCAAGCAATCGTTAGGCTGAAAAAACAGAAGAAACCCATGAGAGATAGCAAAAACATCAACTGTTTGGAACATTAAAAAAAGGAAGGAACGTGCCAGTGAGGTCAGCAACACAAAATGTCCCAGAAGACTGCGGAAAACAATTGTGGTGAATGATCGAAGAATTCTTTCCCTGGTGAAGAAAACACCCTTTAACAGTTGGCCAGATCAAAAACACTCTCCAGGAGGTAGGTGTATGTGTGTCAAGGTCAACAATCAAGAGAAGACTTTACTAGAGTGAATACAGAGGGTTCACCACAAGATTGATAAGCATTGGTGAGCAGTGACCATTGGTGAGCCTCAAAAACAGAAAGACCGATTAGAGTTTGCCAAACGATATGTAAAGCCTTCACAGTTCTAGAACAACATCCTATGGCAGTGGTTCCCAAACTTGGGGTCGCGAAAGTATTTCAGGGGAGGGGCAGGCCCTCATTTTGAACCTGTGTTTGAATGGAAGTGGGGGCTCTAAAATGTTTCTAAATAGCAAAGGGGGGGCCTGCAAGAAAAGTTTGGGAACCACTGTCCTAAGATCAACATGTACCAGAGTGATGGGAAGAGAAGAGTATGGACAAGGAAAGGAACTGTTCATGATCCTAAGCATACCACCTCATCAGTGAAGCATGGTGGTGGTAGTGTCAGGGCGTGGGCATGTATTGCTGCCAATGTAACTGGTTCTTTTGTATTTATTTATGATGTGACTGCTGACAAAGCAGCAGGATGAATTCTGAAGTGTTTCGGGCAATATTATCTGCTCATATTCAGCCAAATGCTACAGAACTCATTGGGCGGTGCTTCACAGTGCAGATGGACAATGACCCAAAGCATACTGCAAAAGCAAGCAAAGAGTTTTTCAAGGGAAAGAAGTGCAATGTTATGCAATGGCCAAATCAATCACCTGACCTGAATCCGATTGAGAGTGCATTTCACTTGCTGAAGGCAAAACTGAAGGGAAAATGCCCCAAGAACACGAAGGAACTGAAGACAGTTGCAGTAGAGGCCTGGCAGTATATCACCAGGGATGAAACCAAGCGTCTGGTGATGTCTATGCGTTTCAGACTTCAGCCTGCAAATGACTGCAAAGTATTTGCAACCAAGTATTAAAAAGGTAAAGTTTCATTTAGTATTCTGTCCCATTAACTTTGACCCCTTAACAAGTGGGAGGCACATATGCAAACTGTTGTAATAACTTACACCATTTACCTGATTTGAATGTAAATACCCTCAAATTAAAGCTGACAGTCTGCAGTTAAAGCACATTGTTTCATTGCAAATCCATTGTGGTGGTGTATAGAACCAAACATTTTAGAATTGTGTCAATGTCCCAATATTTATGGGCCTGCCTGTAAATAAAACAATTATACAACATTAAATAAAATTAATATATCCATATATGTCCCATCAGGAAAGAAGATGGGAAGCATAACAAACACATTGTATCTAAACTCAATCTATCTTGGTCTTGATATTTGGTGCTATATAGTCTTTATGAGCTACTATTCTTCTCTGCTTGGTTCTAACATTTAATAATTTGATCCTAACCCATTAGTGAAAATACCCAATATGTGCCCAAAGTGTCAATATTGGGTATTGTCACCATCTTCCTGCAATGCCTTACGGGCTCATTTACACTGGTGGTTTTTAGCTGCCAGGTAAACAAGCCATAAATGGCATACAACGTTCGGTTTTCGGACTTTAGCCCAATAGAAGCTCCATGAGGTCCTAATCTAGACAGCCTGTCTTGCAGGCAGTCGTCTTCCGTGGCTGCCGGAGCGCACTGACGTTTCCCGAGCTGCTGCAGGCTGTAAATATAGCCTTAAGGCTGCCCTACACATCCCGCGTAGGTCAGACAGACCTACTCCGATATGCACCGGAATGCAAACGTGATGACGTCATCACGTTTGCACCCTGGTGCATTATGGGGCCCCTTCAGTCGGCCGGCACCCTTTGTGTGCTGGCCATTAACTTCAATGAAGATGCCGGTCTTCATTGAAGCTAATGGCATCGGCTTCCATCGGCCAGAGATTATCGGACATGTCCATGTGGGCACATGCCGATTAGCGGCCGAGTTTTCCGCTGACCGACGGCGCGAGCCCGTCGGTCAGGTCAAAGATCGGCAGCTTATCGGCATGTGTATGGCAGGCTTTACTATTCTGAGCTTCACTAAGGTGGTCTGGAGTCCCCACCTGGGCTCAGCAAATGTTTTATGGTTTCTCACTGATAAAATATATGCTATGTTTCAACATACCTGGACCCAGTGGTTGAGGCACTATTACTGGTCTAGACACCCGGTTTCTTAATCCTCAACTTATTTAGTAGGATGTGGACTTGATCATGGGATGCCGGAACCCCCTTTCTTCCTTCACTTTTTCTTCTCTATCCTTGTATTGACATCTTACTTACCATTTGAAATGTATTTATCCCTGTTTTTGTGTATGTTATGATTCTTGATATAAGCTATAGCCCTATAAGGATGACTTTTGCTTTATAAGAAGATTGCATGTAGAAACCTGTGTGATCTTTTTTTAAAAAAACGTACAAAACACTTGATATCAAAAGTAAAGGTGACGACATGACCTATGGCTACCCTGTTTCCCCCAATATAAGACACTGTCTTATATAAATTATAGGTGCAAAAATGCACTAGGGCATATTTCTGGGTTTAGAAGAGGTGACAAAATGCCTCCTGTCATG
>CM070035.1:122046921-122058116 GCA_036250615.1 Ptychadena robeensis | reverse complement strand
ATGGTGCACTTTTGGTACAGAAATCTGGACCTCAGCAGTGCGCTAGGGAGGTTAACACAAGATATAACGCTTGTTTTAAGGTTTAACCCCAATTAACAGAAACACACATGCATAGCTAGGTTACCATTTATTCTAACACATTTACATTCTAATTACAGTAAAGAAAACCACAAGAGGCTGTAAAGCACAACATTGTAAAGTGATATTAATATAAGGTTTTTTGTTTTGAGAAAATATCTGCATAAGTAAATTTCCTAGTCTATATCCAGGATGTGTACCGCTGTTGGTTGAGGTAGTTCATGGATCTGTCAGAACAGACATTTTAAAGAACATCCTTCCCCTGTTGTCTTCTTTGGGGGAGAACGCAGCAGGTGCCATTTGCTTCCCTTTACCTCTCCATAGAACAGAATGAGCTAAATTCTCTCATGCGTTCTCTGGTCTTTGGTGGCGAATACAAATCTGCCATTTACAATTATGAAAATTAAAATTGTGTATTTAGCTTTAGGATGCCGACACTAAGGTGTACTGTAGCCCCCCTCAGTATGTGGAGAGAGTATGGTTAGAAAGACTAATGGATTTCTCTGAGTTTAAATAACTTACAAAAAAAACGCTAACCATTTTAAACAGGAAGCACTATTTAGTTTTTTACAAGATAAAGATACTTAGTATAAGTAAAGCTGGGCATAGACGGCCGATTCCTGCCCGACCTGAACGTGCACGGCATCAGATCGGGATCGGGTTGGCAGGGAATCGGATGCGCCAGCTTGCCACATTGAACTGAAATCTGCCGTCATGTCGGATCGCACAGTGTTCCGACATGACGGATAATTTAGATCCGATCCCACTAGTTCGGATATGGGACAGCAGCCCCCAGACAAAGTAATGGCCAGCACACAAAGGGTGCTGGACGATCCTCGCCACTAGAGGCCGTGCGTGATGACGTCATCACACCTGCTAAGTCGGCTCGGCAGTGGACGGGAAATCGCCTCGTCTATGCCCAGGTTAATAGCTGCCAGGAGTTTGTTTCAACTCAGCCCTTATTATTTAATTGTGGCTTGGTCTGGTAGGATCAACAGGTGATAAAACTGTTGTTATGACAAAAATCAAGAAGCGGCTTTAAACACAAAAAACAAACACAAAACATATACATTTAACAGACACAATACTCACCTGCCAGCAGTTCAGATCCTGGAAAACTTCTAAAAAACTTCTGCCCCCATCACTGCACCCCCTCTCCTCTAACTCCCCCTCCCCTCCTACAGAGACTAGTCTGTCTCTGCTCTGTCTTCTCTGTCAGAGAGCTCTGTGGTTGGGGGGGATTCAGCTGCCGTGATGAGATGTGTCTCTGTGTCTTGCGAGACTTGGCAGGCGAGAATTCCTACAGCCGCAAGGGCAACATGGAACAGATGTCCTTAATCCGATTGTGGCTGTATGACGTCTCGCCAACGCAAGATGTCAGACAGTGGGAGGGGCGCACTCGGAAAAAGCAACCCCTCCTGCTGTCAGAAAACGTTTTTATTTTCAGTGACCTACAAGTGGTAGGTCTGATTTAAACAGCAGTAACGCCAGAGCCAGCCTGCATCATATTTGTCATGTTTTATTTTGCCCTTTGTTCTGTTTTACCTTACATTTAGAAGTGATAGAGACAATTTTTTATAGTACAGTAACAAAGGGTTACAGTAACAAAGTCCTAAGGTAGCATTCACATGTTCACTTTCTGAGCTGCTGTCAGTAAAATGGGCCGCCCCTCTGCGATCAAAAACTTTCCCATATTAAGCATATTCCCACATCCGGTTGTGTTACCAGATGCCTATGTGACATTATAAAGTATATTTATTTACGGTTTCTATGTGATAAATAGACCTTCTATTTCCATTAATAGCTTGTGTGTTGCTAGTTAATTGGTGTAGATTAAGCTATATTGAGTAATAGGTTACTGTCCCCTGTGATGCAAGTAAAGTATTTCTGCAACTTGCCTAGGGATGTTAGATTTACCATGGTGATAGTGAATTGAAGACGGTTTGAAAGGTTTGTTCTGCTTTCAGTGCCAGAACCCTTTCAGCGAAGGAACAGAGTGCTATAGAAAAAAGAAGAGAAATGTCTCTGGATGCTGAATGGATAATTGACATCTTAAAGTCATTCCAGATGCTATTTGTATTTATCCCCTTGGCATTTCGGGAAGACATTAGACACAAGATACACAGTCTCATGAAGCAGAACTGTCTGTGTTGCCTTTGACAAGCGTTTACAGACATCACAATCAATCTGTCATCTTGTAGTGAAACATAAATCTAGGTATGAATTAATATTGTTCATTGTGGACAGCAGCCATTTCTTATATTTATGACATGTTAAATAATTGAGTTAGAGAGTGAAATTTTTCTTACCAGTTGTGGAAGTTGGTAATTGTGATGTTAATAAAATGAGCAGTTCATCTGCAGTGTATAAAATAAAGTCAATAGCAATAGCATTTAATGAATATTTTCATTTTTTTTAACTTTTTATTAAGCCCATAATTGTGTATTTTGAAACATGCTACTTCTACATGTTACTACCACATGGCTCTGCAAAATTCTACAGGCCAGTGTTTTCTACCAATTCATAGTACTTGAAGGTATGATGAGCATCTTATTCTATCTTTCTATAAGATAACCCTGGATAAATGCGGAAACACAGGGTTGCATTCAAGGTAACAGGTGCGGTAGCATTACCTCAAACTTTATGAGGTGCAAAGACATGCATCATAAATACACATACCAATTATACAGAAACATTCATCATTCACATAGAGACAAACACACACACACACACACACACATTACATGCACTCTTCTTACTGTCTGCAACTAGTTCCTCCATGGTTGTCTTTCTACTTGTCCATCTCTCAGGCTTGTCTGATTGGCTGGCAGTGGTAGGAGAGGGTGGGCGGACTGTGAGCAATCCCCAGAGGAAGAAGAGAACTGACAGCAGGGAGAGTTAATAGGCAGCTGAGTTATGCAGATCTCTCCCCTTTCTCTAACTGACAGCGCAATTCTGACATAGAGGGCTCCAAGTGCCACCTCAATTGCTCCCCTAGCTCTGCCTCCCCCCTCTTGGAATACCTCTGCGCCCCACCCCCCAGTTTGGGAACCGTTGAATAAAGCAGACAATTGGGGTGACAGTGGGCATGAAAAAAGAAAACCGGCACTATAGTAAATTTGGAAATAATTGGGTTTGGCATAAAGGTAAATATGACATTCTCATGGTAGGGGTCCAGGGGGAATTAAATGAATAAGTATAACAGCCCTGAAACTACAGTTATACTACTACGGTTATACTTAGCATGCTTAAAAGTAAAAGTAAGAAAACAATCCCCCTTTCAATGTGTGTCTATTCACACTGCACAGCCAATCTGCTTACTTTGACCAAGGGATCGGGAAGTTGCTTTATTCCTTGTTCCTGCAGACCACTCCCTCTAAGCAGGTTCTCCTTGTGGACTCAACTAACAAAAAAAAAGGCATACAATATACATTACTTTTCTTTTCCTCACAACCTGCACTGTGCTGGTATAGAGAATATTAAAAGAATTATTACTGATACTGCCTGCAAGCAGAAGCGCTGATGCTTTCAGTCTGTGAGCAGACACAGCAATGTGATGGGATCGGCCTGACCCGATGGGGCCCACCCATATCACCGACGCGGATTGTGCTCTTTTTCTTCACTGCAGCTGGCAGCCAACTGATTGGTGTATTACCACCACCATGATGTAGTAGATTTTTTCTGTTTTGTTATGACTTTTAGGTCATATTGTCTTCATAATGGAAATGATGAGCCATTTTCGAGAAAGTAAGGAGTAGAAAGTACAGATATTTTTTTTAAACTTAAGTCGATCATCCCCAGCAATAGTGGAATCCGATTTGTGGTTGATTTTGACAAGAGCCAATCGCCACAATGGAAAATCCATCAATCGGAAAGGCTGCTGCATAGGGAACTATGGGTCCACCAATGTACTTCGATTGCCAAAAGATCGGCCCAAAAAAACAAAATTGATGTCAGATCAATGTCCGATTAAATTTTTTGTTGATTTCTATTTTGTTTGGTCGATCTTACCGTATTTTGCGGACTATAAGACGGACCGGACCATAAGACGCACCCAGTTTTTAGAGCAGGGAAATCAGAAAAAATCCACAGGAGTCTCACATTTGGACTATAAGACTCCGATTTTGTAGGTGTAATTTTTTAGTCCGAAAAATACAGTAGTTACTTCCCTCCTCTGTATGTCAGAACACTAAGGGCCTGATGATGAGCATGATGAAACATGATGAGAGAGCTGGTACATGGTATAAAGTGAGTATATTTCCTGAAGAATATCTTCCTTTGCAAATCAAGCAATTAGCACTTCCAGTATGAAGGAGGATCTACTCTAACAGTAAAAGCTTTACAACCTGGAGTTTAGCTTTAGTGAGAATGTATAGTAAAGTCCCTCCATACACCTTTAGATCACTCCATACAATTTCCTTTAGATCTGCCAACAACTATGTAGTGCCGGGTCCTCCCTGATAGAATACATAGTTATTGGAAGGTTAAGATCACTGCTATATAGTGCCGAGTCCTCCCTGATAGAATACATAGCGATTGGAAGGTTTAGAAAGCTCCTCATATTACATGGTTTTGGTTGAACAAAAGTTGATTGTACAGAAATTGTATGGTAAGATTGAAAGGAGTATGGGGGCCTCCTTTGAAACCTCAGCTTTAGCTTCATTTACACATACAGCCAGGCAGTTTTTGAACTGTGTCTCATTTCATACCAGCAAATGAAAAATCTGAATGAATTTTGTCAATTCAAATGTATAAGTTGTTGTAAATGTTGAGAGCAAAAAAGGAGCACCTTAAGTCTAAACCAAATACACCATTCTATATTGCCCAGTCTAAATGGAACCTCAGTCTGGGTTAAGGTAGCCATACAAAGGTCGATTTTCCACTCGATTTTTCACAGATCGATCACTGCGCGCGTTCACGAGTTCGATCGGCAATCGATCGGCAGTCAATCGGGATTTGATCACCCTGAACGATCAACCCAAAAAATCGGAATGGACTAAAAATCCGGTTGGTTTTTTGGTCGATCCTTTGGCAATCGGAGTACATTGATGGACCCAAATAGCCCTATGCAGCAGCCTTTCTGATAGATGGATTTTGTGAAATCGGCCATTTTGGAGATCGGCTCATGTCCAAATCAGCCACAAATCGGATTCCCATGGTGGTGTTGCATCTATTCTCGATCCGCTCAATTGCAGATTCCTGATCGCCTGGAAAGTTTGGATCAGCAATCGATCGGCATTTGATCGCTGACAAATCGACCTGTGTATGGCTACCTAAATACTGTTGGCTGGAGTGAGATAACATGCTTGTTACCAATGTGTATGTTACTCTCATTTTGAAAGAAACCCCTCCAAACTAAGGCAGTGGAGCTCCAAGCACATGCTTTGCAGCACATGGCGACACACTGCTGTACTAGTGATGGCCGAAATGTTTGAGCCGAGAACATCGGGTGTTCGCGGTCCATTGTATGGGCAAACACTTCTGATGTTTAATCTTCCTCCCATAAATTAGACTAGAGGTAAAGTTTGAGCCCTCACTCCACAGTCAGATGGTACAGTACAGCCAATTAGGTATTTTCCCACTTGGCCAATTTTAAAAAAGGGGGACTTATATAAATAGTCCTAGAAATAAGAGACCACGCAGAAAACAATTTAACAAAAGATTGTACTAAGCAAGTTAGCATATGCATAACCTAAACTGTGAAACAAAGTTGATTAGAAAGAGGAAGACTTTAGCTTATGCTTTTGTTTTTTTCTATAGAGTTCTTTTAGCTTGATAACCCCTGAAGGATGTATGTAGTAGAACTTTATCTTTAAAGGTCACATGACCGATACTTGCAGCT
Source organism: Ptychadena robeensis (assembly GCA_036250615.1). NCBI lineage: Eukaryota > Metazoa > Chordata > Amphibia > Anura > Ptychadenidae > Ptychadena > Ptychadena robeensis. The sequence continues at coordinate 122,052,196 of CM070035.1, read as the reverse complement.
TGATTTCAGACTGACATTTTGTTCATGTGTTATTTTACATGCAAGTTTTTGAATTTAAATTTGTAATAAGCATTGTAGAGAAGATTGAAACAGTTAAAACATCTACTAGGCCATGACCTTGGGCATGTTAAATGTTCTTTTTTCCCTTTGGAAAGTGAATGGAGTGAAAGACAGTTTGAGTTTGAGTTTGGTTTAAAATTGCAAAATATGTCTGAGGTCAGGTTTCCACGTTTTGATTTTTTTGTGTTTTAAATTAATTAATTTGGTATAAAATTGAACCGTCTTCCTAAACATAGACAGCAAAGCAGTGGCATCATCAGCTTGGTGCAGGAAATATGCTTGGCACAGGGTGACACCAAATTTTCCAACCAGAGGTTTTTGTTTTCATATACAAGGGCTAAAGGGCTTACAAGTCAGCAAGTGGACTGCAGCACAGTCTTTGGCTTGCCCCCTTGTGAATGCTACAGTCCTGAGTTCCTTGGCTTCCATTTAGATATGCATGCTGCATACCGGTTGAGGTCTAGCTCTGGTGCTCACCTCCAGTCCTGCCTTGTCACTTATCATGACACTCTTATCTCCCTAAATCATTAAATCATATCTTCTCAGCCTGTTCCTGCGGCACCTGCCCTAGATCCCTGGCTACACATATATTTGGTATATATATATATATATATATATATATATATATATATACACACACACACCCTAAAGCTAGGCATACATATATAAATCATAAATTTTTGTCATATTGCAATTGAACCTTTCATGTGGTACTACTTTGGATTTGATTACGATCTGTGTTCAATGAAAAGATCAAGATCTAAAATCGAAGCGAAGATAGAACATGCTTAAATCGAACCGTGTATGCCTAGCTTAACCCATCTGGATCCTCAATCATTTTTACCTGAAACACCCACCTTGTTTCATGATTCCATCATTACCACACATAAATAAGAGAGTTGTGTATTTAACCATGTAAACTGGCCACTTAAGCCCCCCATAGACGTGCCGGTTCCCGGCCATAGTTGCGGGTGACCGACCACCGTGCTCGCTCCCGCCGAACTACAGGGAAGCCCATCTTAAGGATCCGACCAAACAAGCTGGCAGGTCGGATCGCACACGGATCCGTCCTACTGGTTTTTTTTGTGCCTGATCCTGCTGCTGGCAGTTAACTCGAAGGGAAAGTCTCCTCCCCCTCCAAGTTAATTGGCTACAATCTGACAGGAATCGCGTGTGTTAGTGGTACACACAGGATTCCTGTCAGTTCTGTAGCTGACTCCTCACACCGTTGTGACTTCACAAAACTGTAAGGAGTCTGCTACAAGCCGGCCATAGTCGAGACGTCTATGGCCGCCTTTAGGTTTTATAACTAGTTAATACGGTAATTTGTTAGCCTTCTAGAGATTGTTTTAACTGCATGCTAGCATGAAACAGTACTTTGCCTTCTATTATTACGCAATGCAGCCATCATGTGTGATAGCTTACTACACATCTACTGCTATGTTCTGCTTATGGAGCTTACACAATAGGAAGCCATTTGTTGTATCTGCAAGCAGTTGCAATGAAGTTACCAAAGGTCTGTCTAGGTGACTTCCTTCAAGTAACTAGCAGTTAAATATGCCACTTTGTGTTAAATTTTTTAACTTATTATTAAATGTATTATTTATACTGTTACATTGACATTCATTGTCCTCTTAAATATGTCACTGTCCAGTTGTGAGAGTTTCATCACATGAATTTTTAGTTCCAGAAAAGTGTGGCACATTGTGGTATGTTCCATCTTAGCACGATAACACACTGTTTTATTGCAAAGATACCACAATGTGCTGCAATTTTCAGGAACTGAAAAACCATCTGAAAAATGTCACACAACTGTACAGTGACAGCTTTTTCTTGACCACATAAATATTTATGACCTTGTTATTTTGTGTATAAATGTGAGTCTCAAAAAACAGAATTGTATTAGGCTTGAAGAAGGGACCTGAGACAGCCCACAAGCTTGCTTTTCATGACTTCAGTTAGCCAAAAAAGGTTTCTGAAACTCCAAACTTTATGTATTCATCATATCATTATGTTATCTTAAAGAAATTATGGTAATAAAGAGGTCTAGTTTTGACCCAACCACCCAATATCCAGTATATCTTTCAAACCTTGTCCGTTTGGATCTCTTTCACCATTTTAAATAACTTCAATAAGATATCTGAATATTGGTTTCTCATAAATGTTCAGCTACTAAGGGACATACATAAGGCAATTTTGCATAAATCTGTAAAGTGTTAGGAAAGCTCATGTGGATATATGTATTTTGCCCCCATAATAGGAATTTTAAATGGAACCATACGAAAGAGCATATAGAGAATGAACCAAAAATTTAAAGACCTAAAACACATGCTTTTCTACAGTGTTTTTCTTCAGTGAAGCCTCAGCCTAAAGTTAGCCATACACGGCCGATTCCCAGAGGTCGCTCGGCTGCAAATCGAGTTGGCCCACCTGGACAGGTTGTCCAGGATCCTCCTTCCATGACGGTAAAGTAATGTCCGGCACACAATGGGTACCCACCGATCCTCTGAGTGTCTGTCGAGAATCTGCACATCTATGCCTTTAAAGTTATGCTGGGCATACCCATGTTGATTGCCGTGCAATTCGATGAGCCCTGGATCGCAGCTACCTCGATATCAAAACACAGCACTTCTGCGTCATCAATACCAGCTGATACTTTGGATGGGGAACGAGGTATCCAAAGTAATGTATAGGATTTACCAACATGTCAGTTCCCTATTCGGCTGAGCTTTCTTCAAGCAGGATCGATTATCCCCGCTAGAAGGAAGGCTGGATGGCTAAAAATGTCAATAACTTTAAGCACAATTGAGCGCAGTGCGCATGCATGGTGCTCAATTGTGCTCGAAGTTATTAAAAATTTAATTGTTATTGAATCTATAAAAAAATTGAGCCGTGTATGCTTAGCTTAAGTCCCTTATTTAGCTTCTTCAAGGCCTAGCAAAGCAAGGAAAGGGCTATAGTACATTCTTTACACATTTCTTTTTACCGAACCAGGTTACATTATCCCTAACCAAACTAAAAGTACAATAATTATATCCATATACAACAGTCGGCAAGCAAACTTTATCACTTTACAGTTTAAGGATTAACACATGGAAACCCTATGCAGTTAGCACCAGGAATGCGGATCTGTAAAATGAGACGTTTCTGCAATAAACAAAAAGTAGGAAAAGAAATGAATAGAATAACGTACAGTGTACTGAGCCTGGAGTGTATATAAAAGCCAGTAAAGTCTGGGATGAAACATATATATTTCTTCAGTTCTTAGAAGTTATTAAATGAATGAAAAGTACAACATTTATACAATTAAACATTTATATCAGTGAAAGTGTTATGTCAAAGTTGTACTTTATTTTGACCATGCTTTATTGAATGGATTGTCAGAGAGTAATGTTTAGGCCATCAAAGTCAAATCAAATAAAGTATTTATACCCACAGTTTCATCATCAGAAGACCAATCTACCTGTAAACGTTATAGGGAACAGTTTTTTGACTAATATAACAGTTTTCTTAAAGAAAAAAGTGCATTCATTCTTTTTGTCCCCTTCCCCTGACCTGATTTTACCTAATCCCCCCTCCCTCTCTACAAATGCACCCTTACCTTCAACTCATGGCTGTGATTCTGTGATTCTACAGTTTTCTTATGTCCAGCAACAGAAGTCTTCATACTGTTGGCTGTGTCTACTTAATAGTGCACAATGGGGCTTTATGTGGAGGCTTGAGATGATCCCACTGAAATCTATGGGTCCAGCTCCCAGTATAGAAGTCTATGGGTAATCAGTATTCAGCCCTGCTGGATTTAAACAAACAACGGAATAGTGTTAATTAAGGTAAGTGTCATAGCTGTCAATATCGTTGGCTGGGAATACGGATGTGACGTCACTTCCAGTTTTGGCCAGCATCCATTCCAGAACGGAGTTTAAAGTCCCCTCCCTCCTATTTAGTTCCTGCCTAACTTAGGTGGAAGAAGGCGTTACTCTCCCTAGTTATGTCCCACCCCGCATATCATCTGCACAAGCAGGATGGGAACTTAGGAGGGAGAGTGACGCCCTTTCCCTCCTGAGTAACCCCAATTTAAAAATCCTCAGCTCAACGAATGCTTTACATGGAGACCCGTGGTTTCCACGTAAAGCAACGGACATCGGCCGTATTTACGGTCATGTCCGATATGGCTGTTTTCGAGCGGGATTAATTGGTCGCGCTTCAAAACAGCGATGGCCTCATATTATTTGGGACAGATAGATGGCCGAGAGCACGCACGGCCCATATCTTCATGTCTGTAACCTGCTTTAAGTGATGAAAATATGGCAAATATAAGAAATGTACTTAAAGTGAACCTATGCTCACAGCAATAGCACCCATTATACATGAAATTAAATCATTATATTTTTTTAAAGTTACCTGTGATCAGGATATCCTGAATGTCCTGTGTTGCTCATTCCTTTCAGTGATGTGCTGCTGAAGGGTGCATAATTGGGAAGGGAGATGTCACTGCCCTAATAAAGCTCCTTTCCCTAGTCTCGGGACATACACTGCCTGGCCAAAAAAAAGTTGGTGCCAAACAAAAGATTGCACACTCTAATATTTTGAAGCTTTACGGCACACATTTGCTGTGGCATTGTTTTGACAGTCTTCTGCAATGTCACAAGATTTATTTCCATGCAGTGTTGCATTTTTCACCAAGGTCTTGCATTGATGATTGTAGAGTCTGACTGCTGCTCAAAGCCTTCTTCAGCACATCCCATAGATTCTCAATGGGGTTAAGGTCTGGAATCTGTGGTGGCCAATAAATGTGTGAAAAGGATATCTCATGCTCAAAAAACAAAACAAACTCGAGACTCTTCATCCCACTGTATATGTGAAAACATAAAAAAACATAGAAGTGCAAGAAAAGGCGCTCATGCACCCAGTCTCGCACTTCACTTTTTGGAGCCTGCAAGCTCCGCGGGACTTTAAAGGTACCGGTAGTTAGTGTTACAGTATTTTTTCTCTCAAAATAAATAAAGACCGAAATTTAGAAAAGCATTTCTCAGACAATTATATTCTATATCATTTAATAGGGTAACAAAATCCATGTTTATACAGCCATCTTGTCAATATACATCAAGATTTAAGCATCATAAGGCAGACACTTTCTTGACACGTTTGGCTTTAAAAAGCTTCCTCAGGAGATTCTGTGTCAAAACATATAGATGTATTTAAAACAAAAATGAGT
>CM070035.1:121989864-122009114 GCA_036250615.1 Ptychadena robeensis | reverse complement strand
CTGTTAATAAATAGGGTCGGGCTGATGGATCGGTGATAATTCGAATTCCGATTTTTCTTGACAGCCGACCGACCGACCATTACATTTTAGGTGAAAATCGGGTGACACGATCGGACGACAAATCGGTCGGGAGAATAATCAGAACGTGTATGGGGGGCTTCACTCAGAGTCTTCTAGTAAGAAAACAATATTAGGGTAAGAAAAAAATGCAACAAATGTGGGATTTTTGACAAATTGACTTCCAATAATACAAGATCACCACCTCTATGCTCTGTAGAAAAAGAGATATTCCGTAGTCTTAAATAACAGCATCTAAGGATCGGTGAAAGTGCAGCAAAGGAAGGTCAGTGAAAGAGCTGTGTAAATGTCAGGTCTGGATTGGCAGAAACACAATTTCTTTTCATTAGCATGGCTCTGATGTATGTAATTGATCTGTGTCTGTTTGTCTGGAGTTCAGCTTTAAAGCCCCCCCACACTGTATTTAAATCATTCCTCCCCCCACCCCGGTCCAATTCTGGCCCAAGCTGTGGGTAATCCCTCACTTACAATGGGTCTGTATTGTCATGGATGGGGTCAGTGCTTGTGTCTTACATAAGAGGCAGCAGGGGGCCAACTGAACAGTGGCAGTGCTTGTGGTAGCAGGTACAATAACGAATGTAATGGAAAAACCTGCCTAAGTAGCGAATTACTCTGAACAGAGGAATCTGTTTCATCTACAAACCTACTGTAGAGTGATATATACACAAACTACTATAAAGAAATCAAAACAGAGTTCATATTTAAATGAACATTTAACATTGTTACTCAGGCTTATTAAAATGTATTATTTAATGTGATCATTAATAAATTATATTCTTTTTTGTGAATTAGAACGACCATAAATGAACTACATTTTTATCAGCGGACAGTCAGTATTAAAACTTCAAGTCAATTTCATGAAAAAGCTGATGCATGTGTGGCTAGCTGTATAGCTAAAGAACAGAGGAGTACCTAAACGTAAAGGTTTGGTAAACAATAGTATAGTTTGAACTTAGCAGCTGCTAATTAAGTGACATAGAACAACATTGAGAAGCAAGATATAGTTTTTAATTTCCCCTAAATGATTCCTGATTATAACATGATTAATAATATTATTACATCATCAAATACTCTAAGGGCTTGTTTCCACTAGAAGCGGAAGCCCGCGGCGCGGCTGCAGCCGCCCCCATTCATCTCAATGGCGCTGGTCCCCTGTCCGCGGAATCGCGCGGCCGTCCGCCCGATTCCGCGGCCGCCCAGCACTGACCGCGGCCATAGGGATGAATGGCCGCCGCTAAGAACCGCATGAGATGCGGTTCTTAGCGGCGGCGGTCCTTAGCGGCGGCAGCCGCACCGCAGGCTTCCGCATAAGTGGAAACTCAGCCTAAGAGAAAATCATTTTAAACCTGCAGTACTGGGTTTAGCCTGCGGGTGGTGCTTGTTCAGTGAACCATATCTAGAAATATTATAGTTAGCAGAAATGTCAGTTCAGTACAAGGCATAGCACATGACATTTATTAAAAGTAATATTATTAATAAGCATTTTTATTAATAACTAAAATTAAAGCACATACAGGGATGTTAGTGTGCAAAGTTTTAGATTGTAACTAAAAAAATCCACCAAACACATTTCAATCGCTCTGTACAATTTCTATTAGATCTATCTTACAACTATGTAGTATAGTAGCCTTCCGATAGAATACATAGGTTTAGAAAGGTCCTACTACATATTACATGGTTTTGGTAGAACAAAATTGATTGTATGGAAATGTTTGGTAAACTTTCGAAGCTAGGCACACACGGGTAGATGATTGATTGTACTCTAATCTGTTTACAAACCTACCTGTGTGTGCCTTACTTCGAGCGGGATCAATAGAGCCCGCTCAAAGAAACTCAATTGAACGGAGTTAAAACATGTTGGAAAACCCCGTTCAATCTCCATTACTTTGCATAAAGACATAAATCTTCATGCAAAGTATAGGAACAGCTGGCTCCTGCCTTCATCCTCCACAGCCATCAGGCTCAGTGTGAAGCGGGTGGAGCCAGCACTCCTCACACTGAAGCCGATGCTGCTGAGTGAGGCAGACTGGATGGATTTCTTCCCAGCTTGTAGCCCATGTTCTGATTCACATGCTACAAGCTGGGGAGAATGGTCCCTGGGGTCCCCATTGAACGGGAATCGATGTGCCCATGTGGTGCACATTGATTTACTTTTAATTGATCCCTGATCAATCACAGCGTGGTGACGTCACCACACTGTGATTAATCAGAGGTCGATTGCACAGGAATTTACCAGTGTGTGGCTAGATTAAGGTATATGGTGACCTTAACTGTGTAAAGCTAGGCATAGATGGTTCGATTTTAGTGGAATCAATTTCCAATCTGATTTCCGATATTTTAATAGGACACTGATCGTAAGCGAATCCAAAGTAGATCCACATGAAAGGTCCGATCAGAATACGATCGAAATACGACCAAAATCGACTATTTTAGTTTCAACCACAAAGAATGAAGGAAAGAATCATATATAAAAACGTTGATCAAATACAATCGCCCCGACCAACATGTCCAATCATTTTCCAATCGATGTTTTGATCGGTATCAAACTATTTTCGTTACTTTACTTTAATTCCAGGTTAATGAGGAATATGGAATCCCTTCTATGTTGCAACTGTGCAGCAGAATACTAAAACCTGTTCAGATGGGTGCTATCTGTCCATTATATTTCTATTACAATACCCACATTTCACTATCCTCAGTGTGTTTAGCATTCAGTGCTGTAGTCCCAGGTTCAAATCTCAGTCCTGTACTGAGTACTGAGTACTATGAGTACTATCTGCAGGGGATTTGTATGTTTTCCCGTGCCTGTTTCCTTAAGATACCCGCCTATCCTCCCACACTTTAAAGATGCGCTGGTAGGTTAATTTAATTCCCCCCCAAAGGAATGTCCTATATTAGTCACAGACTAGACATATGACAAGTTACATATACATGACTAATACACCATACACCTTAAGATTGATCCATACAATCTCCATTAGATCTACCAACAACTGTGTAGTATAGTGGCCTCCCTGATAGAATACATAGTGATTGGAAGGTTTAGAAAGGTCCTCATATTACATGGTTTTGGTAGAACAAAATTTGATTGTACAGAAATTGTATGGTAAGATTGTAAGGTGTATGGGGGCCTTTAGGTAGGAAAATTAGATTGTGACCTCCCCTGACAGACAGTTAGTGATGTATATGAAATATATCTATCTATCTATCTATCTATCTATCTATCTATCTATCTATCTATCTATCTATCTATCTATCTATCTATCTATCTATCTATCTATCTATCTATCTATCTATCTATCTATCTATCTATCTATCTATCTATCTATCTATCTATCTATCTATCTATCTATCTATCTATCTATCTATCTATCTATCTATCTAGCGCTTTTACTCCTGTACAAATCAATTAGAAAAGACAAACTACTATTAAATTTAGAGATTTAGCCCATAAATGTATTTATTTTAACAACCTCATCAACACATAAACAATAAAAAACACAAAATGTATTTCCACGCTCAAAAAAAACAAATTTTCATTGTATTTACAGTATTTATAAATTGTATTATATAATATAAATTTTAGAATACCTTTATTCCAAACAATATATATTATTCGTTTTTTAGTATTATTACCTTTTATGTATATTACGCATCACTGTACATTAAATTAGAGTTGAGACGCGACACACGATAACACACAAACAGGTTATGACACAGGATGAGCTGAGGATATATATATAAAAATAAATATATATATAGTAATGACGACACACAGAATGTGTACACCTTACCTCATGTGACATGCTATCCTTTCCGCACACTACAAGCAGCAGCATCTGATGTGTGCGGAAAATTGCTGGCTTCAGCATAACAGCTTGTTTTCCTTGGGCTGTCCTGAGCACAGGATAGATTAACTAGGTTGTGACATCACTGGATCCTGAGACCTGATTGGCTGTCCTTTGGGAAGATGGAATTGCACATCAGGAAGACACAATGGTGGCAGGGGATGGAGCAGGGATGACTATTGCAGAACAGCTGCCTGCTAGTGACCCGATGGATGGGAATCTCTGACATTACACATCTGATTGATAAGCTGGAGACAGACAACATGCTTTGTGGGGTAGATGGCTTGTTGTAGCAGAGCTGTCATATCACTAGCATGGCTTTATACAGAGAAGTTGGTACCCGGAAGGTTACTTCTGTGAATTTGGTTACTGGATTTTTTCAGTATCTCCGGGGTAAGTCAGCCTGATTCCACTAAATGTTGTTTTTATTACCGAATTAATCGTTGTTTCCTTAGCTGCTAATTAATGTTGTAGGCATTAATGTGTAATTACACAGTGGGCTAAATTTGTAAAGAACTGTGTTGCTTGTTTTTTTTTTTTACACAATCATTCTTTTTGTGTTTTTGTTTATCTTACAGTGTGTACATTTTTTTCCCGTTTTTGTTGGTTGTGCGGTGTTTGTCTATGATTTTCTGTATTATTTGTAAATTCTTGTGCAGATTGGGAACTTGTCCAGGGGGTGGCTGAGGACTCCATCCGTGCCAGTTTGTTTCATTGAATCTCTATTCCTTGTAAATATTTCAGGTACATTTGTGACAATATACGGTAACTTATATGCAAAGTACCAGGGTATAGATCTTTGTATCATTTCCGATGTCCATAAGTGCAATGTGCTCATGGGAGGCTGTATCATTTATTGGTGTGATCAAAGTGAACCTGTCACATGCAGAAAAGAAATACAACAGGTGTGTGTGTGTGTATATATATATATATGTATACAACCTGCAGCAAGTCAGATGGTGCCCCCCCCCCCCCCATTTCCTCATCCAGCATGTCAAAGCCTGGTGTCCACTGGTCCACCTCTTATTGATTAGATTTAGGTTCTCATGGAGGCTCAGCATCACATACGGCCATTACCACGGCTTCCTGCCTTGAAGTAGCAGTGCAAAGCACCCAGAAATCCCCCCTATTAGTCAGTTAGACTTGAGCTAGCCTTACATGGGTTGACTAGTGCTCGATCGATCTTAAGGCCCCATATACCTTGCAATCATACCATACAATTTCTGTACAATCAACATTTGATTTACTAAAACCATGTAATATGAGGACCTTTCTAATCCTTCCAATCACTATGTATTCTATAGTTGTTGGTAGATCTAAATTAAATTGTACAGAGTGTTCTAAAGGTGTATGGGCGGATTTATCGTGGCGTATCGTGATATGGGGGGCTTCAATCATGTTATGCAATTTTACGATCATGCAGCAGTGTAACATCGATCGATCTTACCACCACACAGTGTAATCGATTTAAATTAAAACATGAAACATTTACAAAATACCTAGAAAAACCGTCAGATATTTGTACGATTGAGCAAGAACCAACCTGTTGATCACTTTTCGATAAATTTTTTGTTCTTTTGGTCAATCGTAGCTGGTGGGCAGGAATCCGTACATCCGTACAATAGCCACTTTGTCATAAATCTAGGCACCTGGATAACGATATTTTTGCATGTTGAGTCAACCTTTTTTGGGATATTCTCTGTCCAGCAGACACAAAAGCATTCACCACTGTGCATTGGCTTACGCCATTGGCCCTCAACCTGTAGGTAAGGACCCCTCTGGGGGTCAAATTACTATCTCACAGGGGTGGAAAGTTAGGAGGGAGAGTAACACCCCCTCCCTCATATTTTACCATCCTGCTTGTGCAAATGATGTGCATGGTGGAAAAAGAGAAGGAAAAATATATTCACATTCACTTGATCGCACTGGAAGTTATGTCACGGAATATCAGCCCTTTCGCATTTCAAATACAGGAAGTGATGTTTAGTGATGTAACCTTCTGGGGTTGTAGATCCAAAAAGGTTGAGAACCACTGGCTTACATTATGGTAGATTATCGTCTTTTTAGAGAATTAACCAAAAAAAAGACCTGACTGTTAAAACATTTTATTGATATGTTGCCTAAAGCAGGGTACAGACGGCTCGATATTCGAGACGTCCGATGTACCCTGCAGCAGCGTGATGACATCATCACACTGCTGTCAGATATCGGCAGAGCGGGGCAGACAGCTCTGCTCTCTTTCCAGCTCAGTCGAAGCTTTTCCTAGAGACCAGCGGTATTTACGGTCATGTCCGATAACGCTGTTTTCGAGCGGGATTGATTGGTCCCGCTCGAAAACAGCTATGGGCGCATATTTTATGGGCCAGATAGATGGCCGTGAGCGCGCACAGTGCTCGAAGCGGCCATCGATCTGGCCCATATCTGCAGGTCTGTACCCTGCTTACAGCCTCCCATACACGTTCCGATTTTTCGTACGAATTTTGCCCGACCGATCGGTCGGGAGATTAATCGATCGGGAGATTAATCGGATTCGGAATTATGTGAAATCGGTCGAAAAATCGATCGGGACCGTTTCGGACCTGTCCGTAAATTTTTGGTCGATCTGCTGTTAATAAATAGGGTCGGACTGATGGATCGGTGATAATTCGAATTCCGATTTTTCATGCCAGCCGACCGACCGACCGACCATAACATTTTAGGTGAAAATTGGGTGACAGGATCGGACGAAAAATCGGTTGGGAGAATAATCGGAACGTGTATGGGGGGCTTAAATCTTGGATCAATCAGATCGATTTAAAATTTTCTTAAAAATGTCAAAGGTTTATGGTAAGTTTAAAGATAAAATCAGATGCATTGTTCTGACTGACTGGGCACCATGACCACTCTCACAATGATTTCAGTTGATGCACACAATGTCAGGGTTTTGGTTTCCATGTTATACAGGCCATGTCTGATAGAAAAGCCGGATAGCCTGGCTATGTGTGTTTCATGCTGTATGGGTTGCATTTGCGGTTTGACGCACCTAATTGCATGCCCTTTGGTTTTGACTGAGCCATAAAGGAGAAATCCGCTATACACAGAAAATTGGAGTAAATAGGAATTTATTGTAACAATTGTTTATCATAACCAAAATCTCAGTGATATGGCTGCTTACAATCATGTTATACGGGAGTTTTAGCCATGGTTTGTGGATTGGCTGGCCATTTCTAGTGATGAGCGGCATAGTCAATATTCGAATTTGTGATATTTCACGAATAATTCTACTAATATTCGATTCTATATTCGGAAATTCAAATATTCGCGGTATGACCATGTATTGCGAAAATCATATTCGCATTGCGAAAATAATATTTGCATCACGAAAATCTTTAAAATGAATGGTCACATGCTATGTTTATTTTCGCAATGCGAATATTATTTTCGCGAATTTCGGAATTGCGAATATTCGCTGACATATTCGAGATATTGGCGAATTCTCGAATTGCCGATATTCGCAAAAAATATTCGGCATTTAAATATTCGAGCTCAACACTAGCCATTTCTTCTATATTTTGGCTGAACATCTTGTAAAACAAGCTGTTGTTAGATTGGGGACAGTTATGTAATGTGTTTAAGAAGAATTGCGATGTGAAACAATGACTATTTTGTCTGCTTGCCCATCATGAATTACAGCTAAGGAAAATCACTTGACTAGCACCACTCCATTATTTAGGCTGAGCACCGAGGCCAGCAAAGAAAATCAATAGTCACTCCTGGGGACGCCAGTGCGATAAAGCTTCATGCACGAGGTTAGAAGGGCACTTCCTTTGTACAGGAACTGTGCGCTGTTTATACAAGTCACCCTCTCTTGAGTTCAGTTGTCTTATTTTTGTTGGAAGTGAATCTGCACTGCAGAGCTGAGGCTGGGTACACACAGGCCTGGTCAGAAAACTTTCACTATAAAGTCTTGTCAGCCAGAACACTGCTGTGATTGGCTGGCAATTTTTCATTTGAACTACCAATTAGAAAATTTATCCGAAGATGTGCTATCAATTTATGATTTGATTATCTTGTGCAATTTAAATATTGACTCAATCTATTATCGATCAATGGTACTACCACACAGTGTAATCAACAAATTATTTTATTTGATTCCTTTCCAGTTATAGAGATTGAATGTGTACCTGCAATTAGAAACATTAATAGGATGTATAAAACCTGGATGTATAACCTACTAGATTGTGTTACTCTTTTTTGGGGGGGTTGCTTATTGTAAAATGTGAAAATGATTAATAAAAATGATTGAACATATAAAAAAAGATTGAAAAATCAAAAAAAAAAACATCAGATGCTTGTATAATCTACAACAATTTTCCAACCTTCCCGACCATGGCTCTGTCCATATTATGCTCCATTTCTATCACTTTTGGTTTATAAACAATAAAGGTCAAGGAATTTTTCAATGATCTAAATGATCGACTTAAAACATAAATGTTTTAATTTCTCGATCAAAAAGATGTGTATGGGCAGCTATAGTCAAGCAAGTCTTGTGACTGACTTAATAAAACAATTCTTAATATAATGTTAACCTTGTCAATAACATAAGGCCAGTAGTGTAGTGTGTTGTGGAGTTGTTATGTTCAGGTTTGAAATGTCATCTGATCAGCTGACATTTTATTCATCAGCCATTCAACTAACCCCCATCCCTTCCGGTGATGTATTGATGTAGGAGTCCTTAGCACAGTGAAATACCGATAGCAGGAAGGGGGGCATGGCTACTATTATATTCAAATACCTGACATACAAAATTATGTATGTGAAAGCAGCACCTTGTTCACACTGGTAAAGTAGTGTGTCCATAGTGCTAAGTGTCCATAGCTTTTATTTATATACTTTACGATATGTATGCCTTAGGTTTATCACCCCATTAGTTACAGCTGTCTGTCTGACAGGCTTCACATACAGTTTATGTTTACTAGGCCTGATTAACTAAAGCACAGGTGTGCTTTAATCAAACGAGAATAGACAAATCATATTCTTCACACAGACGTGTGAGTCCCAACAAAAAACAAAGCAATACTATATATACATTGTGGCAGACTGCTTATCACTGTGTAAATGGACCCTATGGGGGGCCCTATGAGGTATTTCCTGGAAAGAAGTCTGTTGGATGGCACCATAGGGTGCTACATGTTTTCAGTTTTGATTACAGGGTAATGGACTCTGGAATGGGGGTAAGGAACTGAGTGGGCCTCCCTATTCAACTGGCTGGTGGTAAACAAAGTAGCCGGGTGTGTGTCCACAAAAGGAGCTGAGACCACTTAGTCAGGGCTCCTGATTAGGTGACAGACAGTGTGCTGCTTAGTGGATACCAGGGGGCACACAAGGAGTGTCAGGGGAGTGTCAGGGAGGGGGTTCAGGCCTGTGGCTACTGAGGGTCTGGTCATACAGACTTTTCTGAGGTAAAGGAAAACGAGTTGTATTGATTTCTGCAGTCCAGGAGGCTTAATGTGTTCTGTGTTGATTTTTTTGTTTGTTATTTTATCACATTAGATTGTGAGCTCCTGAGAGACAGTTAGTGATATGACTATATATGCTCTGAAAAGCGCTGCTTAATATGTCAACGCTATATAAATACAAGATAATAATATTTTCTACTATTACCCCTAGACTAAGAGCTCTTTCACACTAGCTGCTGTAGTATTGACACAAGGTGCAGAGGTTTCCATATAGGAAATCTATTCATACCTGTCAATCCTCACATTTTCTATGGGGCCCCCTAAGTTAAATGCAGTGCTTGGCTGGGTCCCGATGGATCCCATACACTTTACCAGGCTGGAGGATGCTCTGTTCTCACAGTGCTGAGCCGTCCCGCCGATGCAGGGATCAACCCAGTGCATTAAATTTTTTGAGCACATTTCAGGTGCTGAAAAATTCGGCTTATATTCGAGTATATATACGTACTGTATATAAAGGTATGGCAGAGCACTAATTGGTTGACATTGACATTTTTCCTCCAAATATTAACCAATCCTGAGACAGCTTTTGGCCTGGGTAACCAAGCTGGCAGAACACAAGCTCTGCTTACAATGACAGGCAGGGTATGTGTGAATGTATACTTAAAGGCCTTTACAGTTTCAATTGACTTGATTGATGATTGTTAAAGTTAATCCTTTAAAAAACTATTCCTTTTTATCAATGTGATTAAAATGGAGCATAACATTGATGGAGCAGTGAACAATTTCAGTGAATTGTTAAAGCATCTGACATGTTGTCTAGGTATTTTTTTTTATAGGCAATAATCTGTAATATGGAGCATGTGCACAGGGGTAAGGGTAAGGAAAGAAATCAACTGGTTTATTAATCAGTAGTGTGCTGGTACCATCGATCAATGTTAGACAATGTCCATATTTAAATTGCACAGGCCCATTGAATTGAAGTTGATGTGTGTATGGCCACCTTTACATGCCATTTTTGCTTGTATTGGACACAAACCTTGTGATTTAACAGACTAAAGGGTCTGTTCCCTGTGCTGTAAGTTGTAAAAACAGAACTGGTAGAGGAGTCACTAGGACAGTATATGAAATAAATATATTACGGTATGTAAAGGAAAGCTCTAAGTTGTCATTGTAGTGTGCAAAAGTGTAACAACAGTACGCAAGAGTCCTTAAAATAGGAATTTCTTTGCTCAATACTTTTCACGTTATTTGAATAAAATGGGACAAAATAGCTAGTTCAAGTGCAAAGCTTTGGACAGTGTGATCAGAACAACCTTCAGGATTACGAGTTAGTATTTTAATTAAAGTCATATATTTAAAAGTTTGGAAAGGACTGTAAATATATTGAATTAAATCGTTATGGCAAATTTCTTGGCAACATATAAGTCCACCACTACCTTCCAGCAGAATGGGGCCAACATATGAGGGATCCTGCATACATGGAGAAAGGTGCAGCCATACATCCCACCCCTCTCTCACACTTTTTTATATAACTAAAATAGTAGATTAAAAGCTGAGCACCTGCATCCCGCTCAAAGAAACTTGATTGACGAAGGTTCCAACATGTTGGAAAACCCCGTTCAATCTCCATTTCTTTGAATGAAGATGTGAGTCTCCATTCAAAGTATTGGACATGCTGCTGAACAGCACACTCTGGTGCTCAGTGTGAAGGGGGCGGGCCAGCACATCTCTGTGTGAGGCTGATTGGCTGCCTTTCACCAGCTCGCAGCTGTGTTGTGAGGGTTAATCTCTCACAACACAACACATGCTGTGAGCTGGGGAGAACAGGTCCCCATCGAACGGGAATTGATGTGCCCATGTGGTGCACATTGATTTCCGTTCAATTGATTTGCGATCAATCACAGTGTCATGACACCACCACGCTGTGATTGATCATGGGTCAATTGCACGCAAATCTACCCGTGTATGCCCAGCTTAACAGGTGAATCGTAATCAACCGGTAGACTGCAAAAACAACACATTACAGAACCCTTCTTGGGCACAGGCAAGGAAAGGCTTAAGGAAAAATAATTGGGAACCACTGTTCTATAGTGTAAGATAAAAATCCTTGTTAAGGTAGTACACATGCTTAGGGCACTTCTGCAGGACACTTTTTATGGTCAACCTCATCCTATGTGGATGGCTTCTTACTATAACATATAACATGTATTTTTTCCCTGTCTCTTTCTATAAAGGAAATTCATAGGCAGCAAATCAATTATTTACCAACTAATTTCTCTTCATGAAAGGCTTAGTTAATATTTCATAGGGAAAATACTCCAGTGCTGCCGACAACGTCTGTGTGAAAGTGAGGTTGTAGGAGATCTGTATAGGCAAGGTTTATTTTACCAACAATGATGTCTGCATCTCTTTCCTGTTGAGGGAAGGAAAGACATATCACAAGCTTTATGATAAATGGCTGAGCTAGTCCTGATGAGAGATTCATTTATCGTATACAAACATATCCGCTATAGATGTTTGCTGCATTCCACCAGCTTTTTTACAAAATCTGAGATTACCAGCTACAACTAAGATCAGATTTTTGAGCTGTTTTTATTTGCAGAGAAACTGTCATAAAATAACATAGGGTTGTCAAACTCCAGTCCCTGGTGGTCACATGCTACCAAGATTTGGTATAGTTTTTAAATCTTTGTAACCATTCCATACTTTATTTACTGCTGTTTCAAAGAGAAATCTAACATGTGGGGATCCCTGCCCTTGATGAAGTTGGTCAGCTCTGGTCTACACATTGTAATTTGATTTTTGAGGATTTAGGGTTGATTTACATGGCCGTGATAAAAATCACATTTGTCGCACCCAATACACAACCTTCTTTTGCTGGCCGAGTAGGTCTTCCAATGTTTCAATGTACCTGGTATTGTTTGTAGGGAAGGTCCCCCCCCCCCCCATTTCTAGGCATCGCAAGGCTATTCCAGCCAGGGGGTTTGGCATTCTCTGTCCAGAATTACCAGGCCCTATGCAAAATGAGGAATAGGCTAGTGCATTTTCTTTTATTCTAACATTCTAAAAATATAATAAACCCCACCCGTGTACATGCAACTTCATATGTTACAAATATCATGTAAATGTAAAACAAGCTCTTTCTTCTCGTAGAAAACAGGTTCTCTTGACATCTTACCTGACACCCTGTCATATCCCATTACAGCCAATGGTAATATTTTTCAACAAGTTTGTGGCAAACACCAGCTGGATGCTACATGGTACACCCATGGGCATTTTAAAAAATTCCCCCCCAAAAAAACCATGACCTGTGTGAATCTACCCTTAACTTTATAAAGGTAGCTGCACCACAAGTAACTCAGATGGCTGCATATATTGGACACAGATGAGAGTGTTTAGGAAGGTTAAGAACCACTTTAGGCTCTATTTCCATGAAGAAAACTCTGGGGGTTGTGGGTCCATCTGTGTTACGCATACCGTAGCCTAAACACCCCAAAAAAGCCCCAGAATAGTATGCAAACCACTGACGGGCCCCATGGGCGACATGTCTATAACGCTCTTCCTTTGTCTTGTGTAAACTCAGCCTAAGGCTAGAACTCCACTACGTCTTTCCCCCACAAGCAGAGCAGACGCCAATACTTCAGCAGCATTTAAAGTAATAGGGCAGTGTCAAAGCCTGCCCACCCATGAATAAAGCCAGAGGTATAAGTCTTAATATTCATGCATTTCTATAATGTGTATCACAGATTTTTATTCAAGCCATAATGTACTCTTAAGGATGAGAAATCAAACCTGAGCTGTTTTGCATAATCCACTGTGAATCCATTTGTGAATCAGAACCATAAAAACAATATAATTCCAAGTAACATGAATTTGATGCAATGTAAGGAATGCATTTTCCCACCTACAAAAATATGCGTATATGTACTTGTGTTGAGGTAGTGTTTTACTGCGGGTTGCAGCATGTGTTGCTGTGTGCGTTGCTATGCATTGCACTTTCTTTTTATTCCGTTGTGAACTGTGCGCTGATTTCCCATCCATTCATTTTAATGGTTGTGAAATAGCAGCACACAGTAATACACACTACAGAGCTGTAATAAGGGCTAAGTAACTGATTTTGTTTCCTTTTTTAAAATTACAGTATTTTCCCCCAAAATCAAAAGGGGAGAGTGCCTGGATCTTTGCTCTCCGCCGATGTCCCCACTTAGGCGATCTCCCACAGAAATCGTCATCAGATGGAAAGCAGACAGGAAATGGGGGGGTGGGACACATCTTGACCAACCCCTCCTGATCGCGCCCATAGAGAATAAATGGGCGCGTTTAAAAAACTTGTCCATTCATGTCTTTGGCTATGTGATCAACAATGCGGTGAGTCCGATTGTGGCCACAGCTGTGGGGATGAGCCATATGAAATACCCTGTTTCCCCTATGATAACCATCCCCATGAAATAAGCCACCCCCCAATTTTTGCCCAAAACATTAAAATAAGCCACCCCCGCAAATAAGACACCCACCGATACCTGCCCGAATCTCCCATTCAGGTGGTACAATGGGTAACTGTGTGCCTCCGTGTAACCCCATCAGGGCTGGCAATGATTGGCACAGAGTGATTAGAAGGGGACAATGATTGGCACAGAGTGATCAGAAGGGGACAATGATTGGCACAGAGTGATCAGAAGGGGACAATGATGGGCACAGAGTGATCAAAGGGGGCAATGAATGGCACAGAGTGATTAGAAGGGGACAATGAATGGCACAAAGTGATCAGAATAGGACAATGAATGGCACAAAGTGATCAGAATAGGACAATGAATGGCACAAAGTGATCAGAATGGGACAATGATTGGCACAGAGTAATCGAAAGGGACAATGATTGGCACAGAGAGATCAAAGGGGACATTGATTGGCACAGAGTGATCAAAGGGGACAATTAATAGTACAGAGTGATCAAAGGGGACAATGTTTGGCACAGAATGATCAAAGGGGACAATGAATGGCACAGAGAAATCAGAATAAGACATCCCCCTGAAAATAAGACCTAGGGCATATTTTGGCGTTTCAAAAAATATAAGACAGTGCCTTAGCATTGGAGAAACAGGGTACATGTGCACGATCACCCATGATTATAATCAATGGAGATAGCCTAAGTGGCACAGCTCTGCCATCGAGGCTGGAGGCAGGGAAGCTGTCAGAGACAGTATTTTACAGTCATCGGATTCTCCACTGTATAAGGTGTGATCTAAATTGCGTTGTATATACAAATCATACTCCCTGGAGTAATATTTGATCACATAAAAACAGAAAACACTTTACAGTTGCACGAAAATAACAAACATGGTTCACCATTTTCCATGTTTTCTTTTTAATAAATTATCATATATTGCGTTAGGCAAGGTTTCAGAAACATTGAATTTAATGTATGTGCAGCTAAAAACCTTGTTTCTAGTTTTTGATACACTAGTCTGGAATTAACTGCTGTCTGGAGTTTTGTCAGAGAGATTTCCCCTCAGTTTCTGTTCTGAGGGAGGGTAACCAGGAAGTGAGGAAAAACCTGCAACAAGGAGAATCTAACAGAGGTTCTTGGCGATAAATACAATATAGTATTTGATGATACAATTGCCATTATTAGCACTGTGTGCTGTACTAATTCAGTGTCCTGTTTCTTCTACAGATGAACAAGAAGCAGTGCAAAAGAGAACCTTTACAAAATGGATCAATTCACATTTGGCCAAGGTAACCTCCCGTGTACATTCATACTGTATTTTATAACCAGCACCACATTTTATACATTGTTTCATAATGAAATCACTTACTTGTATTATTTATTTCCTTATTTGTATTAGACTCAAAGACATTTTCAAATCTTGGGAATTGTATTTGAAATTATTGCTCCTGTCACAGATGTTTATGATTAAAATCCTTCGTTGACAGCTATTGTCAGTGACAGTTTCTGTTGCCATTATTACAAACTAAGGGTTGTACAACATGGGTCAGAAACACGTCTTAATCACACTGGCCGCGTCTTCTGTATGCGCCCCTGCACTTTAAACAGGCGCGGGTAACTCGTGGGTAGTGATGGACGAACATCACATGTTTGCAGCGAACCTCCATTGACTTTAATGGAGGGCGAATTTCTCAAACCTTCAGGTCATATTTGTAGCCAAAATACCAATAAAAAAAAATTCAAAAGAGTGCAACCACCTGGACAGTGTCATGCCACATGGGGATCAATGGCTGAACTTCTCCCCCAAAATACGGATTTTTTTAAATGCTGTTTTTTTCATGTCTAATGGCCGCAAATCACATCTAGATTACAGATTTTGCCAAAAGTTAGCTGGAGTGGGCTGCCAGCCTGACAGTACCTTCTGCAGTACATCACATTTAGTCAGATCTCTCTGCAATGCATAATACAGCATACCCCATCCCCAGAGAAGGACTTTTGTGGCCTAGTAATGATGAACTACATGTAACAGAATACCTTAGCTATAGCTACAGATCACTGAATGGAGTATAATAGCAAAGTAGCTAAGCCATCCCTCAATCAGCAGCTGCTCTTTCTATCTATCTAGTACTGGAGATACAGGATAAAGCAGGGTACAGACGCTAAGATATGGGCCAAATCGATGTCCGAGCTATGTGCCCGCTCACGGCCATCTATCGAGCTGGAAAAATCAATCCCGCTCGAAAACAGCTATATCAGAAATTACCGTAAATACGGCCGATGTACAATGGGTAACTGTGTGCCTCTGTGTAACCCCATCAGGGCTGGCTGCAGTGCAGGAAGGACAAGCAAGCTGCTGATCCCTGCCATAACAGAGTCTGTCTTCCGAGCCCCGCCAATATCTGACAGCAGCGTGATGACGTCATCACGCTGCTGCAAGGTACATCGGACGGCTCGAATATCGAGCTGTCTGTACTCTGCTTTAAATGTTAAATATTTTATCTTTTATAGGGGGAGTGGTGTTCTCCAAGAGTGAAAAATGTGTTATTGGCAGTACTGTCCCACCTGACTATAGGGTGAGGGGTTGTACGTTGTCTCCATGTTAAGCTATAGGGGGCAGGTCGAACACCCATAATGTTTGCCAGCATTGCAAACTTCGTAACAGAGTGTGTTACGTGTTCGCCGGGCAAACATTTCAGCCATCACTAATCGCGGGTATGCTCACATAAACATAAAGCTTATCAGTATTTCTATGTGCCAGCTCTATGAATATTCTTTTTGTACGGAATGTATAGAAAATACCTGTTGATTTTGGTAGAAGTGCATGAAAAATCACTTTCAGCTAACAGAGAGCTAAAACATTGTTAACTCTGTTTTGAAGCTAAAATAGTAATCCAGTCAACCTTCATATTGTACAGCTGAAGGAAAAAAAGCTACAAGTCAAGTTTGCATGGCAACCATAGTTCTATTAATTGATATAATAGAGGAGTTAGCATGGCCACCCAGGAAGAATATAATTTTCAGGATTAGCGGGTGAAAAAAGAAACCACTAAAAAATATAATTGATGCAAGTAGTTCATGGATTCACGGTAAGCTGCAAAATGTTGTATTTTTATTTTTAGTTAGCTTAACATTAAAGAAAAACCTAATTATTGAAGGCCCAGTGTATATTTTTGCACAGCATACAGGCTTTGTTCCTGAATGCCTGCCTTCTTACTTTTGGAATTCCATCCCTGTAAGGTTTGCATTCCTAAAAAATAAAATGAATAAGTATAGCTAAAAAAATAAAAATGACAGTAACAAATTTTCAGTAATACTTTTTGGTTTCCATTAGCCGTTCTGGGTAGTAAATGGTATATAATAGAAAATGATAAAGGGTTGGCCACATTTATGAGCTGGTCTGCCACATCCTGACAAAATATGAAAAGAGAGAAAGAATATGTTTCCCCTGACCAGCTTAAATGGTTGGGGATTTAGGTATTTTAATACCAAGATTGAAAGTAGAATTAAAAAATCTATTTAATCCAAAGTATTGACAGTACAGAATACTGTGTCATGATTCAGAGTACATATATACATGTATTGTTACATCACCACATCAAAGAACGATCATGGGTATCTCAATGTCTCAATAACATGTTTCGCATATTACAGTTGCTTCATCAGGAGATATACAGGAGATATTCAATAATCTTTAAATTAGGCCATACTCCATGGCTCACATCTATTCATTGGAGGGCAGGACCAAATCAAAAGCCCCCTGAGTATCAAGCATAGGGTCACTGCCTTGAGTGGATGAGCGGTGGCTTGGGGCACAGGGGGCGTCCTCTCTAAGTGCACTTCCCATCACTTGGAGAGGCCGCTCATGTGGTGTTGGACACTCAGTCCACCTATCAGGTAGCAGCTTCTTAGTGGACACACTTATGGACTCTAAACATGTTTATGGACTCTAAACTGTAACAAGGAACCATAAGATAAATTTAAAACGGTTAAAATACAGAGAGGATGCCCCCCGTGCCCCAAGCCACCGTTTACCCACTCAAGGCAGTGACCCTTTGCTTGGTAAAGCTGGTGGCTTTTGATCCTGCCCTCCAATGAATAGATGTGAGCCATGGAGTATGGCCTAATTTAAAGATTATTGAATATCTCCTGTATATCTCCTGATGAAGCAACTGTAATATGCGAAACATGTTGAGATTGAGATACCCATGATCGTTCTATGATGTGGTGATGTAACAATAGATGTATATATGTACTCTGAATCATGACACAGTATTCTGTACTGTCAATACTTTGAATTAAATTGATTCTTAATTCTTCTTTCAATCTTGGTATAGCCTTTAAAATCCCTAAATCCCCAACCATTTGAACTGGCCAGGGGAAACATATTCATTTTCTCTTCTCAATGGTATATAATAGGCACACTACCATATTGTTGCCACTATAGGACACAACAGACCATAGGATGCACCCCATTTTTCTTGAGAGAAAAACATTTACCCGCAGCTATTTACATATGGTGATAGATGGGTCTGTGTTAAATAATACATTTGCTGCAATGTTACTGTAAATAAACGCAACTTATGATATCAAAAGAGAATCAACTCAACCAGCTATTACATGGCTATTTATATATGGGAGTCACATTGTATATTAACAACAGAGTAAGCTCACTCAGCTATTACAACATTAACATTTTGCATTGCAGTAAAAAAAATTATGGGACACAGACTCGCTTTTCCCATATGTGAATAGCTGCTTATGGGTAAGTCAATGCATGGTACCTGTGATTTGTGGACATAAATAACTGGGTAATAACTGGTTGAGATTTTTTTTCCATGCAGACTATTGATGTCCTATGCAGAAAAACACCCCTTAAGCATAATGTGTCCACCACAATGTCTGACAGTGGAAGATGGTGTTGTGGGTTTCTTGTAGCCCAGTCTAGACTTGAAGGTCTACTGACATCCTTGGACCCTAGAGCTCTTTGGTCTTGGCCATGGTAGTAGTTCTGTGGACAGATGCCTCTTATACCAGTACTGTAACAAGGAGGTAATAATATCACTCCTGTTCTTTACAGGGATGGTTCCTAATTTCAGCTCATTACCAGGATCTGGGAGCATGCAAATTTGCTGGTTGATCAGATATTTATTTCCCTCATAGCAATGAATCAATCTTTTGGCACTGGGTTTGCAAGGTCTTTTGTTGTCAATCCCTTACAGCTACAATAAACCTTCCATAACAATTATAGACTGGTCATTTCTTCACAAGGAAAATGTACAAAATCAGCAGGGGATCAGATACTTATTTCTCTCTGGCATTGATTGATCTGAAATACATTAAGTGGATTTCCCTGTTTTGTTGTATATTTATTAACCTCCCTAACGATATGCCTGAACCCAGTTCGGGCAAAGGCACACTGCACCTATCGATACGCCCGAACTG
>CM070035.1:121935289-121989764 GCA_036250615.1 Ptychadena robeensis | reverse complement strand
TGTATCACTTTTGGTACAGAAATCTGCACCTCAGTGAACCGCCAGGGAGGTTAATAATGAGATTGCTGTCTGTATATGTATGTGGTGCACTGAAGTGGGTATTCAAGCTGTATTATGTCATTCAGTATGTAGCTGCACTTCCAGTCAAACATCACAATATGTTGCTCTAATCCACTGGAAAATTTATATATCACTGTATATTATCTATTTTAATCATCATTTAATGTTATCATTAGTTTGTTTATTTCATTTGTTTTTTGAAAATGCCTAGTTTGATTGATTGCAATTTATGAGTTAATTGCAAAGTCCCTGAGCATGGGATCATCACCAAACTTGGTGGAAATATAGAGAATGGTTGAGGGTATAGTACTAAAAAAAGTATTGCTCTAGCATATGTAGTTTAGGCATAAATTAGGTTCAAAGTCATGTCAAAATTTTGCCTCTTATTGAAGTGCGCTGCCTACATTTTACTGCACGTTAACACAATACATAGATGTGAAGCAAGTTTAGGGTGAACCCAATTATCGGTGCAGAAAGGGACACATACACTGCATTTATTTCCTTAGTATTTTTGCAAATTTTGGAAAGACATTGGAAACACATCCAGTTATTAACCTATCTCTGTGATATTTTTTTCTGCATCATTTGGATAGAAAGGAAGAGTTTCAGAAACTATTATATGCTACATTTGTCCCCTTTTTAAGTCCTTTTTAAGAATAAAATGTTGGATTGAAGCTTAACTTGTTATATCATTTGATAGACAGTTGTACAAGTTGTATCTTCTAAATGTTTTATTCAAAGAGCGTTTCAGTGTTCCTTCATTTGTGTGATACAAATGTAATCTTTATCTTTCATCCGTATTTTCATGGTGTTTCCATGTAGTCATCTCTGTTGGGACTGGGGAGGAAGTTTTCAAGCTCATTGTCAAAGCAAACGATAAAACGGATGAGTTTTTTTCACTTTGTCATATGTTAGCTTTATATTGGCACAATCCATTGGAAACTATTATGACACTTTTATCACTTTTATCACACCTCAGCAAAATGTAAGACATATCCTAGAGTCATTGATATAAGTGGAACAATTCAGTAGCAGAGAGAGTGTAGTAAAATGTCATAGTAAATTGTTATGAAAATAATTGCACAGTTTCCTAAATACCTGCCGAAATAAGTATTTCTATTCATTATTTTCTGTTGGTTATCTCAGTTTTTTACCTGTTGTAATATTGGTTCCGCACACATTGTCTTGGCTTTTTATGAAATACATATGAGTATAGGGTAAGTGTATGTTTAAGGTTATGCTTCCATGGCGTCCATGAGTCCGCCAAGGTCCCTCTGTCTAACGCATCTACGATGCCTTAGGACATTCATGGGCATTCTGTAAGGCATGCTTTAAGGCATGCGTTACAGATTGAGGGACCTTTCTGCCTCTTCTTTTTCTCCTTTCCGGTGATAATGGTGAAAGACCACTGGTAACAGAATCAATGCATTGTCTTTATGTGCGTCAGCGCACTCATACTTGCCTTGGGCTCCGTTGCTTTCATCTCAATGCAGGGCTCTACGTTTATTTTAAAGCAACGGAGCACAACGTATCACAGCTACATATGTAACGGTACGTCAAATGGAGGGATTTTGACACAGTGGAAAGATAGCCTTACGCTCACTTCTGCTTTCCTGGCAGTACCCCTACCAGCTGCACTCATCACCCCTCTGTCCTCCCTCTCTGGTAGTGAAGAACTACGAGTCCCAGCTGCTCAGATTTGCAATCCAGTTTCTTCACTGGGCGTCTACTGGTATCTGTAATTCTCTACTCTCAGAGTTGGAGGACAAAGGCATGGTAAGCACAGCTGGTAGGGGTGTTTCAGGGAAAGGAGAGCCAGGGAGAGGGCTTAATAAGTCGACTATCCTTGGTTGTGGTATGGCATTGTGCCTGGTTTGGTTTGGGATGGGGCACTCACTTGTCTACCCTCCTTCCATGGCCAGCCTGGTCTGCCACACAGCCTAGCATTCCAAGAGTTTAATGGGACCAAGCATCCATAAAAGAGTGGATGAACTGTTTTATATTATACCTGAACATTACATTGGTTTGTCATTGGACAGTGTTTTCCCCACATTTGCATACTGGATGGGTACTAAGCAAGGGCCTTGGAGAATGTGTGCCTGGATATATAGTTACAAAATAAATAGACAATCTAGTAAAAGACAACATATCCAGCAAATACTGATGTGTTCATCTTTTTACTTATTCTTTTTTTGCAAGGCAGCCCAAGTGTTGCTATAATCATTGAACAATGCTCTTTTAAGGTTATTGGTATAATATGAAAACAACATTGTTTTAATTATAAATAGTATATAGGATCGAGTGAAGTCGAATTGCTATATAGCGGGGTGGCTAGTCCCTGAGACTTTCACGGCACAAATATCAATAACACGGATGTGAAATAAATAACAGTATAATTTATTGGTAGGCGAGGAGATATATGGAGACATATATATGGAGACATATACATCGGACATAAAAAACCCATTAATTACAATTCCGCATACATAAAAACAATTGACGCTTCCATAATAAACTTTTCCATGTCAAGTCCAAGGTAGGTTTATACCCGTAGGTCGTACCCGATGCGTTTCGCCCGCTAAGGGCTTCATCAGGGGTAGATCAAGGTTGAGGTAGTTCATCAAGAAGCTTACATTAAAATATATGTCTTGTTTTAATACATGTCCCATTATTCTGTCCAAGAGTTGTACTTTCTAGAATTAGGTGGCTCCTAAGGGGTCATTCACATTCTATCCTAATGGTTTCACATTTATTCATCACTTCAACGTGTCTGTTATATTGTTTATAAACAATTTTGGTATCAATATTAACCTTAATATCCAAAAAATACAAAAGTATACAAAATCGCGTACCTGGGGAAAGAGAGCGGCCTGGTCCTGTGGACGATCCTATTATCATATGGGTCAAAGGGTCTGGATCAGAGAATGGGGGTCATATTAACCCATTCTGACGGCACCTGGGTTCCACACACACGCTCGGAATCCTGCAACTGGATTAAACCTCCTTCACCTTCCCCCTGTCCGTGGGGGATTGTCTTGGGGTGTCTCCCCCAGGTGAAGCAGAGGGCAACCGTATCACCTGTGTGGCCAGATCAATGGACAATCAACTGACAATCATGAGTTCAAGTGATTAAGTCGAGGGCAAGGGTGCGTGTGTTCCTGGGGTGTGGTCCATTGCTGGAGTGGGTGGCTGGTCAGTTAATTAAGGTTAGTGGTATGGTCCGATTGATCCTATATACTATTGATCCTATAATATCCAGTCTAGGGCCATATTGTCTAAATTTTCTACCACTCCCCCAGCGTGGTCCACTGTATTATCCAACACGTCCCCTGTATAAAATAGTAATATGTAAATTAAGCAGCGGTCACTTGAATACAGCTTGTATAGTCAGTGACATGTTCCATGTCCACAATAGTCATATATAGGTCAACACAAGTTACCTTAAGAGGGTTTAGTCAGGACGTCCCTGTCCGAAGTCGTAGTCAGGTCAGTGGGAGAGTGCGTCCAACGGGCGTCCTGTTAAGATAAATCCACCGTCCAACATCCAAGGTTACTCCAGTCCTCCTTATCTGTTCATACATCCGGGGGTAGGGGATACCAGGAGAGCCAGGGAGACACACAGGACTTCCCAGCCAGCACGCCTGGTCTTAGCCAGGCGTCTCCTCCCCTATATAGGGAGGCTAATCATTGCTCATTAGGAGGGGATCCACCTCCTCCTTGGGCGGGTGCCGTGCGTCTCATCACAGAGACGCACGCACCACTCCCATACTGATACCTGTCACTTAATGACAGGATCTACAGATGTCCCAGGGAGGTGTACGGATGCCAAACTGCTGGGGCGAACCAGGGGAGCGCCGATCCCACTGCCCGCCCCCACACACACAGGCTCAGGAGTCCCTCAGGACCCCCCCCCCCCCTGTCATTACGGTCTGCGCATGCGCAGTTCACCCGCGGCGGCCCGCACATGCGCAGACCGTCTCCGGCACATGCGCAGTTAGCCTGGCAACCCCCTGTTGCCAGGGAAGCCAGGCGCTCGGTCCAGGGCACCTCAGGTGTCAATCACAGTGTGGGCTGCGGGGGAAAGCAGATCCATCCCCTCAGAGGGGGACATGCATAGCACCTGCACCTGATATTGCCCCATAGTTCATTGTGATAGTGTAAGTGTTAGGAAGGGGAACAGTGATGATAGGTCTTGTGGAGAGAGGCAGTGTGTGTGAATGGTGGGTGTAGGTGATGGAGCGTAAATGGTGGAGTGAGGGACATGTTGGAAGTGAGTGTGGGGATAAGGTGCACTATGGGAACACATGAAAGAAGGAAGTGGTGTGAGGGGACGGAGGGGGGAGGGGAAAGTGGGGGGATGGCCCCACAACTACTTGGGGGTTGTGGGTCCGAATGTGTAAGCAGAGTGTAAAAGAGTCAGGTGCAAGGTCAGTGGTGTAGGGATGGCCCACAACTACTTGGGGTGTGTGGGTCCAAATGTGTAGCAGAGTGTAGTGTGCGTGTGCAGGGATAGGGTGTGTGGGTCCTGAATGTTGGCAAAAGTGTTAAAGGATCAGGTATATAGTCAGTGGTGCGAGGACAAACTGCGCGTTGTGGGGAACATGAAGAGGTGCGTGTGTAACCAACCCCCCCACACCAGGGAACAACCACATACACGCCAAACCTCCCACCCACCCCCAACTCCCCCAAATAAAACCAAAATAAACAAAACCAAAAAACCACCCCCCCCCCCTCCATGTGTCATGCCACATCACCCCCGGGTGGGTAGGACCCCTGGGTCGGCGGCCCGGCGCCCCCCCCGGGGAAATTTGCCCCTGTGCTGGCCCCCAAACTTTCCCCTCCCCCTCAAAAGGGACACCCGGGAGTGGGCCCTCAAAGATAGAAAAATGGGTGTTCCCCATATTGCCGTAGGCTCTCATAAATCCAATCTAGTTTGGTGCTGTACGTGAGGAGTAGTCCTACACAATGGGTCCAAACCAAGGCCGCATCGATTCCAATTGGAAAATTCCCCAGGTAAACGCGTTACACACCCACCTCAAAAAAAAAAAAAAAAAAAAAAAATAATATCAAACAATTACAATACCTTACACATTGACCAGAGCACAAGGACATACACAGAAAAAGGTAATATTATTATCTCCCCCCTGATGTTATTCATACACTGTGTGGGGGGGGGGGTGGGGGGGGGGGGGGGGGGGCGGAATTGCGTGGGGAGGGTGTGTGGGGGGGATTGGTGGGTCGGCACAATTATACTTTCGTTGAGTCCATGTCCAGGCGGGTGGTGGCTCGTACTTTAAAGATCCCATTCGGTTTTGACCTGTAATAGTCTGCAGTCCGGGCATGAACGTAACCATACCAGCATATGATGGCTTATGTCTGCTCATATGGAGCGAGACTGGGGTCAAGATCTTCTTAGGGTTCCGGATGCTCCTCATGTGTTCCCTTTTCCGGATGCGGAATTTCCTCTTGGTCTTCCCCACGTAGAACGCGCCACACCCACAGAACAGGGCGTACACCACACCCTTTGTCCCACATGTGACGCGTTCCCGTGGGGAGAGGATCCCCCCATCCGGCAAGGGAACCATGTCCCCCTCCCTGACATAGGGGCACTGGTTACAGTGTCCGCACCTGTATGTACCATATCTGGTCGCCCGGGTATTGGTAGTATCCATGAAATGGCTCCGGGTCAGGTGGTTCCTCAGAGACGGACATCTCCTAAAGGTGATCTGGGGTGCTCTCCCTACAAATTTGGCAAGTGTGGAGTCACAAGTCAGCAGGTGCCAGTGTTTGTGGAACACTCTATGCACCTTTTCTTCCTGGTTGTTAAATGTAAGGATCACCCGTGTTGTCTGTAGATCTGTGCCTGGTGGCCTAGTCAGGGGGGTTGGATTCTGAGTGGTCTGTTGGCAACGTTGGTATGCCTTCTTTTGATTGTGCTGGGAGTACCCACGTCTCGTCAATCTGTCATGAAGAGCCCCTGCTTCCCTATGATAGTCTCGGTCATTGGTGCAGTTACGTCTGGTCCTCAAAAACTGGGAGTATGGTATACTTTGTATCAATGAGTCGGGGTGGGCACTAGAGGCATGGAGAATGGTGTTCCCTGCCGTCTCCTTGCGGAAGAAGGAGGTCTCGAACCTCCCCCCCTTCCCCAAGGAGACGTGCAGGTCCAAAAACTTCAAGGTCTGGGAAGAGTATTGATGGGTAAATTTAAGATTGAAATTGTTGGTTTGTAAGGCATCAAGAAAACAGAGGAGTTCTGTCTCCTGTCTTGTCCACAAAAAAGTATGTCGTCAATGTAGCGCCTCCAGAATGGGATACATGATAGCCAGTGGTCCCACCCTCTGGTGGCGAACAGTTGCTCTTCCCACATCCCCAGGTACAGGTTGGCGTAGGATGGCGCACAGGCCGTACCCATCGCCACACCCTGCACCTGGAGATATGTCTCCCCCGCTAAGAGGAATACATTGTGGGTAAGTATAAAGTCTAATAAGTCCAACACAAAAGTCTTAAATGGTACATCCCCATACCGCTCTTGATAATCGCAGCCAAAGCATGCCTTTTTCGTGGGGTATTGAGGAGTACAGGGCCTCCACATCAATGGAGGCCAAAATACTCCCCGATGGTATGTGGATCCCCGCCAGGACTTCAAGTAAATTAGGTGTGTCCCTCAGGTAGGAGGGAATCTTGTAGACCATGGGTCTCAGGTATTTGTCTATGAATTGACTGGCCGGCTCTGAAAGGCAGCCGTTGCCAGACACTATGGGTCTGCCGGTGTTCCGAGTGAGGGATTTGTGTGTCTTTGGCAGACAGTAAAAGGTAGCCAGACGGGGGTGGCGTTTGTACAAAGAGGTGTTTGGGAATAATTTTGTTAATCATGGCTTCCCGGATCAGTTTCAAATGGGCATTGCCCATATGTGACACAAAGCCTTGGTTCACCTTCACGTACCATTCAGGGTTACTGAGAATGGCTAGACACATCTGTTTGTATTGGTCATTTTCCATAACCACCACATTGCCACCCTTATCGGATGGCTTGATGGTTATGGACGAAGCTTTCTTGAGGTTCTTTAGGGCCTGGTACTATTGTATGGAGAGGTTGCTCCGTCTGTTAGGCTTGTGACTAGGGTTAAGAGTTTAGAGGTCTTGTGTAACCTGTTGGACAAAGATCGCTAGGTTTTTGTTCAAGGCGAGGGGGGGAAACGGGTCGATTTTCTCCGACAGTTGGCTATTAGGTCAGTCAGCACATCACTGTCTGTGGGGGGGATGTCATCTCCATGTCCAAAGTCCGGTTGTATCCCCTGCTTCAAGAGTAAGTCATTGAGTGCGTTTAGGGCCTCTCGGTCAGTGGGAGTAAGCGTATGTGGTTGTTCGATGGGTCTAATCGGTTGGGTTGGTTGGTCATGTAAATATCTCAGAAGTATCTTGCGAGCAAACAGGTTAAGATCCTTGATGTTGGAGAATGTGTCCGGGGGATGTTGGGGACAAAATGTCAAGCCCAGCTTTAGGACCGACTCCTCAATTTTAGACAGCCGGTAGGAAGAAAGGTTTAAGACGTCTAGGTCCCCTCCGTTGGTTGGACAGCGGTGAGGAGGAGCTATTTCCTCTCCCAGTCGGTATCCTCCTTCTGGTTTGGTCGAGGTCTACTCGTCTCTTCCAAATGTCAGTAGACTTACGGTCATTTCTATGTGAGCCCCTCTTAATGCTCGCCCCAGGATTGTTAGCTTCCTGTGCCTGGGTGGTACCCCGGGTCGTATGTTGGTCCTGGGTATTAGGTATGTCTGGGGCCCTGGGTTACGGGGTCTTCTTTCTGTTTCTACGGTTAGATCCTGATCTCACGGGCCCTTGGTCAGTAGGACGGTCTTGTCTCCACCTATACGCCCTTTTGCCTGTGAAGGCAATTTTATCCCGTGTGTATTTATTCTCTTTGTCTAGATAGGCCTGCTGGTTGTAGCCATCCATTTGGACCCTAAGGTCCTCCTCCTGTCTCAAGAACTCACTACTAGCTGTCAGAGTACTATTAGTGTCATATAGATTGTCAATATCCTTGTCCACAAGGGAGATCTCCTCCTCATAGTATTTAATCAATAAAATCATCAGCTTTTCAGAACACTAAAACAAGATTTGCTCCCATGCCCTACGGAAGTCCTCCGGTATGTTGTGTATATTTGGAAATATTTGTACCGTCAATCCATGGGGGTTTAACCCAGTATCCAGATATTTCTGGAAGTATGTGATATACCAATGGTACATCGATTTCTGCTGTAGCAGGTGTTTCAGTTTGTACATTACCGCCCCCAGATTCTGTTGGTTCTCAGTGGATTTGGTCACTTCGCCTCGGATCTGTGTGAGTACACTATCCCATCGGTTGCCCACCGGTTGCGATATGGTCATACAGTCTGATGAGGTATGGTGTCAAGAGGACGGAAAATGGTTCGGCCTCCCTGGAGGATAAAAATCATAGTAATCATATATTAGTAATCAAAAATCATGGGTTTTATAGAACCTATGTGTTCCAAACCAGGGTATAACCCTGGGTATGTGGAGAACCGTGTCCCCTGCTGGTGTCCGAGGGGGTAAAGGTGATCACATGAGACATGTGTCCCTAGCCCCCATAGCCATATGCAAGATAATTATAGTGGAACCAGAGGGGGGTTAAAGGTGGGTGCCAACATCTCTAATTATATAAACTGTAAATAGTATATAGGATCGAGTGAAGTCGAATCGCTATATTGCGGGGTGGCTAGTCCCTTTCACGGCACAAATATCAATAACACGGATGTGAAATAAATAACAATATAATTTATTGGTAGGCACTGAGACATATACATCGGGCATAAAAAAACCATTAATCACAATTCCGCATAGATAAAAACAATTGACGCTTCCATAATAAACTTTTCCATGTCAAGTCCAAGGTAGGTTTATACCCGTAGGTTGTAGCCGACGCGTTTTAATTATGTAATTATGGTATATATTACTGATATATTTTCATATGTCCGTAAATAGATATGTCATTTCATTGTATAATACTGATTACATTATTTATTTTTCTGTTATAGAAGAGTCCCCCATTGGTAATAAATGATCTTTTTGAAGATATTAAAGATGGAACAAAGTTACTTGCATTATTGGAAGTCTTGTCTGGGCAGAAACTGGTAGGTGACAGAAATTTTTTTTTCATTTTGTTTGAAACTATTTCATAATGTTGTCAATGGATTACATTTTGCCTTATAATACGTTTTTGGCATACCTTAATTGTTTTAGGCAAACAGCCGATTTAAACCAGTTTTTAAATATAACACATTTGCCTATGGAGCATATGCAACCTTAATAATTCCAGTGATGCTTAATGTTTTTTTTTACTGCATAACACATTTTGTCTATACCTGTTCTGTATAGAAAAGGGTATTGCATAGCTTTTTTACCACATATAGCTGTTAGATCAAGTGATGCTTGACTGTTTATGGCAGTGGTTCCCAAACTGGGGGGTGGGCGCAACTAGGGGATCAGCTTAGGTGAAACTTGGAGCCCTATGTGTAAGAATTGCATGAGAAGGAGGTAAGAGTGATCTGCAGAACTCAGCCGCCTATTGGCTTTCTCTTCTGTCTTTTCTCCCTCTGTGTATTGCGCACAGTCCATCCATCCTCCCCTACCACTGCCAGCCCATCAGACAAGCCTGAGGAAGGGAGGAGCAGGAAGACAACCATGGGGGAACTATCTGCAGACAGTAAATGGAATACATGTAAAGTGTGCCTCTATGTGAATGATAAATATTTCTGCAACACAAATGCGGCTAATGCCCTCAAACTCAACCTGTATTGTTTGAACAGGCCGTCTCAATAATGCTCTTATTTAGAAAGGAGGACCCTGCAGGGAAAGTTTGGCAAACACTGGTTTATGGAGACCTTCACTATGGTCAACCTTGTTTAGCCAATAAGCTGGTATGGAATATACTAGTCTATCACCATTACTTCAGTAGGGACTAACCATGCTTGAAGTACTAATCCTTTGTCCACAAGCCCCAATGATTATTCTGGCAAACAAATTATGCCAATACAGCAAGCTGACATATTTTGATGGCTTAACATAATTTGCCTGGAAAGACTCTTCAAGAAAAGGTAGCCAAAATGGGCCCCACATCAGCCAACAAAATACAAAAGCAATCCTTGTGGCTAGGATCAGCATCCCCAATAAGGCCTGAAAGAAGTGATTAAAGATCATGCAGGACCTTAAAGTTTATGTTTCCACTGGCCTGCAGCCTCAGTGATCAATGATATGCAGAGGCTATCTGCACTGGGGTGACACCATTTCACTACTAGAGGAGGGGCAACATCAAACTTCCAAACCAGTGCTGTTTTTGTGCACATAGTTTAAGATTACCACCTCCCTCAAAGACTGCAAAGTTCTAGCAGGGGCTCTGAATTAAACCACCCCATCTGTGAGTGGTACAGTCAGGGGTTTACACCATGCTGTACTTGTCTATGGCTGCTTCACTCATCATAACCTGTGAGATTAGGTGAAATGTGGATGGACAGCTGGGAGAACTGCAAGTTCCAGCATACCAAGGGTAGTCTTTATCAGTGTTATAGCAGTGAATGGCTAATGTTTAACAATTATAATGTCAAATTTGTGTGAAGGAATTGTATAATTCATGTGCATTTTATGTTAATGGTCCAAAGAATGTCAGGCTGAATGGTTGGCCCCCACCCATTACACTTTACATAACCTTGCCCTCTTTGCCCAAAAAAATTGGACTCCCCTATCTTAAGCCAAGCATACATCTTTCCTTGTCAATCAACCAATCAGCAGCTTGCATACATTAAGATGATCATTGTTTGTCCCTTATCACCACTGTATGTGCAAACCTTAGCTAAAGGAGGATGGGGGACAAGGTTAGTCAAACACAGTGGCAATTGAATTGAAGTTCCTACCTGAACTTTCAGATAAAAAAGAAATGCTGGTTAAGCAGCCCATACACGGGTCAGATTTTCAATCAATCGACTTAAAACGATCAATTTTTTAGTCGATTGATTGAGAATTGAGTTTTGCCCACCTGGTTAAATAGACTTAATCCGATCAAAATTGAGTGAAAATTCAGTCGTTTTTTGATCGGACTGGATGGTAAATTTTGATCGGTCGATTGAAAATTGGTTCAGTATTTTGAGAACCAAGTGTGGTCAACCAATTTTTGATCGATTTTTTTTCTACCTATTCTACCTCACTTCTGATTGAAATTTCAATCGGACTATTTTGGATCGATTGTTATGTCGAGTGAAAAAAAAATTGATCAAAAATCTTGTACTACATATGGGGCATGATACAATCGACATACAATTTTATACCGACTTAAAAATTGATCGTTTTAAGTTGATTGATTGAAAATCTGACCCGTGTTTGGCCTGCTTTAATCTTCCCCAACACACCCTTTAGTCTAGTAGGTAATAAGTACATGAAGTAATAGGAGGTGTAGACAATGCTAAGCTGTTGCATATTTATTATACAATTTTAGCATGGCTACATCTGACAATTACAATTGTTTGTTTTCAAGCAAAGATTAAACTGTGTACTTTTTGTTTCAGCCATGTGAACAAGGAAGGCAATTGAAGCGCATTCACTGGGTAGCCAACATTGGTGCAGCATTAAAGTTTCTGGAAGGCAGGCGGGTACGTTTCCTGTACACTTCATGTTATTGATTTATTATGTGATTGATGCTTGTCTCTGGATACTGTATGTAGGGGTAGTGGAAACATTGTGACATTCTTTGAGTTCATTTACATCTTGGTTTCTATACAGTATATTAGGGCATCAACAACCAATACTTTTGCAAAGTCGAGTCATTGGTCACTAAAGTTGTGGTCGAGTCGACTAGTTGTCACGCAGACTCACCTCCCCTTCTTTGTCATCCAATACTGACAGATAGAGAATATCTTGTGCTGATCGCCAATGAGAGGCAGAGACAGCGTGCATGCAAGTCAGTGTACACCGAGAGAGAGAAGCAGTGTGCATTGTGTATCTACCTCTGTTTTGGCAATTAGAGACAGAGACTGCATGCAGCTGGTTGGTGCACAAATAGACAAGATCTTGTGCTACTCTCTCTCTCTCTCTCTGTGCGCCAACTGGTGCAAACACAGAAAGTTCACTAGTCGACTTCCAGGAGTGTTCGACTCTGACTTCAAAGTAGACTAATTGACAAGTCGGTTAATGCCCTACAGCACCTCTCTGTAATGTTTACAATACTTTGCTTACACAGGATCCAGGATTTTGATTATTGTAGTGAAAAATCTAATTTTAACACAGCAATTAAATTTACTGCAGCATTGATGGGTCCCTAACACGAAAAACTCTAAGATATAAGAATATTTTTCTACCCAACCAGTGTGTACTGAAATGAAACCTTCATGAAGACTGAAAAGTTCTTGATTAAGAATAATGTATTTCACATTTTTTGTTGCTTTCAATGAGCAATCTTAATATAGTGTGAGATGCATTCTCATTGTTTGCTCTTTATCGCTTTCTTTGGGCATGTAAGGAATGTTTGTTTTCCCCACAGCTCACATTAAATAGAATTTAGTCTACATCAACATTGTATGCGCATGTGGCACAATTCAAAGTAGTTCATATTGTTACATAGACATTGTTAGTATCAACTAAGCAACAATGCAGAAGCGAATGAACAGAGCATGTGATTTTGTTTTGATCATTGATTATTTCATCTAGCTAATTTGTCAAAGAAGAATCGTATCTGGTGTATCCATTATATCTGCCACACCCCTAATAATCAAATTCACTCAATCTTATCTCCTACTATGGAGCACTATGTTTGAAAGTTTTGATTTTTATCATAAAGTTAAAAAGTCTTTATTGTAACCCGGACCATATAAAACATCACTTCACATCATCAGCTCTAAAAATAAGTGTATGCATCACATCCACATATTGCCATATCCACAGGTTACATTTATACATTCATAATACATATACATCCATGAATGCAGTCTTTAGAGAACTTACCACTCTCCTACATGTTTCGCCCTTCCTGGGCTTCTTCAGGAAGGATCAACTATAAAGAGTGCATACATATAAATATGAGTTGTTGGATTTAAACATCTCTGTACATAAATCATTGTTGCTGAAGGAAACATCCCTTAATTATCCTAAGCAGCTGTTATATATAACATTAACAATCCAATCTATTTTTCACATTGTGATACATTTCAACTAATCCTAATACAGTCAAATGTTCTACCCCTCATGTAAATTTAAGTCACATAGTTCTACCATGGTAAATACAATTTATATATAAAGATACAACACATTCTACTTACAGATTGCTTTGTGAGGTTAGATTAAATTCAGACTCAAAGTATTGAGGCATACGGGTGCATGGTGAACCAACAAGTCACAGATCCCCCAATTGGTAGTGGAACCGGAAACTTTACCCCCTCATGAGGGAAGAAGAAACTTACCTCACTAACTGAAAAACGGGGTTACCTTCAGCAACAATGATTTGTGTAAAATGGAGATGTATAAATCCAACCACTCATATTTATGTACAGAGATGTATAAATCCAACCACTCATATTTATATGTATGCACTCTTTATAGTTGGTTGTCCCTGAAGAAGCCCGGGAAGGGCGAAAATGTAGGAGAAATACCGATTGCCAAGTTCTCTAAAGACTGCATTCATAGATGGATATGTATTATAAATGTAACCTTTGTAGATCAATATGGGGATGTGATGCATTTACGTATTTTTAGAGATGATGATGTGAAGTGATGTTTTATTGTTTTATACGGTGCACGTTACAATAAAGACTTTTTAATTTTTTGATATCAAATGGATAAGATTGCCTCTTGCCACTCAAAACCCTCGAACATAGTGCTCCATAGTAGGAGATAAGAATGAGTTCATTTGTAAGGTAATTGCAAAGGCTGTAAACATCACCAAATTTCCTGATGATGTAGAGAGGGGTTGTGGAAACATTGTTAAGAAAAAAGTATTGCTCTAGCTTATAAAGTTTTACAAATTTAACTTAAAAAATGTTGACTTTACTTTGAACTCAAGAAATGCAAAAACTGCATGTGCTAGAGCAATATTATTTTTGCCAAATAACGTACAACCCTGATGTTTAGGGATTTTTCAAGAAAAATTGTTATTTCCCCTTCCAACATAATCCATCCATAAACCTCTCAACAAAAAACAAAAACCAAGAGGGGGATAGAGAGCTATGTTTCTCATCCATCCTCTACAGAATGGAGGCTCAAACCCCTGGACTTTTAAGGCACATTTTAGAAATTGATGGTTGATATCGTTTGTAGAAGATTTTTTATTAAAAACAAGGTACATACATAATTGTTCCAGATTGATGTCATCACTACATGATTATAGATGTCACATAATACAAAATACACTTGACAATTCACATAAAAATTGCTGTTACATACATATAATCCTTTACATAGGCAATTGCTTTATACTATTGCTGGGCATTATCTCGACGCGTTTCGCCGTATCGGCTTCCTCAGGAGATCCAGCCCTTAATATAGTCTCAAAATTCATGTAGGTAAATGAGTTTACACTCAGACATGGAAAATCGATGCAGACCACTGTGGGGACGGTCCCCCCAGCCCCCTAACGAGAGTGGTAAGAACAACGGGGAACAACTTCTGAGCCAATGGAGTCCCATGACACCTCCCCATCAACTCCAACATCATGGCCACTTTTGTGCTGCATCAGTTGTCATCCAAAATGCCAGATCCCCATGTGTCAAGCAGGAGTAGGGATTTTTCACTCACTTTACAAATCAGCTGAATTTAATTTTTTGAAGATATATCTGGTGCTGAAAATTTTGATATTTAAGTATATATGGTATGTTAAAATGTATATATATTACATTTAAACATCTTGGTGCTTGTGTGTATTCCTTAATAATGGTACTACTATGATGTAGTGGCATAACATTTAACATTATGCATTTTACTTTACATGCAAGTCTATATACAGAGGATTTCCGGTCAGTAGTTTCAATAGACTTTCATAGACTTTTAAAATGTTTAATAATAAACATCTGATTCTGATAACAGTGAATAAGAATATGCAGTTAAGAATGCTATATCCTTTATATTACTGATTTTATATTAATTAGAAGAATCTCCATTTTAAGCTAATGCTTCCTAAATTGCTTACATAAAGAATTCTGTTGACCTTTTGCAGGGCTGCTGTATCTGCCTTTAGCATGCACATTGCTTTCAGATTTTTTTTCTTACATGCTTAAGCCCCCCATACACGTTCCGATTATTCTCCCGAGCGATTTTTCGTCCGATCCAGTCACCCGATTTTCACCTAAAATGTTATGGTCGGTCGGTCGGCTGGCACGAAAAATCGTAATTCGAATTATCACTGATCCATCAGCCCGACCCTATTAATTGACAGCAGATCGACCAAAAATTCACGGACAGGTCCGAAGCGGTCCCGACAGATTTTTCGGCCGATTTTGAGAAATCGGGACCGGTCGGGTACATAATTCCGTATCCGATTAATCTCCCGACCACATTGGTCGGTCAGGCAAAATTCGTACGAAAAATCGGAACGTGTATGGGGGGCTTTAAACAAGGTACAGACGGCTCGATATTCGAGCCGTCCAATGTACCCTGCAGCAGCGTGATGACGTCATCACGCTGCTGTCAGATATCGGCTGGCTGGGGAGAGACGGCTCTGCTCTCTCCCCTGCTCAGCTATGCTTGGAAACCAGCAGTCTCAAGGCAAAGCATCAGACATCGGCTGTAATTACGGTCATGTCCGATAAAGCTGTTTTCGAGCAGCATTGATTTGCCCCGCTCGAAAACAGCGGTGGCGCAGATTATATGGGTCAGATCGATTGCCGTGAGCGAGCATGGCGCTCGAAATGGCCATCGATTTGACCCATGTCCCATGTCTCCACGTCTGTACCCTTTACTTTACTTTACTCTGCATTTCTGTAGTGAATAGTAGCAAACATCACCACCTACAGGCAATAGACACAATATGTTACTTATCAGTTGAACTCATCTTTAGTATAACGTACATCTACCAAACATGCTAAAGAAAAATGATGAACTTTGTCTGAATAATTTGAAACAATATTTTGCAAAATAAAAATTAAAGGTAATTCACTTTCATTGTCTCTATTCCAGATTAAACTAGTGAATATCAACTCCACTGACATCGCTGATGGTAAACCCACCATTGTGCTTGGTTTGATATGGACCATCATTTTGTATTTTCAGGTAATTGTAATTTACTGATCTGACTGACTGACTGACTGACTGAACAGTTATAACATAATGGCTTGGTTCCACTGTGCTAAAATATCTGTATTTTACACGCATGAAACGCAGGGATGTTAAAATTCAATGGATACATATACGCATGCACTGTGGGGATCTGTGACATTGCTGAAATGTCATCATGGTGCCCCATGTTGACATTAACACAATTCCCTTCTCCCTGCAGGCACAATATCCCCCTGATGGTGCATTAGAAATGCATCCCTTATACATCCTTAACTTAAAGGTTGCTCCTTGGGCTATGGCTCCTCTATGCATTGAGGTCAGTGCACCCAATGAGCACAAAGCCCCCCCTCTGGGGCTGAGGCTCCACTGGGGCGGTTTTGAGAGCGGTTCCAAATTGCCCGCAATGGGTCAATCTCCACAGGCGCGGTGTGGCCACAGCACAGCATGGTCCGTTATTAAAACCCTGGTTGACTGCATTTTCTAAGCCGCAACTGCCTTTGCAACCATAAACAATGGGTGAGGATTGGACTCGGTTATGTAGCTCCATTGAGTACTCCATTGAGGTCGATGGAGAAAAAAATTACGCGTCCAAAAAACATGTCCGAACCTCATTCGAATAGCATCCAGGAACTTCTATTACTCCTAGGCCAACAATAAAGCTCATGTCTGTGACTGACTAAAGAAAACAAGGAAAGGAATATCATGAAATGCTTTGTTGTGATTTACTGTGTACAGCATGTTTGGTGCATTACCAACATATCTAAAAAAAACAACACACTTTTTAAAAGCTGCAACACACATGGGTGGGTTAGTATACTAAAATGCATGGCATCACACTAGCTATTTTTCAGATTATCATCTGGCTAAGGCTGGGAATACACTGTTCAATTATTCATTTTATCAACTTAAAATACGATCGTATAATATTTGGATCGTTTCTACCACCACATTGTTGATTCCAAACAGATTGATTCCTTTCCTTAGGTCTGTGTACATTCTCTATAATACCTGAAAAACATGTCAGATACCTGTACAATCTACAGAAATTTACCAATATGTCCGATCATTTCTCAAAATGATTTGGATCCATATAAGGGAATACATTTTCAAACAATCAATTTAATATGATTATTTCTTTTTTCAATCGTATGGAGAAATCAAAGCGTGTAGGCCCCGCTACAGTGTTCATGTGTTCATTATATTTTTCTTGTTTTTTTTATAGATTGAAGAATTAACTAGCAATCTTCCACAACTTCATTCACTGTCTAGTAGCACATCTTCAGTAGACAGTGTAGTGAGCTCTGAGACAGCCAGTCCCCCAACCAAACGCAAAGTGGTCAATAAAATCCAAGGAAGTGCCAAGAAAGCCCTGCTTAGATGGGTACAATACACCGCAGCCAAGTAAGTTCATTAATTGATCTGTCTATGTGTTTTCTAGTGCTAGGAGCTAGAGCTAGTGTTATCATGCAAATAAACCTTCTCATGTCAAGTTTGATGGCTATTGCCAAGGTTTAGAATGGGTTTTACCCTTTCTACGACTGTCATGCATGTCATGCAACTAACCAGTTTAAAAATAATCTACTAATACACAAATGTCTCACGTTTGTACAGCCAGACCTATATCTACCAACTTGGGGAATGGTGAAAACAGTTTTTCAACTAATATGAAAGACCTATGTGCTTCCTGTGCCAGACACATGTCTCTGTTGCATAATTCAGTGTCAGTGAGGATCACAGTTG
This sequence comes from Ptychadena robeensis, assembly GCA_036250615.1. Taxonomy (NCBI): domain Eukaryota; kingdom Metazoa; phylum Chordata; class Amphibia; order Anura; family Ptychadenidae; genus Ptychadena; species Ptychadena robeensis. The sequence continues at coordinate 121,971,692 of CM070035.1, read as the reverse complement.
AGGAATTAGGGCTGACATTTATTAATAAGTCTTATTTAGTCTGTTAGAATGTACATGTTAAGAAAAGATAATATGAAATGTGTGTATATCTATTAGATATGGGATAGTAGAGTGTTGTACCTTGTTAGCCATCAATGAATACAATTGATGAATACCATTTATTGGCTGAAGTTATTAGAAAAGCAAGCTTTTGGGATGTCTCAGACCCATTCTTAGGCTACTACAATTATGTTTTTTGAGACTCAAATATTCTGACTCTTATACAGTACAGTCCAAAAGTTTGGACACACCTTCTTATTCAATGTGTTTTCTCTATTTTATGACCATTTACATTGGTAGGTTCTCACTGAAGGCATCAAAACTATGAATGAACACATGTGGAGTTATGTAAAAAAAAAAAGGTGAAATAACTGAAAACATGTTTTATATTCTATTTTTTTTCAAAATAGCCACAATTTGCTTAGATTATTGCTTGGCACACTCTTGGCATTCTCTTGATGATCGAGATGGTTTGGGCTGGGCTGGACCTCAGAGTGAAGGCAAAGGGGCCAACAAGTGCTACACACCTCTGGGAACTCTTTCAAGACTGTTGGAAAACCATTTCAGGTGACTACCTGTTGAAGTTCATCAAGAGTGTGCCAAGCAGTCATCTGAGCAAATAGTAGCTATTTTGAAGAAACTAGAATATAAAACAAGTGCATAACTCCACATGTGTTCATTCATAGTGTTGATGACTTCAGTGAGAATGGTCATGAAATAAAGAAAACACAATGAATGAGTATGAATGAACACACATAAGGTGTGTCCAAACTTTTGGCCTGTACTGGGCTTTTTTAAAAGTCCAATCCGCCTGTTTGCGGATCTGAGACATCTCTTCTCGAATGACTTCAGTTGGCCAAAAAGTGTATCACCTAAACTCTGTATAAAGGCTTGTTTCCACTGATGCGATCCCGCGCGTCTGTAGCCGTGCGGCTGAACGCATGGCATAGTTGTCGTGCATTTTCGCAACACTATTTTTTTTTAATGCAGATTCGGATGCGACTGGGGCGCGGATGCTTTTCAAAACGCTGCAGCTAGCGCCCCAAACTACATCCGCACCCAAACGCGCACAACCGCACCAGTGGAAACTATATTGAAGTTTCCAATGGATGCGGTTGTTTGCGCTTGCGGCCGCGCGGCTACAAACGCGCAGGATCGCATCAATGGAAACAAGCCCTTAGATAGGATAAAAGACTATAACTTTATTGCTTCCGAAATTATGCAATGGAATGCTAGTATTAGATAGAAAGTGATTGAACAAATCTGTCAATTTTGTTTTCTTTCAAAAATTTTAAAGGCGCCTTGGAATTGAAATAAAAGATTTTGGGCCATGTTGGAGAAGTGGTATTGCCTTCCATTCAATGATCTATGCAATTCGTCCAGAACTGGTGGACTTGGAAAGACTAAAAGGAAGAAGCAATCGGGAAAACCTGGAAGAAGCTTTTTCAATTGCAGAAATTGAATTGGGGATTCCAAGACTGTTAGAGCCTGAAGGTATTTTTTTGTTCATGTATAATAGGAAGGAAGAACATTTAACTATATAATTTAATTATAGTTGGTCTCTTTTATATAATATATAACATCATTATCAAACTGAATAAACATGAATGTTTGTATGCTTTTCCTTTAGATGTAGATGTCGATAAGCCTGATGAAAAGTCAATCATGACCTACATCGCTCAGTTTCTCAAACATTATCCTGATGTACACAGCTCAGGAGGCGATGGCCAACAAGATGACGTAAGTGCCAAGAGCCAATTGTTACAATTAATGTCTTGTTGTAGCTTTGCTTGTTGAATAAAAACATTAAATAGATGATAGTGTCCTTTCCCATTGAAAACTCCAGCGACTGTTCCTAATCATAAGCAACCAATGGGAGACCACTAAACAGTCAATACATTTTCACCTGAGAGGGAATAGCAATTTTGCTTTTTAAATGCTTTTGACAGAATGTGACCAAAGCAGTCCATGCGTAAAGAGCTTATTATTGTTATTTTTTGTTTGCCCTTATTTAGTAGCCTGGTGCAGAGGGCAGGTCTGCGTATATGTATTATTAGTATTATGCACAGTGCGGTTTAAAATTATTAACCAACATTTTTCTGCATAATGTGGGGCATGGTTAGAACACCATTGTGCATAATAGAACAGTTTTTTTGTGTGCTCTTGTTTTGGATTTGAAGCTTTTCTATTACATACTATGAGCACTGTTACCTGGAGAAAAAGATAGTCAGAGTCTATAGTTTTTACTATCTTATGTTCTATTTTTACGAAGATACAGCAACAGATGATATGTGACAGATGTTTCCCTCTATTGTATAATAAGTAAATGAAATTTTTTATAGAAAATTAAAATGTTTTGTTTATACATATAGACATTTTTAACTGAGTACCTCCATGATTTTATTCTTGATATTGTAAGTGTTCGAATAAATAACGGGAAATCCTGACTTCTAGATACTGTGTTACCAAATTTAGCCAGCAGGTGGCAGTTGAAACTAATTCTTTTCTTTACAGATATAAAAAAAAGAAAGAAGTTTTGTTATATTTGTAATATAAATACATGTTTCATATATTTGTAAACGTGTGACATTTTAATGCTCACTTCATTGTAAATGTTTTTGTATAGTGTCCTTGTAACTATTGTAATGTAGTGGGCTGAGAAATGTTGCAGCTTCTGAATACATAGGATTATATCTAAGGGACTAGCGTGATGAACATAAAATGCACTTTGACAATCCCTAAAGGAATATATATGTGAGGCCTCGCTAGTTTCATTTTTCCAAAGATGTGATCACTGTATGACTTTATTAAGGCCCTGAGTCTCAGTAATGACTCAGGGCCATAACTGAAATAAAAGGTTTATATGCAAAATTGTAAGAAGATTGGCTTATATTTAGGGGTTGCACACATTGATCACTTTTATCTTACTTTTAACTAGGAGGTTGTAGAGATGGTCGAATTTTTCGACTAGCTGATGATAATGATATCATCCCCAAAATTGCTGCAGATGTAGAAAAGTGATGTGTAAACATTTGAAAAAAACTATTTAAAATTTTTGACATGACTTTGACAAACTTCATTGATACAAAACTTTTTTTTTCTGGTGTACCCCAACTCTTCTCTACATCTCCAGCAAGTTTGGTGATGATACAATGCTCAGGGGCTTTGCAATTAACTCGAAATCGTCAAAATCGATCATCTCTAGGAGGTTGGTCTAAAAATTACTTACGTTTTAGGATCCCAGGGGCTCTGCATCAAGAAAGCTGAATGGCAAAGGAAATATATGCACTTAAAATTGTCCTCTTCACTAAACAGTTGAATATTCCTCAACCAAAATTGAAAAGAATGAAACGGTTTGCACATTTTGTCAGCCTCATATGTTTGCTTTTGACACGAGGCAATTGTAAGTCAATGGGACCAAGAATCATTTGGATATGCTACAGCTTCTAAACACTTTCCTAGATGCGGACGTCAAAAAAGTGATTTCACAGCTGCTAAGAGACACCTTTTTGTATCTGTCAGAAACAAATGTAAGATTGGATTTTTTTAGGCAAACGTATTACTCAGGTTGTTAAGGAAAATATGAAAATAATTTTTTTGCATAACCTGCAAGGAAAAAAGAAATAAAAAAATAGAGGGTAGAAACCTAGTTATGGAAAGAAAAGACCTGAGACATTTCGTTACTAATAGAACAGATGTCTTTTGAACTGCTTGGGATCCACGACATGACAGAATATTATATATAATATTATATTATATATGATTCTCTAGGAAGCCATGCAAACTCTCTTAAGGTGGTCAATGATACGGCAGAAAGAGGATTTGCTTTGATAAAAAATGTAAATAAATCGGTCAGGAATGAACAACATAAACAATTCTTGTTGAGGGAAGTCAAGCATCACAGAAAAGTAATCACCAGGCGAACAAAATAATGGATTTCATCATCCAATAAACTACAATAAAAATCATACTGCCTATCAATTTTAGTGCCTAGTTTTAATATTATTTTAAGTTTGTGGTTTCTATTTTTGTCAATTAAAGTACTTAAGAAATGAAAAATCTTATTTTTTGCCTTCAAAACTGATCAAAGTGTGCAACCTTTAAACATTATCCAATCTTATTGAAATCTGGCATATATATTTTCTGACATCACTGAGACTCGGGGCCTAAGCAAAGTCTGCAAAAATGTTACATATAATTTTTTTACATACAAAATGGGCGTGGCCGGTTGGAGGCCCTGTCACACTTGTGTATACAGGCACTTCATAGCCCATTGGCTAGATATCCTAAATGGTACACAAGATAAATCAAGAGGTATCTATGCATACCTCCACCCTCTTGCAAAGGTTCTGGGCTTGCTGATATTAACTTCTTTTTGTAAAGCACTGACATATTGCAGAACCCACTGGGGTATATAGTCATATCACAACCTATATTTCCTAAATGTTCCTATTGCAGTCATATGATTAAAGGACACATTTTGTTTTAGGGAAGCCAATTATTCTACCTGCAGGTCTTTGGACTATTACAGTGCCTTTGGAAATGATGGTGGCTGCAGGAAACCCACTTAGACACAACATACAAACTCTTTGCACATGGTGTGCTGGCTGATACTCAAACCTGGGACCCTGGTGTAGCATGGCCAGTGAGCTAATCGCCAAGCCACCATACCTTCTTAAAGGATATTCCGGATATTTTATTAGCCCCGTGGCTTAGTGACCAAAACAGAACCTACCTTGTAGGGGGGGGCACTGTTAACAAAACTGAATGCCCGCGGGGGTCGCGTTTTTCGGAAAAGACACAGGCACTTTTTCATCCCGATTTTGGGGGAGAAAAGGTGCGTCTTATAGTTCGAAAAATACGTTACTCATTTTATGACCAGAATGTGGCGTCTACCACAAAGTGGTTACTTATATCTACACTCTCTCTTTCTTTCAAATATGATTCTAAGTGTAGCTTCTGTTTGAGTAGTTTAAAATTGTGCCCTTTACCTAAATGTTAATTCATTATCATTCTGACATGGTTCGTGTTAACATAATCATTGTGTGTTGTATCTACATTCTTTTTTTGCATTGCTTTTCTTACCATCGTCAGCTTAATCCACAAGAAATAGAAATGAATTTAGCGGTATGTAATGGTTATGGTAATCTCTATTGCTTTTGTACTTGAAAGCTCAACTACGGGATCCCCAAATTCGTTTTCTAGATACTAAAAGCTTCCCTGCAACATTGTTTAGCCTATTTTAAAAAAAAATTCAATGCAGAACCTTCATTGTGTGGTTCATTCAACAATGCATATTTCTGTGCAAAGTGTCTGTGACTTTACCAGTTAGCATTGTGATGTCATTGAATTAAATCACACATTGCTGCTGATTTAATAAAATAGTTGCCACTGGAAATTAATACAGCACAAATTCTTAAAAATATCCCAGAGTTTCAAAAATTAGAGCTCTCCTTTCCAAATATTTTCTAATATTAGCACATTTCAAAAGTCTATGTTGCCCGTAGTTAAGCTTTAACACATACTGCATGCATATTTTCTGCAATAGCATGAGGAAATTATTTATCCCTAGTGTACAATCCACTGTGGGTCATAAAGGCATGTTGTTTTTTATTGTATAAAACAGCAACAAAGTTTCAAAATAGAAAAATGAAAACCAAGACCTGTTGTTAAACCATTTTATGTTAATTGCCATCCATTTATATTCATTTTCATGTGAACTAGCCCATGTTTTATGTTGATATAATATAATTTGTTGACATTGCTAACCAGCATGTATTGAAATAGGCGTGAATGGGGTCCTAAGCTAGCCACACATGGGTAAATTCCCATGCAATCGACCTCCGATCAATCACACGTCACCACGCTGTGATTGATCGGGGATCAATTGAACGGAAATCAATGTGCACCACATGGGCACATCGATTCCTATTCAATGGGGACCCCGGGGAGTCGTTCTCCCCAGCTTGTAGCGTGTGAATCAGAACACGCTACAAGCTGGACAGAAATCCATCCATCCACTCTCCTCACAGCAGCGTCGGCTTCAGTGTGAGGAGTGCTGGCTCCGCCCCCTTCACACTGACCATCGGACTGCTGTGTAGGAAAAAGGCTGGAGCCGGCTGTTCCTATACTTTGAATGAAGATTCTTCTTCATGCAAAGTAATGGAGATTGAACGGGGTTTTCCAACATGTTGGAACCCCGTTCAATCGAGTTTCTTTGAGCAGGCTTTATTGATCCTGCTCGAAGGAAAGCACACACAGGTAGGTTTGTAAACAGATTAGAGTACAATCTATGCCTGCACATTGATTGATTGTACATAAATCTTTTTACAAATCTACCCGTGTGTGCCTAGCTTTAAGCTTTTAGGTTGATGATGCTAAGCCAAGACCTTGCAATTAAATCCCCCACCCCCACCTTTAGATCACTCCATACAATTTCCTTTAGATCTACCAACAACCAAGTAGTGCTGGGTCCTCCCTGATAGAATACATAGTGATTGGAAAGTTTAGAAAGGTCCTCACATTACATGGTTTTGGTAGAACAAAAGTTGATTGTACAGAAATTGTATGGTAAGATTATCAGGTGTATTAGGAGACTTAACAAAACTTGTCCATTTTTTTAATTAGCAAAAATAAAACAAAACACAATTAAACAAAAGCTAAATGTGAAAAAGAAAAGGAACAACCGTAAGGGCTAATAATAAAAATAGTGTAATATGACATTCAATGTCTAAGGTGAATACCTAGAGCCTCTTCCCTCCTCCCCCACATTTTCAAGTATTTGGCAAGGGCATACTTTTATAGATACTTTTTTCCAAATTAACAACACTGTCAACACTGACTAGTCCTTTCAAATGATCATTAATAGTCCACATGCCTATTGATTCTATTGAGTGCTGGCGATACATTGGAATCCTCCAATACAGTGGAAATGTAGCCCAGTATACAAATCAGTAGTGTTGGCCATAGACGGGCAGGAACGATTTCTCGGCTCAAATCGAGTGCGCCCACCTGGCAAGATCGACCAGCAATCTGCTGCATGTTGGAGTGCACGGTGATCCGACATGCCAGTAAATTCCCGTCCGAACCCATTACTTGGATGGGCCGTCACACAAAGGGTGCACGGCCAATTCTCGGCACTAGCGTGCGTGTAACATCATCACATACGGTTGATCTGCCGAGCAATCCCGACAGCAAAATGACCCATCTATGCCCAGCTTAGGTCATTAGAAATCGTAAGATGTGTGACAAAGCATATAAACACAAGTACATCTGACCAGTATTATAAGCACGTTCTGTAATTGACATTTGTGAAGCCTGTAAGGTATATTTGTAAAGGCCCCGATACACCTTACCATACAATTTCTGTACAATCAACTGTTCTTGGAATGCCAAACCACCAGGCAAAGTTTTAGCCCTCTTGGCCAAAATCTTATCTCTCAGACTTCATTACGAGTGCTTTATATAATGTTTTCTGCTATTGTGTGAGTTTTTGTCATTCATTCGCCTACAATAATACGCTAGTAGTACTCTAATATGTGAATTACCAGCATTGTAAAAAGCATATTTGTTGTAAATCTTTCATTTATGACTAAACAGCTTAAAAAAACTTAAAAGTTAACTAAACCTTTAATGGTTCTGATAATTTCCTGTGAATCAACAGGAAATATGTTGTTACACTGTTAAAAGCCAAATTCTTAGGTGAATTCAATGGCACTGCAGTCCTGTTCCAATGATGTCATTGAATTGAACAGGATGTTCTCTGCTCCTTCGAATGTAAATCTCAGAGATAATGATAACACCACAATACATATTGGGCCAACAGTTGTGGGCAATGGATATTTTAGTCTGAGCCGGACCAGACTGTGTGGAAAATCTCCAGTTCTTCATATTTTAATAGAAATCTGATCTAGTTATTTCAGCAATGTATTAACCTAATAGCGATTATCACTTACTATTTGTAAGACCAGGGATGGGCAAAGTGCGGCTCCGGAGCCATATATGGCTCTTTAGCCCCTTCAGTCTGGCTCAGTGGCATTGGGACCAATTCTTTATTTTATTTTTCTCCATTTATGAACCATCCCACTAACAGGAAAACCCCCTGTGCTACCACCAACAGCACCTGTAACTACCTGTAGTGGGCACTGTGGCTACTAATAAGCTTATATTGAGGGCTCTCCGTTTACCATTAAGGGAGGGGCTTTATGGCTACCTACAGGGGGCATTTTGGCTATCTTTAAGGGGGAGTGGGACTCTGGCTACCTACAAGGGGGCTATGTGGCTTAAATTCAAATCAACAACATACAAACCTGACTTACCCAAACTTTCCAAGGAGATGCAAAGCCATAGTTAGTTGTCGTCAGTCATTGTCATTGTAATATTGTTTTTAAGTATGATATCAAGTTTTATAAGTTTTTATTTTAACTAAGACTTAGTTTTAGGAAAAGAAAACATCATTTCAATTGTTGTCAATTTCTACAGCACCCCGACCCCTCACCCCCACCAACAGATCTATATATATTTCAAGCGTCGCACTGTAACGATTTGGCTTTTTGGTCGAATAAGTTTGCCTACCACTGTGTAGGACGATGTAAGGTTGATCCTGTTCTTTTCTTGTGAAAAAAACAGCAATAGTTTATAGATATATTAGTATCATTTAGCCAGTGAGTTTCACACCGTGTTTCCCCCTTTTAGTGAACAGCAGTTAGCTGCATTTAAAGTTAAATCCAAACATGTTATATATTGCAGCTTAGCATATGTGGTGCTTTGATTGGTTTCTAGTGGTGCTTTGATTAGGATCTAGTTTTGGACAGGGGAAAGTCACTTTTTTTATTTATTTTTTTCTGCCCCCATCTGGTTTTAAACAAATCCCGTTTTTTCCCCCATATTTGTCAGTGTTACCACATCTAGCACTGACGTCATTGATCAACCGGGGTGGGAAGTTAGACGAAATGGGCCATTACTCTCATTTCTAACTTCCCACCCTGCACATCTTCTGCACAAGGGGGATGGGAAAATAGGAGGGAGGGGACATTACACTTACCCAATATAACCGGAATTGACGTTGTAGAGTTTTAACTTCCGGTATCTGGGATGTAGAAGTAACGCCACTTCCTGTAAGTTTCCCCTCATTAAGTTAGGGAAAACTTGACAGATATCGTTATGGCTGTTCCTAAAATGTGCTTAGCCTGAAAAAAAAGAGGATTACCAAGCTTTAATGTATAAAAGGTTTAGGTTCCAGTGTTGTCAATTGCAGTCTTGGGAGCTTACAAGGGAGAATGTACATTTTGGGCCTATATTATTCCATATAACAGTGTTTTGTTTTTTTAATCTTAAGACCCAAGTATAAAACTTGTTACCACCTCTGGGCCCTGGAATAGTGTTGGCCAACTAAGCTGTTTACATCCTGCATGTGGGGTGACCATTACAGACATGCTCACAACCCTCTTAGGGTGCCAACCCATAGTTTAAAAATACTGGTTCATAATGTAAAGGTTTAATAGGCATACACAGGTTCACCATAGTCAGTCCTATGGTCAACACCATAGTTATCAATGGAGCTTGTGTTGAATGTTAAGTTTTGTTTTGTCCTTGCAATATGACACATTCCCTACCAAAGCAGCTAAAGAAGATGGCTCAATTTCTTTTTCCCATTGAGGCAATAGTTTTCTCCTCCCTTCACTTACATCTTGCTAAAGAGGGGTGGGTGTAATTAGAGCTTAGAGTGTGTTATAAATATGATTATTTTTATGCAGGATCTGTCCCATAAAACAGTTTTGGCATACAAATATGATGATTATAACACACAATACTACTGTAAATGTCTTTTTTCCTTTTTAAAGTGCACTGTGACTCACCTTGTTTATATCCCTTGCTGGGAAACCCCCTATTGTTGGGGTCTGTTGGGAATGTCCCTCGATGCTCCTCTCTTCTGTAACAGCCTCTCACACATAGTTTTAGGAGATAAAAATCAGTCTTGTGATCATTCCCTTTACAAGCCCATGGTGCTACATTTTGAATATTGAAAACAATTATATGGCGGCCTCCTGTGGCCATACACGTTACTTTCATTAACCATGAAAACTGGCATCTACAGAGGATTAAGTAAGGCAACTGCTATAGACTAGAGCAGATAAGCACCGTATTTTCCACACTATAAGACTGGACTATGCCACACTATAAGACTGGGCTATTTTCCACACTATAAGACGGGAAAGATGCACCCCATAGATTTGGAGGAAAGATTAGAAATAAAATAGCATCAGACAAATAAAGTGAATATACAGCATGTTTCAGCAAAGTGGGCAGACCTGGTTCATGCATTATTCTCTCTATATTCCTCCAGCCAAGGGGCCAGAGCCAGAAGGTAGGTCTTAGCTCCAGCAGAGCGTGCAGGGCTCAAGTTTTAGTATGTGTTTATATACTAGCAAGACTCATTCTCTGAACCCACTGACGAACTTATGTAGAGACACATTTTGCAAGCTGGCACTAACAACTTTCCTGTGACCAGCTATTAAAATTTAGGAGAAGGTCTGTGTCACATAATTCTTGGCAATCCTTTTGGCTTAGCTGGCTGGAATGAAACAAATTCCAGCCTCTTGGGATGCAGAGCTATCACTCCCAAGATGTTTGGGACTACGTATTTGGACCATAAGACACACTTTCCCATTGATTTTAATGGGGAAAAAGTGCATCTCATAGCCCAAATTAAACTGAATACTTTTGGTGATTTTAAAGCATTTCTTTGCTGTTGTGACTGCTCAGAGGTATGTTAAAATGTATCTTTGTTTTTGACTTTTTACTTCAACTTGTATATACTTTACATATTCTTAACACATACATACGTGTAACTGTCATAAAAAGACATCCTGATCATTTGTATCAGATTATCATTTCACATTTTAGAAGACTTCCCCTTTGTCTATCAAAATAAAAAGGTTACCATCTGGTCAGGAAATAGTATTTACCAGCCAGGAGCATCAAACAGATGGCAGTGACAGCATAGGGGCCAGGTGTAACTATTCTCTCGGTCTAGATAAACAGATTGTCTGATGGCAGCAGTCATAGAAGAATAATCTGTTATATGTTTAAGAACATGTGCATTTTATGAAGGAGGAATCAGTTTTCACATTGCTTAATAGTTTTAAATTGAATCAATCATTGGTGAATAACATTGCTTAAATTTTAAGTGTAGCATTAGTATTTATAATCACTCTGTAGGAGGCTTTGAATGATAGTCTTTCGTCCTTTTTTAGTTACAGAACGTGTTGCTAGGCAACTTTGGCCACCATGCGAGAGGAAAATTACCCCATGCATGCTGCAGTCATAGCATCTGATTTTATATACTTCAGGAAATAACATGCATGACTTTCAGTAATACGGTATATCGTGTACTCTGAAAGGGAATATATATTTGAATGTTTATTTTTTGTGTTTTATGTTTTATTATTTGTAGTTAAAAAAGGTTTGCAGTGATATAAAGGTCATTGGTATTAAGTCTAAGGCTGTGTTTCCACGGCGTTGAGGGCTCCATCGACCACCTGCGTTTATTGCATTCCCTGATGGGGATGACGACGTAGCCCATCCATATTACGTGCCTACTGCACTGTCTGCTTCAACGGGGTGGAGCCATTCCGCCGGTTGGAGTTTAACGTAGTTCACTCAGGGGGTGTTGGCCATTAACGCAGGGGGATGTCGACAGAGCCCTTGACGCCCTGGAAACACAGCCACAAAAATACACATGTAGGTTGTGGAGTTATGTTGAAATGCGGTAACAGTGTGAGTGGTGATTATTGAGTGTGTTGTAAAAAGTAGCTACAGGCTATTATTTCTAAGTATAAAAATGACTGATTAGTTTTATGAACCTCTTGCTAATAGAAAATAGCACAGTAAAGCCTGTTTTAAACAGAAGGAATTGACATTACCCATTCAATCTTAAATCCTAAAAGTTGATTGAAAAGCCTCCCTTCAGGACAGTGGGTGGAGCCATGCAAAATAAATGCCTTTATGCCCTATAATTTGCATGGCCCCACTCCCTGTCCTGAAGTGAGTATTTTTCCCTCAACTTTGGGGATTTGGGATGGATTGGGGAATGTAAATACCTTCTGTTATAACAAGGCTTTACTGTGCTATGCACCGCTCAAGTTGAGGGCTTTTTTATTCCTTTTTACCATTTTCACCATAACCTTTACAGTTGTTCTTCTGTTAAATAGAAAGTAGACACTTTGCATTGACATTTTTCAATATAAGACACAAATATATTTGACACATCTTGGGCCTACAAGAACACTGGTAGTCCTTCATAAGGTTCTCCAGCATATAGAGCAAGAATCATTTATTTTTGATACATGCTTAGATGTAGTATACTAACTGGATATCATTATATACTTATTGGGTATTGTTGCATACTTACTGGATATTATTGGATATTTACTGGATATTTGATGTGTTTTTGGCAGAAGGAAGAAAGACTAATGCTTCGAGACTTAAAAGTGTGGATTGAACAGTTTGAACGGGACATCACTAGAGCACAAACAGTAGAAAGCAGTTTACAGGACAGATATCAGGTATGTGACATTGCCATTGCATAGGACTGCCTTTATTGTGTTATAAAAAAGTAAATAAGCACTCTGAAATGCATTATGACAGGGTATCTTAATCATTAGAAACTCAAGAAAAAGTGGTGAAGTAAAGATTAGGAACATTGTCATGTTTAAAACCAGTTTTAAAGATTCTGTTAGGGATACTTTTCAGTGGAACTTGCTAAAAAATAGAAACCACTTAGTGCACCAGGTTGCTCTAACTTGTATGCTAACTTGGCAAAGTTCAGAGCAAAAGGGATTGTAAGGCAAACATTTGATGGATATGTTAGTATAAATAATAGTAATAACACATTTATACAGTGTTAGTCAAAGTAATCACACATTTATTCAGTGTCATTTTCACAGTGTATCAGAAATTTCATGCAATTAACTGTTGACGCGTTTTGCGACATGTGAGTCACTTTCTCAGGACATTTTGCATGATGTCTGTGGGTAGTCACTGCAAGGAAAGAGATGTCAGTAAGTATGGGGGGGGGGCTTGTTTAACCAGTGAGTAGTACTGGCTGGTCCTAATAGGGTGCCGGGTAACCGGCCATATAAGAAACAAAATTTCCCTTTACCTGGATCCTGGCTGGTGTGGGTCACCTGACTCAGCCCCCCGGGGAGGGGACAGGCGGTGCTTGGTCAACGCGGGAACGGGGAGTTCTTGTAGGTTCTTTTCAGTGGATACTTGTCATTGGAAACAATTAGAACTTGTGTTGTTTTTTTCTTCTATCTTCCATGATTAAGCTTCCGTTTATGTTTAAAAATCAGGTATTCAACACATATAGTAGGTTAAGTAATGGGTGTCTTTATTTGTTATATTGTTTTTCTGTATAGATGGTATATATATATATATATAATATATTTTTTTTTTGCTCATTTTGCAGTCATTTAAACAATATAGAGTCCAGTATGAAGTGAAAAGCAAACAAATCGAAAGTGCTATTCAGCCACTTGGCAAAGATGGGAAGTTATCACTTGATCAGACAATGGTGAAGCAAGCATGGGATAAAGTTTCAGTGAGGGTATGTTATTTTTTGTAATGTGTATGTCAAGTTATTTATGCAGCTGTTGATTTGGTTTAGCTTTTTTATCATATTGTCTAATTTTGTTGCTTAATTTAATACTAGAAGATAAATGATTTTGCTAATGTGAAAAAATTTATTAGTGACTCCATTGCACTAAAGTCCTCTGATGAATACAGGGATTTTATTGCACTGCACAAGACCCCACAGAAGTCAATGGGCTATGACATGGCTATCTCCACAGCCCATCATAGTCTCTTCACTTCATGCCTCCATCATGTTAATGTCATCGTGAGGTCTAGCTTCTATATAAATGTGACAGATGCTTGACATTTGACTGTCAATAGACTCATCAGACTGACATATAACTATAACTTTAGATCTCTTTTGTTTTACCAAAACCATGTAATATGAGGGACTCTAAACAATCAAGTCTACCTGTGTTCAATCGCAGAGGACCTGGCTAAAATCTGCCGTCATGTCAGATCGCACATTGATCCGACATGACGGATAATTTTGATCCGATCCCATTAGTTCCGACTCAGCCAAAATAATAGGTGGCACACAAGGGGTTCTCGGCACTAACGGGCGGGTGTGATGACATCATTGAAAATTGCCAGCGCAGGCGATTAATCGCCTAAGTGGGAACATAGCCTAAGGTGTATGGCCAGCTATAGGTATACAACTGGCCATTGATTTAAAGAGTCTGCATGATCTGCTGTGCTATAAAGGTCCCTAACAGAGAGGGGTGTGCTCATTTGGCTATGTTATATGGGATAGAATGAATAGTGGTAAGGGAAATTGTGAAAATCGTTTTTTCTGATATTTTGTCTGAAAAATTATAAAATCATCATGGATGACTAGAGTTATCAAATCGAAAACCATTTTTGTGAAGTATTCATTTCTGAAACACTGATCCAAATTTGGTAATACTGTTCTTCCTTATCATGTTACTTTTGTGGGCAGCGAAAATAAAATTTTATTATTATTTTGATATTTTTTAAAATGTTCCTCATTATCTGCAATTAAAAGCTTGTTTAACGTGTAGTGTATATGCTCAAATATAAGCTAACAACCCCAACACCCCCCCCATCTACTGTTAACCCCCCCCAAAAGATAAAAAGGGACTTGATTCCAAACCAATGGCGTGGGGGTGCATCTTGTCTTACTTGGAAATAAGTATTATATACTGCTGGTCTAGGGTTATATACTGCTTGTCCCAGTCACTGAATCTTCTTTTTTTGGAGTTCCTATATCTTTCTATAACCCTCTTCAGGTTATAAGTAAAATTTTCAGGTCCTGCTGAGATTCTTGTGCACTTTCTGCCTTAAGCCTAGTCTCCACTGTGTTGACACAACTAAGGCTAAAATGTCAGAAAAAGCGCTCATGTTTTTTCCACGCTAAACAATATTTTTTTTTATTATGGTGTAACGCGATGGGCAAAGGACAGTAGACTCCTATGGCCAGTGCATTTTTTAATGGACACATTAACCAATGCGGTAACCCTATTGAAATTGACATGACACACCACAAAGTAATATTGATGGGACACGCCCATTGAAATGCACGTTTGGGATATATCAAAATTCCTGTGTTTGACGCACAAGTTTTGACATGGTAGAGACTAGGCCTTAAAGTATTGTAATTGGGTTACAAGAAAAATTGGCTTCTCCTAAAATGATAGCATCTGTATGCAAGGAGCACAATGGATAAAACCATTTGTGTGTCTTGATGAATGAACTATTGTGTATTAATTATTTAATTAATTTGCGTATAAATGTTGTTATCAAATTATTGTTTTAATAATGTCTATAGGTATATACTATGTTGATGCAAAGTGCTAAGTTCTGAAATGTTTCTTTGGGCTATTGGGGTAATTAAAAATGTTCTGGTTGCTATAGGTGATTGTAATCTACACATTCCTCTTTGACTCTTTACTTATGGTCTGTATTTCACATTTTGGTGTTGTGTAAATGCAATGCACATAAATATCATCATGTTTGATTGTCACTTTGTTTCAGATTCTGGATTGGCATGTACAACTTGATAAATCCCTACCAGCTCCTTTGGGAACCATTGGCTCCTGGTTATATCGAGCGGAGGTTGCACTCAGGGAAGAACTTATAGTTCAGCAATCTCATGATGAAACAGCAAATATCATACACAGAAAACTAGAGCAACACAAGGTAATTAACATAATGCATTATTTGATAATCAGTACTAGTTTCACATAAGCAATGAGCATGGTAGAACTACAACCAGAGTGGTTGTGTCTTATATTAAACCACTGTTTATATCCAATGAAGGCTAGATACCCAATTAAGCAGTGTGAGCACAGATGTTACTATATATTTATATATTTATTCATGCTACAAAGTATAATGGCAGGCAAGAAGCTCAAAGGGATATTAACAGTATACAGTGGCTTGCAAAAGTATTCCACATTTTGTCACATTACAGCCACAAATGCGTAATTATTCAGCCCCCTTTGGCCTGAGTGCAGTCAGTTGCCCATAGACATTGCCTGATGAGTGCTAATGACTAAATAGAGTGCACCTGTGTGTAATCTAATGTCAGTACAAATCCAGCTGCTCTGTGACGGCCTCAGAGGTTGTCTAAGAGAATATTGGGAGCAACAACACCATGAAGTCCAAAGAACACACCAGACAGGTCAGGGATAAAGTTATTGAGAAATGTAAAGAAGGCTTAGGGTACAAAAAGATTTCCAAAGCCTTGAACATCCCACGGAGCACTGTTCAAGTGATCATTAAAAAATGGAAGGAGTATGGCACAACTGTAAACCTACCAAGACAAGGCCGTCCACCTAAACCCACAGTCTGAACAAGGAGAGCCCTGATCAGAAATGCAGGGATCGGGTCGGCAACGAATCGGGTGTGCCTACGTGCAAGATTGAACTAAAATCTGCCCTCATGTCGGATCGCACAGTGATCCGATGTGACGGATAATTTTGATCCGATCCCATTAGTTTGGATAGGGGCAGCTGTCCCCAGCCGAAATAATGGCCGGCACACAAAGGGTGCCGGCTGATTCTCAGCACTAGCGGCCGTGCGTGATGACGTCATCACACCCACTAGGTCGGGTCGGCAGTCGACGGGAAATCGTCTCGTCTATGCCCAGCCCAAGGAATGCATTAAATCAGGGATGTCAAACTTAGGCTGAGGGCCAAATCTGGATCACAATGTCATTTTATCTGGCCTGAAGATTTGAAAAAAAAATTTAATTAATGCTGCAATGTGTCTGTTATCTGACATTTGATTTTACATGTGCTATAGTATTATGCTTTGCTTGTTCCAGATTCAGTTTCCCAGAGAAGGAAAAGCGTCCTCAATCATAGGCATTGCTTCAGTCATAGTTGTCCTGTGACTATGGCAAAGTTTTTAATTTTGGCCCACTGTGTATTTGAGTTTGACACCCCTTAATTAGGTTAATAAGTTGCACAGTTCATAAATCTGTTTTGTTTTATGTGACTGTGATATGCACGAACTGCGTCATTTTCAACACAGTATGGGCAATCAATGCAGAGTACATAGCACTCTGCTGTGTTTCCCTGTCCCTTCTCCTCCCCCCTACACATCCCCAGCATCATGATATTAACAATTGCCGCAAGCAAGTAATGGCAAGTATCCCTGAGTGTAGCTTGAGGTGGGTTTGTTGTGTAAAACAAATATCATCAAAATGACTGAAAATGTAAAGAAGCAAACAACCACACTTGGGGTACGCAATGGAGGTTAATGACCATGCAACATAACAGGCTTTCAAGTTGTTAGTGCCCTTTCACACTAGTCTCTTTTGCTTCCACTTCCACTACGCAGCATGGCTTGTGTTAACACAAGGTACACAGGTTTCATCAGAACCTGTTCTACCTTTCGCACTGGCCCCATTGTGTGTTACTGCAATACCTGACATGGGGTCAGAGTGAAAACACATATGCACCTGCAGTACACATTTTTGTGCCACAGTGCTTGAAGTATAAGGGACGCAAAGTGCATGTTTTTTTACTGCCAACAAATGCATATGTGGGTACTACAAACGTGTACCTCAGTGGTAAAAATGGTGGTGGCAGGCTACTAGGGTTAGTGGGCACTCAAACTGTGCCATCATCTTGTATAACTGGTCAGAAATAAATGTGCTGAGCTACTAGTGATAAGTTGCTTTAATTATCTGCTCAGATCCTAAGATTGCATTCCCGTAATGGAATAGTCATGTATAGAATCTTGAACACATAAAACACTTTTTTATTAATCCTGAAACTATTCTGGCAGTCTAAAATCAATAGATCAGATCTGAACTCAGGGAACCCCATGAAAGCCAGTGGCAGTGCCAGCTGTACGTGCCTTCAGATGCCAGGATTATAATCAGGTACACTTCTTTAGCACATGCACTGAAGGCTTTCAAAGGATCCGTACAAAGCATTTACTAATACTGGCTTTCATGAACAGATAAAAATTGCATACCACTGTGACAGATAAAATTTCCTGGTGCACGAATACTGAACAGTGACTCATCTCTGCAGCCTGCCTGTTTTTTATTTTTCATTTTCATGATTATACAGCCAAAACGTTTTCTGCCTTTCGCTTACCATGTGCATTTTTTCCATCCCTGCAATTAGGACATATTGAAGAATCTGGATGGTTATAAAAAGGCTTTCCAGGAGATCCACCGCTCGCGGTCTGTCAACGGAGTCCCGGTCCCTGTAGAGCAGTTGGAAGACATGGCAGAAAGGTAAAAGGACAATTTTTGTCATTAATCAGTAATTTGTCAGCAATTTGCTGAACAGTTAGCAGCAGGGTTTTAAATGATTGAGGCAGATATACGTTAGGACTAAAATAGCATAATCACAAAACATTGATTTTACTAAATGAATCAAAGATTTTTTAAGGAGAAATACTATTTCAGTTAAAACGGACTAATGTAGAAGTTCATGATGCTATTAAATGATTTACATGCTACATATATATGCTGTTCATTGGTTTCTAACTGCAATACAGGTTTGTTGCCTTGGAGATCAGCTATAACATAAGAATAGTTTTAAGATTTATGAGGATTTAGGATACAAGCTTCTATCACTGTAAAATAAACCAGTTTTTGAAAGGTTGAAAGAGCAGTTAGGGTTGGGTGATTTTACTTAAAAATACATATTCTTAAAAGAATATTTCTACCCCAAACTATTTTAGTTTTCAGAGTTTTCTGATTGGTATTTGATGAGCCAGAATCCTATCTCTTGCAGATTCTAGCTATCGCATGTCCATGCTAGTTTGTGTCACTTTCTTTATATAATATATATGGGTAATATAATATATATAAGGTTATTCTATAGCTATGTTAAACTATATAAGAGTAGTGCAAGTACTTTTTGTAAAATAAAATGTGCATGACATCTACCTTTGGATTCACATTATAGTAGCAATTGTAATATACATTTTATACCAGAATAATAAATTTAATGCTTAACTCTGGCTACAAAAATGTTTAATTATAAAGAATAATTTTAAATATATTCCTCAATAGACACATGTAAATGTACTTTTCTTTTTGTGAAACAAATGTGCAAACTCAGATATGACCTTGTAAAAACATTAATGATATAATCAATTTACTGCATATAGAAGACCAGACAATTTGAATAAGTAACGAGAGCTCTGCTTTTTTTCTGCACTTTCTGCACTGAAAAATGTCAGGAAGTGACGTTACTGACCGGTATTCGGTATTTGGAACAAGGAAGTGCAGAGGCAAAACTTCTGTGTTCCAAATACAGTAAGTGATGTCAGGAAGTGGCATCGTAGCTGGCTAACCTAGGAGGGAGGGGGAGTTACTCTGCCTCCAAACTTCCCACCCCACACATCATCTGCACAAGGTGGGAACTTCGGAGGGAGAGTACCGCCCGCTGCCTTCTAAGTTACCCTGATTTCAAAATCCCAGTAAAAAAAATCCAGGATTTATTATACTTTTTATTTGACTTTCCCACCCAAAGCAGGAGGTTTGACAGGTATGTTTGACACAAATATAAGTGAACTTCAGGTATCCTAATAATTATTAATTTTGTTATGTATTATTTCTAAATAACAGAATTACCATGTATGCTATAAAATTTATTTCTAAAACAATATTCTATGAAACATTTATTTACCAAAACTGTTTTTCACCCTTTCCAGGTTTAGTTTTGTCGCCTCGTCCTCCCAGCTTCATATGATCAAGTTAGAATTCATGGAATTAAAATATCGTCTTTTAGCACTTTTGGTCCTGGCAGAATCTAAACTCAAGTCATGGATCATCAAATATGGAAGAAGAGAGTCTGTTGAACTGCTTCTACAAAATTACATTGTAAGTTATCTTTCAATGTGGATGAGAACAGTTAATTAGGTATTCAATGATTTGCTTGTTAAACATATTGACCTCATTCAATTTAAGTTAAGCCTTACACTGGCCTGCGTGCAGAACCATTTAAGTAGTTGATATCACCCTGGTATAGACCATTTGTCTTGATTTTAGCCATGCACTGAAATCATTGTTAAGCAATGGTTCAGGTAAGGAGTTCCTGCTACTTGTCTACACAGACATTCCTGAACAATGTTTGACGGATATGTTAATCAAATATCAACTGTTATAATTGGTATTACAGTTGGGATTTTCATTGAATCTAACATCACATTTTAAAAAAAAGTTTTAAAAAAATTTAAAAGTTTATGAATACCTTTTGGCAGAGCTCCATAGCAAGAGCTACTGTTATACATAGTTGTCTTTGGAAATGTCACAGTTGGAATTGGAAATGTATGGCTAGAACAAACCAGAACTGGCTACATATTGCATTTTATGTCCTCCATCTCAGCTCATCACAAGAAAATTGAGATACCTAGATATACCATTGCCTTATTATGTTAAAACTAAGTTCTTTATTGAGATGTGGAATTTGTGTGTTGTAACGTACCGTGAAATCCAAAGGAGTATTCAGTTGTGACATTCAAAGAATATAAGTCATCCCTAATGCTATGAGGCATACTTAAAGAAATAAAGTGCATTGTTATTCATAAAAATACATTTATTTGAATACTTTGCTGAATTGTTTTAGATATATGAGAAGGACTGAGTATAGATCTTATAAGTGAGGTCACAAAAAAAGCTGTAGTGGAGCTATTGTTTAAAATGAATACAAATATATCTCACAATGATATCAGTAGTGTAAAATAATGCTGGTTAGTAGAGAAAAGTGTGCTAAATTTAAATTTTTGAGTTGAGATTTAAACTTTACTTTGAACACAATTTGTTCAAAAGCTACATGTGCTAGATGAATACTTTCCTGCCATACATCTCCAACAGTTTTGGTGATGATACGATGGTCAAGGGCTTTGCAATCAACTCACATCAGCCAACTGAAATTGACCATGACCATCTCTACAAAACAAGTAGTAGTTCATTGCTAATAGTAGTGCATTGTATTACTTGGCTACTTTAGTAGAGAGGCAGTTAGGGAAAGTAGTTAGTTTTTAATATACAATACATAGGATTATTATTATTATGAATTTAAATCCTCAACATCAGGACCATTTCAGCATTTTAATAGCACCCATCTGTTTGTTCCTTTATTTGAGTGTTAAATCAATTGCAACATATCACCATGGCAACTTCTTCTGTAGAAAGCTCTAATAAAGGACCAACACTTCTTACATTTTAGAGTGCACTAGCTTTCTGCTGAATTGAGACACTTATGTACATGAACAAGAGTGACATTACAGAAATGTTTTTTTATATAAGCAATAATTGTGTTTAGGTTAACATATTAGACAACCATCAGAATGATTTAAAGATGTCTGCTGACTTTGGTAAATTAACACTTTGCTGATATTGTCTCTGTGTTAGCTGAACACATATGTGTAATGGTAACTGTTCTTTACTCATTTACTACTTTACTACATTGGAGGATTATGGAGGATGTTCAACATCATTATGCCTTCCTAGTAGTATTTATAACAAATCACATCATTCATTTACTTAAGATCCTGGAGGCTCACCTTTAAATATGCCAATGTCCACAGCTTTCTGGTTAATGAAACTGTTCAACACCCTGGTGGCCACTTACACCAGCTATGATCTGGCTCTATTGCATGGGGAAGGACATACTGTATCAATAGCAATAAAGTCACTCTCAGGGTTCAGTACATAAAAGAAACCAGAAAGATGTATTTAAATGTTATAGGCATATCATTGTTTGGGGTGAACTAGGGTGAACTAGGAATGGAAAAAATTTGACCTAGCCCTTTAACATGGTATCATTGCCAGATTGTTAGAGAGGGTTGTATGAACATTTTTTTTATTATTGCTCTAGCTATGTAGTTTTTGGATAAATGTAGTTCATAATGTTTTTAATAAAAAATTTCATTTGACTTTGAACTTAATTTGGTATACCATGATGTTACTCTTGCAGTGGCTTTGAAATCAACTCACAAATCAGCTAGTTGAAATTTCCTGACTACTTCTAGATACTTTGAAATATGTTCTCTTAAAGTTTTTTAAAGATCTTGGCTATTCTGTTAACAAAAATGTATAAACTATCTATATTGAACCTGATATACATGCTGTGTTTCATGCTTCAGACATTTATTGAAGGTACGAGGTTCTTTGAGCAATATGAATTTACCAGTCAGTCTCTAAAACACGCAGCTGAGATCTACATTAAAGCTGAAGGTTCAGGTAAGAATGTGTTAGTTATTAAAAAATATATATATATATATCAATAGACTTTGCTATCCAAAACAGTTTTGCTTGTAATCCCATTCATTTGTAATATGTGGCTAGATTTACTGTTCAAAGATTATACTGTTACAATTAAAAATATTTTTTTAATATCAGCAAATTGCTTATTTGTATGTGTCTTTTCTTTTTATGCAGTTGATGAAGCTGAATCTGTGACCAAATTTTTGGGTGAGACTACAGTTCAGTGGAGGAACTTATCAGTGGAGGTCCGAAGTGTCAGAAGCATGCTGGAGGAAGTAGTTTCAAACTGGGACAAATACAGTGGTACAGTGGCTAGTTTACAAGCTTGGTTGGAGGATGCTGAAAAGATGCTGGACCAGCCAGAGCATGCCAAAAAGGTGACCAGACAAAGGAACTTTACTATTTCATTGTCATATTTCTAAATGAACCACTTCAATTGAAGCCATGATTTTCCCATTCCTTCAGCTGTATATATCTTCTTTTGGTTTAGCCACCAAAAACAATGACAGAAAGCTCTGCTCTTAGTCACGAACTTCACATTTTAGTCTTGTTTGGTGTCTCTATTTAGAAATAACAGTTGACTTTAACCTTCTGCCCACCTTAATTGCATACCCCATGATTATTGTGAGTTGTCATGGAAACATGGACTTGCCAACAATGGAACTAGTGACCCAAATATAGATCCATTTGGTTATACAATGTGCTTTCATTGTCACATTTTATTGTCCCTTCTGAAAGTCCATGCAGTAAAAACCTCACTTTAAAATTTGAATTAAATAACAGTGGGTGTGCAATTATTATTTAACTCCATGTCTCTAGTTCAATAATCTTAAAGCCGTTTTAAACAACAAAAAAAAACAACACATACATTAGATAGACATAATACTCACCTGCCAGCAGTTCACCTGGAAAACTGCTGCACAAAAAAAAACATACTTTTCTCACATTTTCATTCTTGGCACCAATATCTTAACTACTGGTGGGCTGAAGCCACTTCCGGCTGTGCAGCTCTCATCACTGCAGCTGACACCAAAACCTCCTAATTAAGCAGATTTCATGCTGCGTTCTTCACTATATTGTCTCTTTTCATATTCCCTGTTACACATTTCCCCAACTACACTTTTTTCTACATTTGTGAGCTAAGAAATTTTGCTGCCACTTTAACCGCCCTAGCGGTCAGGACGGCAGCATCTCGTCCAGCGCTGCTACTGCTACTATAGCACTGGACGAGATGCTGCCGTCTAGTACACATCGGGGCTCCGGCAGCGCATACTTATGGTTTTGCCCGGTTTGCCTGTCCCGGTATCCCCGATGTCACAGGCAGGCTGGATCTTCCTCTCTCCCCCCTCTCCAAGTGACGTGATGACGTCACTCGGGGAGGCGGCGGGAAATTTTAACAGTAAAGTTTTCTATGAAGAATACTGCTTTTAATGTGCACCTATGTAATAAACATCGCCCAAAAAATTTCACTGGTGCCCCAGATGTGCCCATTTGCAGTAACCCTCTCTTCCCTCTTGTGATTTCATCAACATCTGGGGCACCAGAGACTTTTTATTTTGGCAATATTTAGTACATAGCAGCATAGCTTTGTGCCCTGATTTTTCTCATTAATTGTATTAAAAAATGTTTTTTTACATAATTGTTTGTTTCAAACACTATTATATTCAGGATGCCTATTAGACCCTTGTACGGACATATTTTGGGAAGTTACAGGCCTACAACATAAAGAAAAATGTATTATTGAAGTCTATGGTGCACTTTTGGTACAGAAATCTGGACCTCAGCAGTGCGCTAGGGAGGTTAAGCAAATTCTTGGCTTTCAATCCCTAGTGTTTTTGTGGCTTCAATAATTTAATTCTTTGGTGATCATTGTCACTAATGTTAAACCCCAGCCCAAAAAATTTCCAGTATAATTATTCGATGGTAGTCTGTAATGATAACCCGCTAGAATTGTTGGTAATTGTCAAGATGTAATACCAATTTGCCTCCAGCATTGGGTAGTAGGGTAGTGGCAGGCTTGGGCTGTAATTATGGATTCCTCACACCCCATCATTGGTGTTTAGTTGTTGACATACCTGAGCACATATTTTCCTTCTCCTGTTAGGTAGTCAATACTTTCCTTTGTATTTAGGTCACTATATAAAGAACTGGTCTAGGTGGTTGCACCTGAGTAGAACTGTCACCCCTGTAACCGCATGTTTGCATAACTAATCATTGTACAGTGGAATCAAAAAGTCTACACACCCCTGGTAAAATGTCAGGTTCCTGTGCCAATATTGACTGGTATTTGGAACTGTTCATAAGTCCTAACAAAGGCCCCAGTTCCAGCTAATGAAAAACAGCCCCAAAGCATGATGCTGCCACCACCATGCTTCACTGTGGGTATGGTGTTCTTTTGGTGATGTGAAGTATTGTTTTTGCGCTAAACATATCTTTTGGAATTATGTCCAAAAAGTTCAACCCATCAGACCATGACACCATTTCTCACATGGTTTTGGGAGACTTCAGATATGTTTTTGCTAAATTTAGCCTGGATGTTCTTCTTAGAAAAAATGGAAAAGCTTCCATCTTGCTACTTTACCCCATAGCCCAGACATATGTTGATTGTTGTCACATGTACCACACAGACAGTATTCAACAGATATTCCTGCAGCTCCTTTAATGTTGCTGTATGCCTCTTGGTAGCCTCCCTGACCAGTTTTATTCTTGTCATCAATTTTGGAGGGACGTCCAGTTCTTGGTAATGTCACTGTTGTGCCATATTTTCAGCACTTGATGATGACTCTCTGTGGACCATGGCTTTTGCTGTGGGATCCGACTAAACAAATTTCAGGAAAGACCAACTAGAGCAGCTGAACGTTTTTTGGGGTTAATCAGATGCAACTGTAAGGCTACGTTTACACTGGCCAGTGCGCTCCCACAGCCGCGGGATAAACGACTCCCTGTAGTCGTCTGCACAACAGTGCAGGCGATTACAGGGCGTCTAATTAAGAACCCCATAGACTTTCTATGGGATGGCCTCCCGAAAACCGACTGGCGGACGCCAAATGTGGTGTCCGCCCGTCGGCCACGCTAAACGGTCGTTTACCTGGCGGTAAATAACCGCCAGTTTAAACCGCTTAGCCTAAATGATGGTGGGTGTATGCTGACTCCTATTTAACATGATTTTCAATGTGCTGTGGGGGATCAGCTCCAAATGGTGTCCCAAAAACAGCAATACACGCAATTGTTTTCCTTTTCAGGGCTCCTGCCCGTGTTTATTTGCACACCATTAAATCAAACTTGCCCTCGCAGGGGTTAATGGCGATCCAATAAATAAAGAAAAAGTCTCTTAAAAATACCAATCCTCCTGGCATTTCAAATGTTCAACATAAATCGTCCTTCCTTGGTTCAGCTTCCCAGCAGCAACAGGCCTGGGTATCACACTCCCTGTGAGACCCCCCCTGTACCAGCTGCTTCAGTACCACAGGCCTGGGCCCCACACTCCTTGTGTGCCCCCCTGCCTATACTCAGAAGCCGTGTCTCCAACTTACATCAGGAGCCCTGACACACTGGTCTCTGCTCCTTTTCTGGAGACACACCCCACTCCACTCACCTGCAAACAGGTGTTAACCCTTTGGGTGTTCCTGAGGGAATAGAGAGGTCCACCCAATTCTATCCTTTCTATCCCAGAGTCCGGGAGCCCTGTAAGAAAACAAAACTAAAACAAAACACATCTAGCAACCTAATGGTGCTGGCCAATAATCATTCCCGGACTCCTTCCAGGAACCACCACTCTAATTCACGGTCTAATTTCACAGTGACAGATGACCAGTCTGTCACAGTGCTTAATTCTGAACACAGCTACATCCCCAGTTAGAAGCACTCTTATGCAACCATATTATTTTATTTAAAAAAAAATCCTCCCTCCACCTAAAGGATTTCAGTTTGTTTTTCAATACAGTGGTACAGTTTATAGGTCACATTAAAGGTGGAAAAAGTTCTGAAATGATTTATCTTTTGTACAGCACAGGAGCCTGACATTTGTACACATTTTATATCCACTGTATAAATTAAAATATGCCCTAGTTCGAAAATCTCCTCATTATACAACTCTTTTAAACACCTCGATTGCTCTTCCGTGTTTAGGAATTCTTTCGCCATTTGCCTCACGTCATCCAGCAACACACGACAATGAATGACTCTGGCAATTTCCTGATTGAAACTTGTGACGACACAGTGTCTAAAGACATCAAGCAACAGCTGCTTTTACTGAATGGGCGTTGGAGAGACCTTTTTATGGAAGTTAAGCATGTATGTTTTTTCAGTGAACTTTATATCTTTTACTCAAAACTGATACTTGATATTTTGATAAAAACTTGAGAGATAAATCACTCACTAAGGTTAAACTGGTTAAAATTTCTCTTGGTTTAGGGCTATAAAATATATATATATATATATATATATATATACAGTTGTGTTCAAAATTATTCAACCCTCACTGAAATAAAGTGTTTTGGCCATTTTGACATTGATTTTGATCATTTCTGTTATCTTGTTTACAATGAAATCAGCGAGGCACTTGTAAGTCAGACAAATATAACATAACATTAATAATGAAATAACCACAAATGTATTTTCTGTGCTCACATCATTATCAATTTTATTCAACCCCCAAGTGACATTCATTCTTAGTACTTAGTACAACATCCTTTTCCAGTTATAACAGCTTTTAAACGTGAAGCATAGCTTGACACAAGTGTCTTGCAGTGATCTACGGGTATTTTAGCCCATTCTTCATGGGCAAAAGCCTCCAGTTCAGTCACATTCTTAGGCTTGCGTGCTGCAACTGCTTCTTCAGGTCCCACCAGAGGTTCTCAATTGGGTTTAAGTCTGGTGACTGCGATGGCCACTCCAAAATGTTCCAGCCTTTAATCTGCAACCATGCTCTAGTAGACTTGGAGGTATGCTTGGGATCATTGTCCTGTTGAAAGGTCCATCGTCTCACAAGCCTCAGGTTTGTGACAGACTACATCACATTTCCTTCCAATATCTCCTGGTACTGAAGACAATTCATGGTACCTTGCACACGCTGAAGCTTCCCTGTACCTGCAGAAGCAAAACAGCCCCAAAGCATGATTGACCCCTGCCATGCTTCACAGTAGGCAAGGTGTCATTTTCTTCATCATTTTCTTCCTCCCTGATTTAATTGTAAACAAGATGACTGAAATGATCAAAATCAATGGCAAAATGGCAAAAACACGCCATTTCAGTGGGGGTTGAATAATTTTGAACACAACTGTATATATACAGAATCCAAGATATATAATAAGCCAAGTTCTGCCTCAGTGGTTTTAAACATACTTTCATTAAAATGCTGATGATGTCTGAGAGCAGGAATTACCATGCAAGTCCGGGGTAGTGCAAATACAAAGGAGAAAAATCAATAAGCACAGAAAAAAAAATCAGTAAGTGTTAAGCATGGACTTGTATACACTTATATTACCATAGTTTTTCAATTACTTTATGATTATTAGATCAGCAGTTGTTTTGTTCATAATTATAAGCTTTTATATTTAAGCTGTGTGATTAGGTATTTCCACCTGTCTTTTTTAAAAATTGCAGTAAGGGCCATTTCACACTATATGCGTTTTTTAAAGGCATGCATTTTTGAACAAATTAATGAAAAACACAGGAAAAGTGTAAAAATGCATACAGCAGTGAGTTTTTAGAAATGCATGAGGAAACGCTACGTTTTAAAAAACACAGTTACCATAAAATGTGGCATTGTTGATTGCCAAATACCATAATTGGATGTTTAAGGTTTTGCATAACCAATCACATAACTTATTACATAACCCAATTAAGTGCAGGGAAGTTTGGGGCAGGTCTTATTTATTCCAGTTTAAAGCTAGCCATACACGTGTCGGATTCCATGGCCAATTGATCACTCACCCAATTGATTCCGGCGATCTCAGCGGGAATGGGAGCTGCAATCAATCAGCCACTTAAGAGGATCCGATCGCTGCATACCACCTTGTCTGAGTGATCGCGTCCAATTGATCGGGGGCTCAGAATTGGATCCGACAGAGAACCAACATGTTGGTTCTCTGTCGGATCCAATTCTGAGCCCCCGATCAATTGGACGCGATCACTCGGACAAGGTGGTATGCAGCGATCGGATCCTCTTAAGTGGCTGATTGATTGATTGCAATCAATTGGGTGAGTGATCAATTGGCCATGGAATCCGACACGTGTATGGCTAGCTTAAGGATTGCATATGTGAATAGCTGTAGCAGGCAGATAGAAAAGAAAGGGCACTACCACATCTTAAGTCTATCCCCATTGTATACTATGGCGGTGGCTTTTGTTCTTAGAAGAAGAATGAGACTTTGTCCTGATTGCAGTGGAAAATAGAGCTGTGGCAAGGAACACAAGGAATGGACCCCTAGACTCCCACCACTAGGCTGTGGCTTTGGTAGGCTTTGCAGGTAGCCTGGCCCTGAATAAATGAATTTTCATTTCAAATCCATATTCTAATATATCTGTAGTATACATTTGGAATGCCATCTTTTGCCTCATTGGTATTTTATACATATTTTAAAATAGCCATATCAGTGGAGACCATTTCAGTTTTTCCCTGTAGTGGGTTTAAAATATTTTAATACAAGTAAATATTAACTTTTAGTCCATCATGCCCAATGCAACAGCATTCAATACCCTTTTCTCCTAATGGACTGTATTCAGCTGTTGTCCTTTTTTTATAGTGTCTTTTTATTGATACTTGTCAAGAAAAACTTTTTACAAATATTTGATATAACAGCACTCAATTCTATGTATTTATTTATTTATTAGTTGCAATATCTAGTTAATGTTGGTGGTTCCTTGCTACATTGCTTATTTCATTCCTATTAGTGCTTTTAATACTAATACCATATACTTTATAAAAAGTATGTACTTAAATTGTGCTAATGCTTTGCTGTCTTTTTCTCAAGTATGCTAGAGCAGATGATTATGACCGTGCAAAGAAGGAATATGGGGACGGTTTGATAGCATTGGCAGCATTTGCAGAAGGAGGCAACGAAAGAATTTCCATCCCGCTGGAAGTGTCCTTCCTAAGTGTGAAGATGTTTGTTCAAGATTTAGAGGTATGTCTTTTACATTTAAATATTTTGTTTCCTACATTTTGTGAGAGGTGTATTTTCTCTTAAAGAGGAAATACATTTTAAAAAGTCTAAATTTGTTGAAAGCACCATCTTAAAATTTCCTTTTGTCTTTTCGATACCATTCAATTCACCTAGTTTGGAATTCCTACTGAAAAATACCGTATATACTCGAGTATAGGCCGGGTTTTTCAGCTCCCCTCAGCTTTTACTCGGGTCGGCTTATATTCGAGTATATATGGTTGGGGGTTTTTTTTTCCTGTGTATGTGATGCCCCCTACAGCTTCTTTCTTGTATATCTGCAAGATACCAACCTTTTAACCATGGACCTCATTAGGCCTATTTTGGATGGGCTTCAATAACTGTTCATTGCTTAACTTTACTTACGTTTCTTTACTTTAGACTAAGTCATTTACCGTGCCACTGTAGGAGAGCCCGGTTGTTTCCCAGGCTTCTGCGGACTGAAAGCAGCCTGGAAAATGACTGTGTACATTAAGCCTTACACTGCTTGCTCTGTTAATCTTTCACCAGTAAAATTAACCATTGTGAATTTTGTGTATGTATATAACAGGATATCAAACAGAAGATGCCAATTATAGAAGCACAGTATAAGTCAATGACAAGGATGGCTCAGCTACTTACAAAGGAATCTCCACCTTCTGAAGCCAGTGAGATGTTGGCAGCTGTGGCACGGATCAAGGATCAACTGAATCGAGTAAACCTCTCATTATTCCACACATTTTTTATTATTCTGTGAACACAATTACCTGATAAAATCAGAAGCTCATGTTGCTAGCTATTTAATTGCAGCCAGGTTTCTAATATACTAGTTATTTCAGAAAAAAAGAAATCTATAGTACAATTTCCAACTGCTAAGACCATTACAAAGCCATTAAATTGTTACTCCTATAATATGTACTTTGTAAAGGATGATAAATATAGGATACATATAAAACATAAAGTTAAAGACTAAATGTAAGAAAGGGTAAAAGGATAAGACAAACTGGTACCACAGTTAGGATATTGTTCTATATTTTAATAATCATGAATATTTAAGATCTTTTACATCAGTACCCGGAACTACTGTGCATTGTGTTCGCAATATCCGCATGTACAAGTGCCAATTTGTGCAATGGAGGTATTTATGACTGGAGATCATGAATTCTCTAATGTATACATTTTTGTAAATATAAGGCAAAACATTTGTTATATTTTGCGAATACAAATATTACCTATGCTGTTTATCACTAATCTTTAATACAGCTTAGATTCAACCAGCCTATAGCGTATCTCTGGGTGGTAGTGTTTTTTAGGTAGGTTTAAGGCAAATTGTCTCACAATTATTCTAGTCTCCTACATATTTAGACTTTTGATGGATATTTTCATGAAAATGCCTTTTATTAATTGAAATGCATTTGACTCCATTTTATTTCTGAGTACTGGGTCTAGCTCTGGTCCTTACTGGACTAAACAATCATATTTAAACACACAGCGCATTTTCTCCAGACAGAACAGAAATGGATAGGTAACAGTATGAATATAGATGTTTAGAATTTTTCAATGTCTACCTATTCTGTGATATTACATTGTGGGGTGCCAGTTACTTCATTGACAAAATTGTCTTAAGTTATTTTATTCTTGCAATGACTCTTCAAGACAAAAACCTTAAAATAACAAATTAGCAACAAATACATATTTATTTGTGTAACTTTAGGATTGTATCCAGAAATGTACAATTCCACTTGAAGAACTAAATAAACTTTATTTATTATCCTCAGATAAGGGAGCGATATCCTCCACTTCTGTATGAATCGCAACAACTTCTTGTGCCACTAGGAGAATTCGAGGGTCACATGACAATTTTTTATGAGACACTTGAGAAACTAACTAGTATTATCTCAATGTCAGACATGGATTTACAGTCCACCTCTGTTCTGAAACAGAAGCAGCGGGTATGTATTCTATGCTATGGTATGAAACAATGTTATCAGTTCCCAAAAAATTATGAATTTAGTGCATTCGTTATCACATGCTACTTGGCTTATAAAAAATGACTTTATATATACTTTAGATTGTAGTGGAAATAACCCAACCATCTTGGTTTGTGTAGACACCATCTCTTACACTTGTATTGGAATACTAATACCAGCACATCCAAAAATGCATACAGTGGGTGCTGGCCAATATGCCACCCATAACATGTTGCATTGACAGCAGCGCGTCACAGATCTCATAGTGGTGTGCAGTGTGAAACCGACCTCAATCAGAATTGCATCTGATTCAACTCTACTGTTTTTATTGCAATCTATATTGGAAATGAATGAAGAAAGTAAGTATGGATGTTTATTTTTAATTTCATACTATAGGAGCTGATAACATATCAAGAAAGCTGTAAAAAAGCCTTAGTCTTTATTGAGAAGAATGGCCAAGCTGTACACAAAGCATTGACAATCAGCAAATCCTTGCACCATTTTGACCGATCTCCTCTGCAAAAGAAAATAACAGATGCTCAGTCTGCTTTTCAGGTGATTTTTGGTTGATGACTTCATTTCTGACTCCTCCGACTGTCACTTTACAGATTCCAATTCTTGTTGTTGTTTTTCCTACTTTTTTCCACCTATAAGTACTTCTTATTCAGCCTTCTGTGTTCTACACAAGTTTTCAGGAATACCTATAAGACACAGTGCAGAATGTAAAGCAATAAGGGAATTTTCATAACGTATTTGTGGGATCCATCATTAAATTATTATTAAAGATTTTTTTCCTACAAACTTTGTGTGCCTCTTCTCAATTAATATCTTCCCTTTACAGGATTTTGGAGTCAGTCTGTGACATAAGGTAGACATTACATGGAGCAATTTATAGCAGTAAAAATAGTTCTCGATCATCGACATGCAAAGCCTTTCGTAGTTCAGCCAGACCTATCACATTCTTTACCAGTGGCCAGTTAGCACATTTTGGATTTCTATTTTACTTACTTTCGCAGGAGAACTCATGGAGAAGCATGTAATCAATTTGCTGAGGGTATTTATCTATTAGGTTGATCTGTTTTACATTTATTTCTGACCATGTTCTACTCTGTGAGTTGTCCTGCAATAGAGAAACATTCATGCAGTAAACATCGTAAAGATTTTCTGTGTGCTTTACTTTTTTTTTTATCAAAATGACATTTACTGCACATCCACTATAGGGGGGTTAGTGCCCCCCTTTATTTGTACTGTATCCCATTATAAAGATAGCTCTGGTTAACAGCAGTCAACTTAGTAAATCACTTTAACACTAACCTAGCAGTGGCATGTTTCAATGAATAAACATCTATATTTTGTGTTAGGATACTAATGGCATAATGTCTGCAACAGATATCTTCAATAACATTATTACAACAGATATCTAACAATAACATTATTACTATTAAAGTAGTTATAATCCAATATGTAAGATACAATTATTTATCAGTATAATTAAGACAACACTCATTTAGATATACATATTTAGGTATATTTAGATATAAACATTAAATCTCTTATATGTATAACTATAGGGAAAATAAAATGAGCACATAACACAGTTTTTGAGTAAACTTTGATTACCTATTCATCATGCCAGTAAGTCGTTTGGCTACTATCAACAGGCTAAGCAGAATTGAATGTTAGAAGATTCAGAAAAACACTAACAAAGGTGCTAACTGTTGCAATGTTTAAATGGATAAGCTTTATATACTAGTACAGTGGAGTGAGAATAGGGTTCATACGCCAGTATGTGTGTTTCTAGTTAGATAACCAATTATAAAAAGCCAAAAAATTATGGCATTGATTTGTAAGTACAGAATAACATTTAATGAATAAATGAATGAATAAAAACTTTGTAGTATGTTCATACTATACAAAAAAGTGGGGTCTAGGCAAGCTAGACTAGAACTTTTCCCTAAACTGAGAGTTATCTCAATGCAAAAGGGAGGACCGCATAGACCTCTCTTTTTTGCTGTTTCTACTAAATTTTTAGTTTAAAGGTAAAAAAAAACTTGGTAATATTGAACTACAAATTTCACATTGTTTCCATATGGTTTTTCATTTTAACCTCCTTCTAGTCAGATGTCAGTTTTGTCGCCTTCCCAGAAGAATCCAGCCTGTTCCTTTAGTAGTTGTAATGCTGTAGTAACAGCACAAAATGCAGCCAAGGATTTACTGACACATTAAGTCCCCTGTAACTTTTTGGAGGGCATTTAGCTGTAAGGGGGACAAGCATAAAAAAGTTTGCTTATGACCCACATAATTACAATACATCTTTTTAGGATAGGTATGGAAGTAAAATATGGATTTGGGCTAACCACCTTTCTTCCCTGAACATTAAAAAAGAGAAATTGCTACCTGTGCCAAAAAATCTTCATCACATTGATTTATTAACACATTTCTTGGCATCCAAGATATCTTTTTTCATGTTATTTATTAAGTTTTATGTGCTGTGTTGGTGGGTTTTTATTACACTTTTTTTGAAGTGTAATCTTTTTATTTTGTAATATTCCTTATTGCTGTGTTCTGCACTGTGTCTCATATGTCGCGTTAATCTGGTAGTTGTTTTCCATGTTTTATGCCATCATTTAAATGTTAGAATGCGCTGATTGCAAGCAAGCGAGGAAAACCCTTGTACTCTTGTCTATGTGTTGCTAAATTTGTCACTTTGCCTTTTTCTCAATATATTTAGATAACCAATTAGTGCTGAATGAATCATCCATATTGCGAGCAACCAAATTCAGCTGAATCTAACTTCTAATTTAATCCTTTGTAAACAAAAGAAGTCTAAAAAGAAGTTAAATTAGACAAGCATAGGAAAACAGGTCAATCATTACTATATGTCCACAGCATCTGATACCATGCAATTTTGGTGCTTTTTTAATGCATCCATTTTTAGTCAATGGATACTTTTACGGTGCGTTAACGAAAATGCATAGTATTGGACTCGGTGGAAATAGAGCCTTATTTATAAAGCCTTGTTATGTATGGTTACTGAAGATACATTCACAATACTTCCTACTATGTCCTAGTAGCTTGTAAAGCCAAACCACCAAAAATAATTTAAGAAATAACACCAGGTTTGGAGAAATTTGCATTTCCCAGAGCTTACTTTATTAAAAATTTCATCTTCTAGAGTCTCACATATATAAAAGAGAGTTAGGGCTTGTGTCCACTGCATCTTTAGCCCCACAGTGTCTACTCTGCATTATCTGAGCGGTGTGCCCACGGTGCTGTTTTGAAGCTGCAGAATGCCACGTCTTCATTGCAGCACCAAAGGATGCTGTTGGAAACATGTCTATTGAAGATTGATGGACCTGTCTCCAAGACGCGGAGAAGCAGTGCTCTATACTGTTTTTCCGCAGTTTTTCTGCGTAGTATGCTTAATCAAAAGGGAGCCATAAAGCCCCCCATACACCACATACAATTACCATGCAATTTCTGTACAACCAACTTTTCTTCTACCAAAACCATGTAATAGGAGGACCTTTCTACACCTTCCAATCACTATGTATTCTATCAGGGAGGTCACTATACTACATAGTTGATGGTAGGTCTCATGAAAATTGTATGGAGGAATCTAAAGGTGTATGGGGGGCTTTAGCCATCGGCAAATTGCCTGCAACAAATAAGAGAAAACTATGCTCTAGAAAATGTAGCAAACAATATGGAAATGCTAGCAATTTCCCTGTCCTTGTAGCCCATTTTTATTAATTGATGCATTTAATTTATGTAACCATATTCTTGAATGTCTTTGTCTTATTGTAATTTTGTATTTTATTTAAGGTGTGGTGTACAAAACAGTCTTAATTTAGTCTCCTAAGTAAAAAAAACCCCACATATACATGCCTAATTTTGTGTGAAAACACATATTATAAAGCACATCATACATGTTCTGAGGTCTATAGTTAGCTCAGTGCAGAACAGCATTTAAATTCCCATCTATTTCCTCCACAGTAAAAGCATGGTCATGCTTTAATGCCTATAGTTGGCTCAATGCAGAGTAACATTTAATTTCCATCTATGTCCTCCATAGTTAAGTATGGCCATGCTCTAATGTTTATAGTCAGCTCAATGCAGAGCAGCATTTCATTTCCATCTATGTCCTCCATGGTGCAAGTATGGCCATGCTCTAATGTCTATAATAACTTTAATGAAGAG
This sequence comes from Ptychadena robeensis, assembly GCA_036250615.1. Taxonomy (NCBI): domain Eukaryota; kingdom Metazoa; phylum Chordata; class Amphibia; order Anura; family Ptychadenidae; genus Ptychadena; species Ptychadena robeensis. The sequence continues at coordinate 121,936,002 of CM070035.1, read as the reverse complement.
CAGTATTCAAACTCCATCTATGTCCTCCATGGTCAATGCATGGCCATGCTCTGATGCATATAGTCAGAGTTTTCAGTTGGCCAGATAGGAATAAAAATATTTCTGAAAATCTTTTTTGTATTTGCTAAGATGTTTTGACCCCGCCCCCTTTTGGCTGGTCATGGTTTAGTAAATACAGTTATATGTGCCATTCGTCAAGTCTCTTACAGCAGGCTTATATGTAACTATTTTTTTCCCTCAATGAAAAGCTACATTCCTCCTTTTGTTCTAATGACACTTTCATATATTGGATGTTTTATCCCTTTTTCACTGAAAACAGCCACCAGTACATAAACATGAATCTGGGGACACAAACAACAATTAAGACTTTATCAAAAGTAACAATAAAAAAATTGGATTTATATTCACATTAAAATCCTTAACCTACATTTTATTAAGGTTCCAGTACTCATGTATTCTGCCACTGAAAATCTATTTGACCCCAGTCACAAAAATATATATATATATGCATGTCTTTTTCTTTTAAATGAAGAGTATGGTAAAGAAAATATCGGACTGGAAAAAAAAGGTAGAATCCAATAGTAGCCTGGTGAAAAAGTTTGAAGAGTCAAGAGGAGAACTTGAGAAGGTCTTGAAAACAGCAGAAATATACTTGAAGGAGAAGGGAAACCCAGAGGAATTATTAAAGAAGCACACAGTAAGTAATGTTTGAC
>CM070035.1:121923782-121934906 GCA_036250615.1 Ptychadena robeensis | reverse complement strand
CTTTTCAAGATGGGTGGTGACCATGGTGGCCATTTTGAAGTTGGCTTTTTTTAAACTAACTTTTGTTTTTTCAATAGGAAGAGGGTCATGTGACACATCAAACTTATTTCTTATTTCACAAGAAAAACAATGGTGTGCTTGGTTTTAATGCAACTTAATTAGTTCATGAGTTATTTACAAGTGTCTGTCCACTTATAAAATGTGTTCAATGTGCTGCCCATTGTGTTGGATTGTCAATGCAACCCTCTTCTCCCACTCTTCACACACTGATAGCAACACCGCAGCAGAAATGCTAGCACAGGCTTCCAGTATCCGTAGTTTCAGGTGCTGCACATCTGGTATCTTCACAGCATAGACAATTGCCTTCAGATGACCCCAAAGATAAAAGTCTAAGGGGGTCAGATCGAAAGTCCTTGGTGGCCATTCAACTGGCCCACGACGACCAATCCACTTTCCAGGAAACTGTTCATCTAGGAATGCTCGGACCTGACACCCATAATGTGGTGGAGCACCATCTTTTTGGAAAAACTCGGGGAACGTGCCACCTTCAGTGCATAAAGAGGGAAACACATCATCATGTAGCAATTTAAATGATTTCAACGAAAATAAATAATTTGCATGGTTCCACACACTGTCCTAAAATGAGGAATTTTACTTTTGCAATAAAAAGTTGTGATGTAATAAGTCATGTGAATATCTTCTGTTTCCAGAAATCAAAACTCCACATACTGCATATGAGATTTGCACAGCTAGGATACATTAAACGGTCCTAATTGAAATGAGTCTTGATTTTCTCTACAGTTTTACTTTTATTTGTAGGGCCGTGGCCCACTCTCCCCCTGTGAATGGAAAGACATTTACAACTGAGTTTCAGATTGTAGAAAAACAAATGATATAGTGATGTTTACATGATAATATTGTTTTGTGTGCAGGACTTTTTTGGGCAGTTAGATCAGAAAGTTCTTAATGCTTTCCTGAAAGCTTGTGATGAACTGACAGATATCCTGCCAGAGCAAGACCAACAGCCACTACAAGAAACTGTCAGGAAATTGCATAAACAATGGAAGGTTTGTATTTAGGTTGCTGTTTAAAATGTCAATGTATATTTGTTTAAGTGACTTAGGCATTGATGATTTAAGAAAAAAAAATTATATTCAGTTTGGTTTATTGCATGTTAGTGAAATACATTACTTTACAGATTGTTCATTAATTTCTTGATCTTCCATTTAGCAAAGGTCTTTTGTAAGTAGTTCAGCCCTTTTGGAGCTAATCCAGGCAAAGCATTCCTTATATCCAGTTGTTTTCAGTTGGTTTAGTAGGGACCCATACCTGTCAGTGTTTTCCCTTGTCTAATAAGTGTCACTTTCGGTATTTGAGAGGCGGAAGTGTTGGGGCGAAGTGCCTCTTCCGCATTTCAAATACCAGTGCCACTTCCACATTCCAAAAAAGTGTAACGTCCCCTACCTCCTCTTTGCTGACTAGTTAACTTAGGAGGGAGGGGCATTACTCTCTCTCCTAAGTTTCCACCCCACTTGTGCAGATGATGTGCAGTTTCAAAATCCGGGGAATATCCAGGATTTATTGAAATCTGGATTTGGCCAGGAAAAACATTAATTTCCTGGCCAAAACAGGAAAGGTGACAGGTATGAGTGGGGAAAGTATACAACTTCATCTTGCAGCAACCACTGTCATCTGTGGATTAGAAATGTATATCATGTTGTCTTCCTAACATTATTTTAATGCTTCTTTGTTGGCTTCATAGGATTATCAGAGTGAAGCTCCCTACCACTTACTACATTTAAAAATTGAGCTGGAAAGGAATAGGATTCTTACTTCAGTGGAGGAATGCAGAGCAGAGTTGGCACGAGAAAACAAATTGCTTTCAGTAGACAGCAGTGAGAAGATTTTAAAAGAACACAGGGTAGGTATACGTTACAGTAAGAGCTGTTTACCCTGGAAATACCTGATTTTTGCCCAAGCTGAAAGCTTGTCTGTGGCTTGGGAAGTAATACATCAAGTGTTTGAATCTAAATCTAGTAACAATCTGGTAATACATTCTGCATACATAGTATATTTCACACTGGTCACTTACAATTGTCAATTACACTCCAAAAAAAGAATTTTGTAAGACTCATCCTCTCATTTAAAATTGGCCCAGGACTAAAGCCCCCGCTACAGCTTAAGATCGATCCATACAATTTCCATAAGATCTACCAACAACTGTGTAGTAAAGTGGCCTCCCTGATAGAATACATAGTGATTGGAAGGCTTAGAAAGGTCCTTATATTACATGGTTAAATTGTATGGAAAGATTGTTAGGTGTATGGTGGCCTATTCCAGCTAAGATTGCTCCCTTAAGCCCCCCATAGACGGGCCGATTCCCGGCCATAGTTGCGGGTGACCGACCGCTCCCGCTCCCGCCAAGCACATAAAGGTCGGCTGCAACTATAGGGGAGCCTACCTTGAGGATCCGACCAAAAGAGCCGGCAGGTCGGATCGCGATAAGGCCTGCCTTTATAGTCCAAGAAGCATACATTTATATATAACTATATAGTAGTAATTGAGGCATGGTAATATTATCAATGGTCATAGTATATGATTATTCTATAGATTTCTGTTCCACAATTCATTAGCAATTGTATATTGGTGGACTGGACAGACTTTAAAGCTAGCATACACAATTCGATTTTAGCACGATCGATCTTCAATTCAATTTTAGATCTTTTCATCTAACATTGATTGTAATTGATCCAAAGTAGTAGCACATGGAAGGTTCGATCGTAATACAACCATCAGAAAACACAGGAACGAGTCATATATAAATGTGTTAATTGAATGCAATCCACCCAACCAACAATATTCTACGATTTTAGTTTGATTGTTAATTGTTGTCGACAAAAATTTTCCAACAAGTCCGATCTCTCTTTGATCGATGTTTAGATCACTTTTGAACTATTTTCGTTAATCGAACCATGTGTGCAGCATACAATTCAAGTTTGATGGATGTAGACTTTAATTGTTAAGTCGATCAAATGCTTAAATTGAACTGTATGTGCCTAGCTTTACATTAAGTAGTATTTTGAGTTGGTTAGCTCAGCTAGCAAACAATGCATGTAATATTGATATTCACTCAGGTTTGTTGACCCCCTCTTTTCTTTGCCTTTATGGCTGTTTCATTATAGGCTTTCTTTGGTGAGAAAGGATGCTACCAGCTGTGTGAGAAGAGGCTGAGGCTGATTGAAGAACTCTGTTTAAAACTTCAGGAGAGTGACCCCATAAAAGGAGTCTATGAAAGTAGTCAAATTATACTAAAAGATCTGAAAACTCAAATTGATAATACACATCTAAAACTGATGGAGCACCCAGACAAATGGAAGGATTTCAGGATCAGGTAACGATAGATCATGATACTGTTGTCACTACTGTCAAAGTATTGGATTGTCTTGTCAGTTTGCCAGACATTTCTTGTGAATGAGGTATTGGGAAGGGTGGTGTTTTCATAGAAGACAATTCGTTGATCATTATTATCCCTCTAATGTTGTTGATTGGCCCTCTTTTACTTCACAGATTTAAAGAAGTGTCAGATTGGCTGGCAGCAAAGGACAGAGAGCTAAATCATATAAAAGGCGGGGCTAAAGACCTTACAAAATATGAACAGTTAAAATCTTCAGTACAGGTAACACATTTTTGACTTGGCATGCTTAGTACTACTACTGAGGCAATGTTTCTAAGGATTTCCTTAGTATTTGTGATGTTTACTGTATTTATATTGTACTAAGTCATCTTATATATGGAGAAAAATCTAGTTAAACAGTTAACTGTAAAAAGTAAAAACCAGCAAAACGGCTAAACTCCGACCTGAGGGTGCGAATCTTGCAGAAGGTGTAATTATATTACTTCCTTAAGAATTACTCTCCATCTTTTTGATGAGTTCATGAAGTTGCTTAGTCATGGGAAGAACACAACTGTAAAAACCCAGTTTATGTCACTACCTACCCCAAAATAGGTTGTCAACCAACCAGCCATCTGTAGTCTGTAGAGTACCTGTTTCAACATTGCTGATAGTGTCAAGGTATGGAATTTACATCATACTTTTTTTTGAATTATGGGCTTTGACATAAGCATTCAATTGTTTTTTGAGTCTCCACACACAGTTTTCAGCATTAAGGAGAGAATGGGGACTTCACAGTCATGTGTCTGACAACAAAAGATAGAAAATAATGTATTCATGATGCTTTTGTGTTTTTAACACTTGCAATTTTGCATTTATTATTGTAGTTTGTAACCCCAGTAGGATTGTAACCTCACTCATTTAGAGTAAATACACACAAAAACATTTTACCATTAAAGTTCTTATTAACAGACCAATCAATTGGTGAATTAAAGGTTAGATAGTTATATTAACCTCCCTAGCGCACTGCTGAGGTCCAGATTTCTGTACCAAAAGTGCACCATAGACTTCAATGGTACATTTTCTTTATGTTGTAGGCCTGTTACTTCACAAAATATGTCTGTACAAGGGTCTAATAGACATCCTGACTATAATAATGTTTGAAACAAACAATTATGTAAAATATATATATATTTTTTTAAATAAAATTAATGAGAAAACACAAACACAAAATCAGGGCACATTTTCATATACTAATTATTTGTTTTCTCTTGAAACATGATGTTTATATTTTTAGATCTAAAGCCATTCTAACTTTGAAAAATTAATGTTTGCAGGAAATAAGACAAGATGTGGTTAAACAAGAAGATACTATTCGGTATATGAAACACAGACTCACTGTACTTACTGAGGTATCAGTGGAAAAAGAAGTAAGAAAGCAGAACAGTGACCTAACAAGTCTTTGTGACAGTTTGAAATCATTCTTGGACTCACTAAATGAGGTACAAACTGTTAACACTGACTTCTTTATAAATTATGGTTTTACCACTTAATTTTTTTTTATAAGTCTGGAAAACATCTAGACCAGGAGTGACTACACTTTTTGTGCATGCAAGCTCCTTTTGAAATGACCAAGCCAAAATGATCTATCAAAAACAGAAAACATTTTGACAAATTTTCAATTAAATTTCAGATTCATTAAAATGTAACTGAAGTAAATATAGGGGTTCCAGCTGTGTAGGCAACTGATTTTGTTTCTGTTCAAACCTAGATGGTTTGGACGTGTTTGAAAATGTATGAGATCCATATACATCAAATTATATTTCCCAATAGTTTTCTCTCTTAGAAGTTGATTGGAAGAGCAAAATATACTTGTGCACAGGTTTTTCAGGTTATATACTCAACTTAAAGTTTGCATTAAAAGGAAAATGAATGTAAAGTGGAATTGTAAATCTTGGTTAATAAATAAATCTCATGAAGAAATATACTTTTTTGGTTACTATTTTCCAACAGATTGAGAAGATTTTAGGCACAGTTGGGGACTGTGTAGAATGCAAGGAGGCGGTAAAGCATGTGCTCAATGAGTTGGTGACAAGTTCTAAGGATGTCCAATCAGAAGCAGAAAAGATTCTGAACGCAGAAAGCCTTGAGGAGGCCCAGGGGCTACTTCTTCATTATGAGGTATTAATGTTTTCTCTTAATGTATAAATATAAATACAGTTTCAGCTAGTACATTTTGACTTATCTATCTTTATATACTATTATAATTTTTATATACTTTTAATATCTATACTATTTTAAGTTCATTGTTGTAATTTGGGCTGCCAAGCCATGTTAATATAGAGCCCAGTTTGACCAACAATTCCACTCTGGCTAAAGCTCCAAAAATTTAAATGAACACTTACTCAATGGTTTGTGTGTGTAGTTTCAATCTAATTTTATTAGAATTCTGGCAATGTCTGCCCAATATAGTATGTTGGATGGTCTCCTAATGCTAAGTATTGTTTATTATAGAACACCTTTGATTTGTTATTATGTTTACATTATATTGCTTGGCTGTATAGGACATCTTGTATGCCTTATGTACCATATTCTCTGGCCCTTGTAGCAAAATATAAAGAAAATACGTTCAAAGAAACATGATGTCCAGCTCCAGATTACTCGTGCAAAAGAGATACAAACTGAGAAGGGATTGTCCAAAGATGTCCAGGATGAATTACAAAAAATGGAAGCTGAAATAGAACATGTGGAGACATCATTGGTAAAACAGGAAGAAGATTTAAAGGTGAGCCAAGTAAGCTGGAGTGTAAACCTGTTTCCTGGCTAGGCATCCCCCATAGAATTACACTCCACTCTCTAAGATAATAAAAAAAATTCACACTTTGCCTTTACAATGATATGAGACCAGGTGGCTGCAGGCACAGACTAGTGGTAGGCATCTTGGTTTCACTCCAGAAAGATGGCATTATGCCATATAATCAGTATTCTTCAAATAACGTTGTTTTCACCAGCATAAACAAATATATCCATTGATTATAAAAATTAAGCCTGGCTTCTCGGCCAGGAATGGGCATCCTCAACTTTCTTTCCACAATTGAGATGTCATGGAATTTAATACACAAAGTTCTAAATATATGAACTGATATGATATCAAGCAGTGTCTATATAAACCTTTAGGATGGTCCACTTTTCACCATGCCCACCAGAAAACTGGCACTGTGGCATATAAAGCATACTTTCTTTGAGTTAACAAAATACACTTGTACTACAATAGTTTCTCCTGGGACTCACATCCCTCCCCCGTTCCAGTAAATATTTTAATGTGATATATAGATGTCTGATGCTGATGTAAGCTCTAAGAAAACCCTCTGTAACTGCCACTATCCTGTTGGTAAAGTATTTTTGTTTGAGTTAGTTTGCTGGCTTTCTCTTTGAAGGACACAGTCCATAATTGGGAAACAATAGAAACTGCTAAAGAGTCCGTTACCAAACATTTGAAGCAGATAGAGCCTACTCTGGATCGACCCTTGAACTTTGAAACACTGGAAAATTTATTGATAGAACTTCAGCAGACAAAGGTATAGTAACATGCATATCTGGCTGTAAATGTGTGTATTCACAGCAATGTCTTGGTTGTACTTATACAATAGAAAAATTGCTCAGTATACAACAAACTGAGGCAATAATATTTAACAAACAATGAATTAGCCGGCTGCATTACCCTTACTAAGATACAATCAACCCTGTTAAAAGAGTATACCGTAGTATGAAGATTGTTAGGGACAGAATAATAAACCACTCCCAACAGGTTATGAAATAAATAAATAGCACAACAAGAAAAAAGATGACAATTTGTTGATGAAGCCAACAGTATACCAAGAAAACGTAAATCGTATTTAGAATATATATAGAGGTATATAGAGAAGGTCTGAACTGTCCAGGGTGCCTTTCAGATGTGCAGTGGCATACCATGAAGAGTATCTGAATATGATCGTAGGAACCCTGTGTTGGTCTATATGTAACTTAACTAAAATAATTTTTCTACAAATCTTAAAAATATATGCTACACAACTATCATCCTTCTGGTAAGCAAACAACTGTTCCATAAGCATGATATGCAAACAGCAAATTGTTTACATTAACAATTGAGGGCAATTAAAAAAAAATTATTGAGGGCAGAGAGGACACCAACCATTTTGGAAGGATGGCTCTTTTGATGCAAAATATACAGATGTGTTTCCATTTAGACAGTGGTCTCTCATCTCAATCCCCAGCCTTGTCCTGGTATAAAAGCGCCCCCCCCCCCCAACATAGTAAAAAAACGAGCATTACCATTGACACCATTGATATACTGCCAAGCCTGCTGCCAAAAGGTCACTATCATCAGGCATTCCCACATTAGGTGTAAGAAATGATGTTGCAGAGTTATGTTGGGGGTCTTTTATTTTGAACATTTATCTCCAGCAATTCTTTTGTATTACCTGTCCATATAAACCAGTTTCTTTGGATGACAAAGGCTTTCATCTCAAAATCTTATTTAACAAAACTCTAAAATGTGTTTGGTAACCAAAATAATATATTCTGTCTGTGTAAACAGGAGATATGTCAACAAAGTGATGACCTTTCAGTTCAGGCTGAGAGCCTGGTACAGAAGTGCAGAGACATAAAGCTTGGAGAGAAGAGCAAGCGCCATCTACTGGAGAAAACTAAGTCTCTTAATGAGAATGTGAACGATATGAAGAAGTGCCTCTCTGACAAGTAAGTGTTCAAATGTTATGTTGTTTATGTGTGGATTGAGGCTGAACAGGTGAAGTTACAAACTAAACTTTGCAAGGCCTGCCTCTTCAAGCGGGACATATTTGTATGACCTGAAGAATTGATATTTTTTTAACATCTCAGCTGGGGCAACTACTATCTAGGATATACCCATACCTGTGAATACATGCCTCATAGCATCCATCTGGGAGGTCCGATTGACTCTCTATTTGGGAGCATATTTTGAGCCACGGCTTGTGACTATCTGGCTTGCCCCCACACCTCACTGCGGATTCCGTTGTTAAGTTGTTAAGGATCGGGGTACCAGGATCAAACCTAGTACGCTATCTTGACCATATACCCCCTCCCTAAGGAAGCCTGTGTAGTTCGCATGTTCGCTGTGTGTAATGTATATATATACATTTGCCCACCTTCTTGGGGTAACTGTTAAACTCAATTCTGTTTTACATATCTAGATATCCAGTGTAGATTTTCCAGATCCTTGAGGGTTGCCATGTGTGACACAGTTTGCACCTGTCCTGACAGGCTTTTGTTTAGTTCATACAGACTTTGACATCTTATGCATGTCGTAAAGTAATGCAAATCAGGTCAAATGCGGGTCAGAATGTGGTCAACTGCACCAGTAAGTGGTCTTAGAAGTATTATAAACTGAAATCAAGCTGATGGCATCGAAACAAACCTAAAGCTGCTGTAATGACAAGCTAGATTGCTGAAATTTGGAATGTTAGATTGAGACTGATAAGTAAAATGTTCATTTTTTGGATATATTAAAGTTATATATTTTATGTTCTTCAATTTAAGCATTACCAAAATGGAACTGGCCAAGGACAAGTGGCAGGAGTTTGATCGGGATTTTGAGATGCATTCCATTTGGATTTTAGACAAAGAAAAGCAACTAAGTGACCTTGAGCAGTCAGACACTTCAGCAGACATCCAAGTCACTCATATCAAGGTAAATGATTACAATATCCATTATTAAATCAATTTAGAGGGTACACTCCAAAGAATATTTTAATGTTTTAGTATATTATTATTAGAGTGTGGCAATATGAAGGGAGTGTCATGCAACCTGGTTGGCTAATAAATGCCATTTGTATTAGGATTGCATTTAAAGAGTTATGTACTTTTAATTTATTGTACTTTTCAGTAATGTTAGTAAAGTATTTTTGTTTTTTTTATAACAGGAGATGCTAAAGGAACTGAAGGGGAAGAAAAATGTAATAGCAGATCTGGAAACCAACAGTCAGTCTTTTGCTGAATGTATTAGTTCTACAGAGATGGCTCGGATTAAGGTCAAATTGTCGCAGATGGTCAAGGACTGGAATGGTCTCAAAGAACATGCTCAACGGTTGGAGGAAAGCATTCTTGGACATGTCGAACAGCAGCTTAAATTTGATGAGGCCTTTAAACAGGTAGAAAGAAAGGGAACACTCATTTACTCATCATAATATCGCAAAATGTATATATGATAGCAGCAGTAACAGCGAATGTAAAGGCTGCCATACATGGCACGGATCCCTCCCGGATCCGGCCGTACAAGGTGGGCTGCCACGATCGGATCCCCTAATTGGCTAATCGTTCTCACCTGTGGATGCCGGCGGAATCGCCGGAATCCATCGGGTGCTGAATCGATCAGCCAGGGAATCATTTACAATATTGCATTTGATATACCCTAGCCTAACAAGAGCAAACATTTTGGCACATTTGTTGTAAAATCTATACTAGAAATGTTAAGATTTAGATCAGATTGTTATCAGTATATACATTCATGTGAAAAAAATTAGGACACCCCAGTGCATAGTCAGTTCCTTTTGTGGTAGCCATCTACCGGCATAAGGAAAGCTTGCAGAACTTTTTCAGCTTCAAGACGTTTGAAGAGTATACAGCGCCTTTCAAGTCACCGGACAGCATCTCAATATGATTAAGATCTGGGTTTTTACTCTGCCATTTCTTGACTCTCTATTTCATAGTCTTCTAGGATTTGCAGATCTTTTTTGGGTCATTGTCCTAATGCAGGGTTCATTTCTGCTTTAGCTTTATTTTCTTACAGTTTATCTCACATGCTTCTCAACCACCCTATCATACATGGTGGAATTAATAGAGGATTCTGGTAAGCTGGCCAGTAGCCTAATGCAGCAAAGCATCTTCAAATTATAACACCTCAGTCTCCATGCTTCACAGTTGGTATGAGGTTCTTTTGTGCCCTAGTGGGGAAGTATTTTGTTTCTTGTTACCTTAGGTTCAGCAGTATAATATGGAAATAGTTTCTAGTAGTGCAAATGCAGTCTGAGTTATATGACATGGATATCCAAGGTTGCTTCAGGTGTCAATTAGATGTGTAAAAGACAAACTGTAAGGGGCAGGCAGGACAAGAAAATTTGGGGAAAATTAGTAAAGCACAAAATAAAAAAAACGTTTAAGATAAATGTAATATTTTATTAAATGTTTTTACAACTTGTTTGCAGAATGTGTGACCAGCATTGCTCTTAACATATGACAGCTTTAAATCTATTTTTTACTTTGCAGGTTCAAAATTCTTTGGAGAACATTGAAGCTTCCCTGGAATGTTTGGTTAAGAATTGTTCATCTGCAGCAGAGACATACAAAGTGTTGAATTCACATCAGGTAAAAATTGAAAGAGGTAATGATCGGACGGTCAGTAATCGGTCGTAGTTCCCATCCCCAAAAATCATAGAACTAAGGAAAATACCCTCATGGGACTTTAACTGGAACACCGACTCCCTTGTTGATATAGAATATAGTCATAATCTTAAAAATATTAAATTTATTAAGTTTCCTAAGCAATGTCACAGTAGATGCTATACAAAAAGCACATACAAATCCAAATACAGACGATATGGTCTAATCCACATATTTCAACATCAAATAAAATGTACACACATGCTCTATTTGCAATCTATCTATAAAGGCATCCACACTGTGGGGTGCATATGGCA
>CM070035.1:121892411-121903717 GCA_036250615.1 Ptychadena robeensis | reverse complement strand
CGGCCTCCCCTGATCTGTATGCCGGCCTGCTCCCCATCCCCGTGCGCTCTCTCCTCCCCCTCCCCCTGCTCTGACTGGCGTGAGAGTCTGGCTCTATATATCTTTCTATATCAGTCTATGTCTCCTCTACACTTCCCCCACAATCACCTCACAGATGACACTTCCATGTCTGGGAAGGTTCTCATTCATCCAGATCATGGTATATGGAGGATGAGGACTGACATGACGGGTTACTGGGTGTAATATAAAATAATATCTTATTACCTCCTCTGCTGCCAGTCCCAGCAATGTCTCCACTACACTTCACCCACAATCACCTCACCGATGACACTTTTATGTCTGGGAAGTTTCTCATTCATCCAGATCATGGTATATGGAGGATGAGGACAGACATGACTGGGTTACTGGGTGTAATATAAAATATCTTATTGCCTCCTCTGCTGCCAGTCCCAGCAATGTCTCCTCTACACTTCCCCCACAATCACCTTACAGATGACACTTTCATGTCTGGGAAGGTTCTCATTCATCCACTGCTGTATATCAACCCATCCATGCACATTAACCCACTGTCACCCTTAATCCATGCACATCAACCCCTGTCAAACCTCCTCCATGCAGATCAGTCCCCTGTCACAGCGTCACCCTTCATCAATGCTGATTAAGCCACTGTCACCTCTCATGAGCCTTGTGTAAAGAAGAAAACTGGCAAGGCTCGGTCACGTGACGGCGGGCAATGCATCCTGGGACATGCAGTCCTATTGTTTAACCAATAGAAAAGTGAGAGATGGGAGGGTCATGCTGTGTTGTGATAGGGCGCTCTGTTTACCACATGTAAGAGGGTGTGTGTGCAGTGAAAGTTGCCCCGTAATTGGCTGGAGAAGAGGTGGGCGGCATCTTGTTGGTAAGGAGTTGTTTGAGCGTCCTTAACAACCACATGAGTGCGACCAGGGCCGTTTTTTAGCGATTTTGGTGCACTGAGAAAATTTTTTTAAAGCTGTAATGGCGCCCCCTTCAATTGTGGCGCCCTAAGCAGTTGCTTCAACTGCTTATCAGTAAAAACGGCCCTGATGCAGCTCTATTTTATTTATGCAGGCTGATGGAGCCAAGGAAAGTATATGCACAAAGACTGAAAATTAATACAGATGATTCATACTTCTTTTTATTTCAATACAGATGCTATGTATGAATTTGAAGAATGGTTTAAAGAAGTAAAAAGGGGGATTCAAGGCTCCTCAGACTGGTCTGGAGATAGCAAAACGTTGGAAGCCAAAATACAGCATTTACAGGTGAATATTATTGAGTGTAATATGTTTTGCACTATTTTGTTAACATTTGCATAGAACAGTGGTGGGCAACTGAGTCGATATGAAGGGCCACAAGTGGGGCCTTTGGCATCACTAAAGGGCCACACATAACAATCCAGACCCTCCCCCCGTCGACATATCTAAGCAGGCGGTGGACCAGATCCCGACAGGCAGTCAAAACCCGACAGCACCCACCTCCCCTCCTGACCTGGTTTCCCCTATAAACATTGACAATTTTACTGGTGGGCCAAAGTTTATTAGGAAAGCTGGGTCAGCGTGTAACCACTTCACAGGTGAGTTGCTATGCCCTATGCATTAACAGGCCGCAGTTTGGGCACCTAGGGCATAGAACATATTCTCTTATTGATATTCTCATAATGATTCATATGCTCTAGAACGCCAGAATCATTTTGTAGTCTTCTATTTGGGGTGGCCTGTTGCAGGCAATGGCATCTATAATCTTTAGACATTTCATTGGATGACTGTGGCAGGGATATTTGTTTATTTGTTATAGGACCTCTGCATTATGTATACTGTGCAGCTTTTTACTAATATAGACGGCTGTCATACATATTGTGCCACATTATGCTGTCTACAAAGTGTTGTTCATTACACACTTCTGACACTAACTTTTAAGACTGATCTGTATTACGTTCTCTGATAGTGATTATCATACTCTACATACCGCTAATTGCAAAACTTTTTACACTGAACCACACATAAGCCACATTTCAAAAAAGAGTGAAATGCAATCACACTAAAGTAGAGCATATATGTCTGAATTTACCATCATGTGGCAGATTCTTGGTCAGTATGACCAGGGGGCGCACCCAATTCCCTGCTGACCAAAACGCCGATCGATTGCGGGAACGCGCACGGCGGCCAATGGGCTGTTGAATCCGTCAGGAATCGGCCTGTCTATGCTTTACCATTAATTAATGTGATGATTTATAAAGGTGGAATTCTTTTCAGAACCGCTCTGTGAGTTTTTTTGTAAACCATTGGACACGCCATTACACAGAGCTAATTGTTGCAAATTGTACCCAATAATTGTACTCAACTTTTTCTATAAATACAACACAGAATGTATTGGATGCAGTTGGCGAAGGTCAAAGTAAACTGGATAATGCAACAGAAGAAGGCGAGAGACTTTATTACTGTTTGCCAAAGGCACTTGTGATCAGTATTCAGGAGAAAATAGCAAAAGCAGAAAAGGAGTTCCAGGGTTTCAAGAAACAATGTTTGAAAGACAAACAGGCTTTAGAGGATGGTGTCTCTGAGCTTGGAAGGTAGGTGTAGGTTGTATGCATTTATGGCAAACATATTATCATTATAATACAATGTATTTCTATTAAATGTATGTGCGGAGAGGTCTGACACAGTGGAACAATAGAGACCAAAGCTGTGAACAGACGCAAAATTTTAGTGGTTTGGAATTATCGTTCCCAGTGATTAGATAATAAAGGATTTCTGTCCAGTGTTTTTTATGTCCAATAGAGTAATCTGCTCTCCGCTGTGTTCTTCTTCATTAGAAATGGGGCTGTAGCCAGCTTGGTCATTTACTGATTTGTCCTGCCAAATCACTGAATGACCTTGCCTGACAGCTGTATATAAGAAAAGATATTCACCCAAGAGGGTCTATCGAGGATATAGGTCTGCTTACAGAGCATTATGTGATACTTAAATTCAGGGTGCATCCTTTCTATGTTTGTTGATTATTGTAAAAAGCATTAAGCCTGTTATAAAAGTAATCCTTCTATAGTTTTTATCATGACCCCATAGAAACAAGATTTGTAGCATTTATAGCATTTTTGCTAAATATTTGACTGAAGTATACCCAATGTATTCTTTCAGTTTTGAGGACCAATATAAAAAGTTAAGCTTGTGGATTCGTGAGCTGGAGGAGAGGATAAGTACAGAAACCATTGGAGAGAGCAAGCAGCACATTCCAGAGAAGAAAAGTGAAATGCATAAAGTGGAAATGTTCTTGGAGGAGTTGCTGGCTGCAAGGTAAAAATTCTAAATCAATCAAAATGCAATAACAATTGTACAAGAGTACATATGCATTTGGCAAATAAGCTTTGTATGATGATATATGACTTGCTCAGGCTAGACTTTTCCTTCTGAAAGTATTACTTCCTTAGTGTACATGCATAGATTAGATTTCTCTAAAGACAATCTTGCTTAGAAAACTTGAACAAAATGACAGATAAGACGCACCCAAATTTAAAAACCAGAAGAAACTTTTTAAATGCTCAAATCACATGGAAAAAAAATCCCCTGCAGTACCCTATTTCAACCACAAAAATTGTGTCACTAGAGAGCACACTTCAGGCAGAAGGAGGGGGGGGGGGGCGTGGTGGATTCTTACTCTTCGTCTCCTTTCTTTCTATCAGCAGGGCTCTGGTTGTAGAAACAGTACAGTACAGATGAAAGATCTGGCTGTGGTCACATCTCTCACCTGACAGCTCGGGAGAGCTGGTGGGAAGCAAGGGCGCCACCATAAGATGCAGGCACTCCCCCCCCCCCCCCCCCCCCGATTTTGGGGGTGAAAAGATGCGTCTTATAGTCTGACAAGTCATGGTCTCAGGGTTAAATAGTCATATTGCATCATGTACACCATAGGGTAAATGACTGTAGGGCAAATGTGCCATACACTCCTTTGCATTTATCTAATTTGCTAGTGAATTGTGAAAAAAGGAGTTACAATTCCAGGACTCATTGTATATTCACAATATTAAAGGAGTCTATGATAGGGGAATCCGTATCACCATTGTGCTGTCATATCTGTATTTGCTACTGTGTTTGACTTATACTTTGTCCTATAGAGATTCATTTGAAAAACTTTGCCAACGTGCTCAGGCCCTCCACGAAGATGGCCGTGGTGATGGGCAAGAGGTTCGCCAGTCCTCACAACTTCTCACAGCCTACCAGAGCTTGGTAAAAATAATCAAAGAGAGGCTTCGTGTCTGCCAGGTGGCTGTACAAGAGCATCAGATATTTGAAGAGGCACTGCAAACCACATGGTTATGGCTGAAAGATATTCAGGACAAGCTTGCCACTACAGAGAGCACAGTGGGAAGTAAAAGCACACTCGAAAAACGTCAAATGCAAGTTCAGGTAAGTCCCACCATGTGAGTCTAAAGACTAAATTCCAATCTTTAAATCTAAGGAATTTTAAATCTCACACTACACACTGAACAATAGCATTCAGCTGCTCAAATAACACAGATATTAAAAACGTTAGTAATGTGGATAAAGAAGAGGTAATCATTTATATAGTGCCTGCAGATAAAGGTGATATTCCAGACTTACTCATTCCAGATAAAGAAAGTATGGGAAGGACAAAGCCCAGACGTACGTGAGGTTTGGTTAAAATTTTCCCTAAAATATTGAATTTCTTGCTTTTTCTAGGAAATGATACTAACTAAAGGTGAAGGGGAGGTTAAATTAAACTTGGCTATTGGAAAAGGTGAACAGGCTCTTAAAAGTAGCAACACGGATGGACAGATGGTTATCCAAATGCAGCTGCAGACGTTAAAGGATGTATGGGGGACTGTGAACAGCACAGCCACTAGATGTCTCAGGTAACAACACCAGTTTCTCTAGTGTTCTAAAACCATAACATCTTCCAACTCCAGCTTTTAGGGTTGCGATCTACATGTATTGTTAGTATTTCTGTTATGGAAAGCAGTAAATTTTGTAAGGAAAAGCTCACAAAGTAAAAATGATTTAGTTTATACAAACAGCTTAGATTTGACTCTTGAAGACTATAATTGGGTAGAGTTGTATGTACACAAATATGTCCATCTGCTCTTCAGAGAAGTAAATATAAGATATTATTAATAAGAAAGATCATTTATGACCGCTGAATGTTGGGTACCAAAACATTTCTATTGATACCCACATGCACTATTTTGGGTAGTTGTGCTTTTGTATTTTGTGGCTTTTTTCCTACATTTCACATGGCTATCCTACATGGCACATCCCACCCTCTGTTATTATGTGCCCTTTGAACACTTTTTGTGGTCTAGTAAATGCCAAATATTGCATATATTTTGCAATATATTTTACAGCCAGTAGGAAGAGCTGTGTGCATGTAATTTTTAAGGCTATTCTTAGCCTCTGAAAAAGTGAGCTCAAACTTAAATGTATCATATTTATTGCACTATAAAATTCACTTTTTCTGCCCTAGATATCAGTGTCTCTCAGCTCTGTGTCTGGCTCTTGTCTCACTCCTGTCAATAGACAACACCCAGGGAGAAAGGAGAGCAGGGAGTCATCAGAGCAGAGATACACGTAGTCTCTGTGTATGCATACAGGGGCTGAGTGTTACATCTCTGCCCTGATACTGTTGTTGTACACCCTCCCTTCTACTAGATGACTCTTATCGATACTTTGGAGGAGGGAGAGCAGGAAGTCATTAGAGCAGAGAGGAGAAAAAAACGCACCCCAATATAAATTCTCTATACAGGTGTTCCTCTTATTTACTTGTACATCTTATCACATGTGAAATATGGTATGCACAAATGAATGAAATGGGCATTCCCGCCAATCTGGTGCACCCACCTGGCGAGATCAACCAGGAATCTTCCGCATATCAGATCACATTTTTGAAAAAACAGTAGACAGAAGTATGCCCCCATTAAAGTCTCTTCAAATGTTTCTTATATTGTGTGTACTGATCATTTGCATGTGTTGTTTGGTGTTGAATGAAAACTCAATTTAGTTACAAATTCTTTTATACGCATAAGTAGAACTGGTTTATGATTTCCCTATGTTTTGTAAATCCAGCATTTTAGAGGCAGTGGTAAATCAATGGAACGAGCACACTGAGAGGAAAAATCAAATGGAACAGTGGCTAGAGTCAGTGGATCGTAAACTAGAGCAACCTCTTCAGCCCCAGAATGGCCTTAAGGAAAAATTTACTCTGTTAGATTACATTCAAGCCATCTTATCAGATATAGAAGATCACTCTACAACGCTGCACCATCTCATTGAAAAGACAAAGGACTTGCACCAGAAAACCGAGGACCCTTCTTTCTCTGAAATCGTCCAGAGCGATCTAAAGATGCACTTTAATGACATCATGACCGTTGCCAGAGTAAGGTTTTGCTTTTATGCTGTAAATGTTAATTTGTATGTTACAGAAATCATGTGACTTGTAAAATAGGCTTGTAAATTTTGAAAAAACTCAAATAGTGGAAAGCAATTACATTTCTTTACTGCTGTGTATTGTAAGTAGAGCATTCAAAACATAATGCCAAGCGCAATGCTACTTAAATAATGTTTTATACTCTTAATTTGCATTTACTAATAAAGAAACATGATATTTTTGCATTCAGGAAAAGATGAGGAACATTGAGGACATAGCCAAGGATCATCTGCTCTACCTGGATTCTGTACATGAGTTCACTGATTGGCTGCACTCAGCTAAAGAAGAACTACATCGTTGGTCTGATACGTCAGGAGATTCTGCTGCCATCCAGAAAAAGGTCACAAAGATTAAGGTATGTTCTTTTTTGAGGCTATTCTACCATTAACGTATATGCTGTGTAATGCAATGGCGTGTAATGCAGTGTATTAATGCAAAACGCACTGCTGCAGGCTACATATGTATGGGCAACATTAATGCAGGACATCCACTAACACAGTGGTTGCCAAACTGAGGGGTGCAAAGGTATTCCATGGGGGGCATGGCCCTCATTTTTACCTGTATTTGAATGGGGAGGGGGCTCGATAATATCCAAAATAGAAAAGGGGGCCCTGCAAGGAAAATTTGGGAACCAATGCACTAACACATGCTGACCCTCTGCATTCTCAGTACAATGCACATTTTCCATAAATACTAATACTAATACTTGGTATTAAATGTGTGCTTGTAGCTGCAACCCACAATGTTAGAGAAAAGGAGGGGTTGCAGGATTGGTCCCACACAGGAGTGGTTGCAGGGGAGCAAGGGATAAGGTGAGTAGAAAGACTACTGTTTAGAATCCCCATAAGTAGAAGCAAGCATTCAGCTGCAATAAAGCTGAAATAGCTTTACTTTACCAATACAAGTTATTCCTATTTTACAATTCTGTATTTTTTAAAATATATATTATATATTTTATTTCAAATACTGACACATGTGGATTGCATTGCGCACAGTATTCTGTATTAACGTTCAAAAACTGTTTGTAAATTAACATTTACATAGAATGTAAGCTGTCTCATGTCCCAGGGAATTTACGGGATAACTGGAGTAAAGGCTTCCTGCTCCACTCTGTAAACTTTGTCAGGCTTTCCTCCCAAACTAGGGCCGCAAACAACTTTGGTTGCTATAACAACAACATTTTCCATTCCAGGAGTTGATGGATTCCAGACAGACCGGAGCTGAACGCCTAAGCAAAATCGAAACTCTTGCTCCTGCAGTGAAGAAGAACACCACTGCTAGTGGATGTGAACAGATAGATGAAGAGATCCAAGGCCTGCAAACAGACTGGAAGCAGTGGGAGGAGAGTGTCACTCAAAGTAAAGACACTTTGGAGACACTTCTAAGTCAAATGGCGATTTCAGAGCAGGAATTCACATCCCAGGTCTCGAAGCTGGAAGATGCAGTCCAAGATTTCAGTGTGTTTCTGGAGAAGTGGGCTCAGAAGCTGATGCAAGGGGAAGGCAAGAATACAGACAGAGAAATAGTGGAGCACTGGCACAGGGAGAAGGTGAGATTCAATATCATTCTACAGGATCGTGTCTCATGGAGACTTAAGCACTCGATCAGTTAAAGTAAGCTAAATAGTTTCAAGCTCTGTCATTAGCTCTATTGTTCTGTTATAAATGTGTTTCAGAATGTATCTGTATTTGCCGAAATAGCTTTTTTTTACTTATGTACGGGCATGTATCCCTTGTTCTGATTAGCTGTTTGTCACCCTTGATGTCTAATGCATTTGGTTCATCTTTATGACAACTACAGAGAAGGCATGTATTGCTCAGCCTCAAAGAATTCAGAGTGATTTAAAAGACTTTCTGTACACACAGATATAAATAACCTAACATGAAATACAATACATTTTGCTAGGATACAGGAATAATGTGGTTCCTTGAACCAAAAAAAGAAAAAGAACACAAAAAAATGTTTTTAAGAAATTGTTCCATTGTTTGCAAGGGGATCCAGCTTTATTACTCTGAGAATCTTACTTGGCCTTTTAGGCCTCCTTCATACTTCATATCTATAGTACATTGCAATTCCCCTTTGGAAATTATGAGAGGGTAAAATTAATTTCAACACATGGCCTGATGCTTTTTTAGAACCGCAGCGCACATGACCACACAATCCACAAATTACTTTGAGTGCCATTACCTTATAATGGGACTGCACAAGTGAAAGCTGACCAGGTGAAGGTGAAATCCACGATTTACATAGATCCACAGAGTATGAAAGAATCCCGCCTCTTGACCACACAATCCTGTGGCAACGTATTCTATATGTTATTAGAAATAAAACAAGAAGAAATACAACACATAAAAGTAAAATGTAGTTCCTTGAAATTGTTAATAATTTGTAACAAATAAGGGCTTATACACCTACTGCTACGTATCTTCCATTTTCCTAAATAGATGTGTATATATTTCCATGATCTTCAGGGAATCGGTTATCACAGTTACCTAAAGTAATGAATAGATATATATGATATATATGATATGAGATTATATGTATACTAAATCCAGATTCTAAGTCAGATTCTTCTAATCAAATACAGTTTAAATATTGAATCCACCCACGTCTGTCATGGTATTACCTCAGTTAACAGAAGCAGGAGTAGCTTCCCAGCTCTGGGACCCTGGGGAAAATATTGAGGATTTTGTTCACATATACAAATAAAGCTTTGGCAGGAGAGAAGATATGTTGCTGGGATCTTGGCTTTATGCTGCATTGATTAAAAACATGAAGGGGTTGGGAATATGCTACAGTACAGTGATCAGTTGAAAATCATTAGAATCACATGTATGCAAAGACAATTGAGTTTTCCGGTCAAATTATAACAAAACCAAAAATATATTTACAAAACACAACAAAATAATAGCATAGTTACACCTAAATAATAACTAAAATAAAGATAATACAGACATATGTACAATATAAAAATAGTGGGGAAATGAAAGAAAAAAAAAGTATATATATATACGTTGGAGACCAGGCAATGGTTGATGGCTTGCATTTGTTATTGTATTGTAAAAAACTTTTAATAAAAATTTATTGAAAAGGAAAATTGCAGTGTGATGGTATGGCATCATTGGGAAGAGATGAGGGAGGAATGGTCAAACAGGCCACACAGTTGGGAGGCCACCATTGCTCCAACTAAGAAGGTTTTCATGCATTTTGAAGTAGTTGAGTATTACACAACTAGGGTCCAAAACGCTAATTTAGTCTAGAAAGATATGACAAGCAGCCAAGGAGTCTTTGAATTGCTCCTTTTCGTCATGCAATTGGGCATGAAAAAAGTTGTTCCATTTATAACAATGCTGAAATACTGAAACTAAGAACTGACTGATAAAGATAATTGATGTAATTACCTATGTTGGCGATCTGTAGCCCTTCCAGAGAGGGGTAACAGGGAGACTTCAGGGTTCCTTTCACCTCTCTGAAACCTGGCTGTGGATCTTCCATCTCCTGGTCTTCATTTTGTACACTATTTGCATTTACTCCTGAGTTAAATTGCCAGCATGTTAATTAACGCAGTGGACACAAGCCCTTAGATAAGACATGGATTATAAAACATGTCATTTTTTAACTGTACTTTTTTATTAGGATGCTCTCATCGCCCTCACTGATGCTGAACATATCACAGATGACTTGAAAGCTCAACTTAATGACCTCTGCAGATTTTCAAAGGACTTGAGTGTATACTCTTCTAACGTGTCTGCTCTTATTAAGGAGTATAACAGGTAAATAAGGCAAATTAATGTTTTACTTTTCATAAATGAAGTAATCGAAGTAATTTAGGTAATAATGAAACGTAATTTTGAGAAAGCTATTTTTAATATTTACGCACAGCAATGTATCTACCTGCATATACTGTAGGTAAACATGGCATCAACACTGTACCAACTTCATAGACTTATATAGAATGCAGCAAAACGTAACCATATCTTACATACATATCTTTATCTATACATACATATATATCTGTTTCTTTTTTATGAAGACTTTGCATGCAAGCTTCAAAGGCCTGCCAAAGTAAAGAGCAAACATTACAGCAGAGATTCCGCACAGCCTTCCGAGATTTTCAACAATGGTTGGTAAACGCAAAAGTGATGACCTCCAAGTGTTTTGATGTCCATGAAAGTATTACCGAAGCGTCGGCTAGTCTGGAGAGAATTCAAGTAAGATACTATATTGTTTATAGGTTATAGACTAACCTTGCATTTTGTTTAATGTGTTTTCTAAACTTTATTTTGTTTCTTAGGAATGCCTTTCTGAAAGTGAAAGTGGTCAACAGAAACTACAAATAGTGACAATTAGAGGTGAACTTTTGTGCAGTATTATGCCTGAGGAGAAAATTAAGAATATCCAACAAAAGGTCCATACAGCAAAAACTGATTGGAAGAGCTTCATCTCATCTCTTCATCAGAAGGAAACTGCTTTAGAGGTTCATTTGTTGTATTTTTAATAATATATATATTATGTGGATACAGATAACAGTATGATAAAACCAAGTAATGTTTCTGTTCATGTGAGCAGCAGGCAGCCCAGCATGTTTTGTTTATGGAAGAGTAAAAAATTCTGATTGTGATTAATAGCATATGTTCATGACTCTACATTTTAATCTCACACTAACAAAACCCCTCACACTGTGATTTCAGGGAAAGACTTTCAGTATTGCCAGTCCTTTTTTAATTTTGACACATTATTATTCAATGAGCTGTCATGAATTCCATGGGACATATGTTTTGAATTCTCTTATACAGGGAGTGCAGAATTATTAGGCAAATGTGTATTTTGACCACATCATCCTCTTT
>CM070035.1:121857442-121892386 GCA_036250615.1 Ptychadena robeensis | reverse complement strand
GTCCAAGTACTCCACAGCGTGTCTGTCAAGACGTTTATAAAAGAAGAAAACACTAATCACAATTTGCCTCCTCCTTGTTCAACGCTGATCTGAACCCCTTGAAACATGGTGGTCCTCATCAAATGGTGGTATTTACAAAGGAGGGAAAACAGTGCACCCCCTCTGAACATGTCTGGGAGGCTGTAGTTGCTGCTGCCACGTACAATGTTGAATGGTGACAGATCAAACAACGCACAGAATCCATGGATGGCAGGCTTTTGAGTGTCCCTTGCAAAGAAAGTGTGGCTATATTGTGTCCTGATTTATTGTTTGTTTTGTTTTTGAATGTCCCAGAATGTATATTTGTGAATGTTGAGAATGTATATGGTTTCACTGGTAAAAAATTAATTTGAAATGGGTATAACTTATGTTGTTTTGTTAAGTTGCCTAATCATTATGGCATCAGTTCAAATAGTCACCCCTGCCCACACACAGATAATCCCCCTCACATCGCTAAAACTACAACTAAAACTACTTCCAAAAACTATTCCACTTTAGATATGAATGAGTTTTTTGGTTCATTGAGAACATATGTTGTTGTTCAATAATAATAATAAAATTATTCCTCAAAAATACCACTTGCCTAATAATTCTGCACTCTCTGTATAGATCTTCTTAAGAGGGGTGGGGGGGGGGAAGCTGTTTGTAAGCAATTTTGCAAAAAACAGCCGTATAAATTTGATATCCTGGGAACAGATAGCCCAAATAAATTTGGTCCCAATGGATCTTACAGGAGGCGAGCTAAATTCACAATTCCTAGATCATTTTCTATTCAGTTTTTAACACTGTTTTACTGGCATTGATTAAGCATTTGTATTAGGCTTATGGCTCCCTCACCTCCTTTTAATTATTTTCTTGTTGTGCTCCCCTTTACAATGGAGTCTTATGCAATTAAGAAAGTGTGAATAGGGCTTACAATCATTACATTTCTAGTTGCTCCAAATAGTTCATATCAATTTTATATGCTGCTTATGTAATGTTACGTCTATACTTTTCAGTACACTTGTGTTTTTTTCATGGATAATACTTTTTTGTACCGTATTTTTTAGGCTATAAGACGCACCGGACCATAAGACCCACACAGTTTTTAGGGCAGGAAAACCAGAAAAAAAAAGATTTTGGTTAATGCAATGAATTCAATAAATGCAATATTCAATTCAGCCAGTAGGGATCATAAGCAGCAGTACATTCTCAACCCAGCGTCCTACTTCACACTGATCGGCAGGAGGGGGGGGGGCAGAAATCTGCAGTCTTCTCCCTCTCCTCTGCTCTGCCGATCAGCTGTTACTGTGTCTGTGAAAACTGCAGAGTGATTGAAGTTCCCACTGACACTGAGAGAGGGTAAGATGGCAGTTCATCTCTCACCATTGCCTATGCCAGCAAAGCGCTGCTGATATAGGCAATTATACTGTACAGCTGGGAGAGCCGACACCAGCGGAATCTCTTAACTGCCAGCTCCCCGTCTAATCTCCGTGCCGGGAGAGCTGGCAGGAAGCCAAGGTGCGCCCACCAGCGGCCGAGTGGCCGTGGGGGTCGCACATTCGGACCATAAGACGCAGAAAAAGTGGGGGTGAAAAAGTGCATCTTATGGTCCGAAAAATACGGTACTTGTATTTTTATATTTTTCAGTTTTCCAGAAAACAGGACAGGACATTTGTATTCTTTAATGCTGTTTGTCCATCTATTTGTGTCTATTTTAGAATCTAAAGCTGCAAATGAGAGACTTTGAAACAAGTGCTAAGCCAGTTCAGGAGTGGCTCAGCAATACTGAACGCATAGTCCAAGACAGTAATAATCGCCTCCATGACCTGCCCTCTAAAAGAAAAGAACAGCAGAAGTTGCAGGTAACTCTAGACTATCCTCCTCTATGTGTTAATGCCACCCCCCTGGTTCTATCATGAAGGACATTATAACAACATAACCTAAGTGTTTTTGTCAGTCATAAGCTTATCTTGTCTTTATCTAACATTTGTTCTCAGCTTAAAGACCAGCTTCACCCAAACCTAGTTAGCACTTATAGGATGACTCACCTGATGGTTTCTTATAGCCCTTTCAGACTCCATTTCTTAAATTTCTCAGTTTTATATTGCTTTGTTTTAGTAAAGTAGATCTGAGTTAATTACGATCATAAATATGATAATTTGTGGATTTTATATTTTGGAGAATGCGACGAAGCAAGGGTGCATATAATGGCCCACAGCAATCAAGCAAAGGTGCATATAATGGCCCACAGCAACCAAGCAAAGGTGCATATAATGACCCACAGCAACCAAGCAAAGGTGCATATAATGAGCCACAGCAACCAAGCAAAGGTGCATATAATGGCTCACAGGACTATGCTGCACATTTAAGTGAAATCAAATGCCAGCTAAAACAGGCACCTAACGCTTAACATGGCTCCATTTCTTCTGCTGCAATGCAATAGACAGCCCAGTCAGTAGAATGGGCTGCCATACCACATTGCACAGTATTGGAGGTACATTAGGTTTGGCATTAGTTAAGAGGTATTGTATAATTGGAGTCTCCAAGACATATAAAAAGCCAACATGTGATTTAGTTTGTCTACTAAAATGTAGTTTTGGGTTGAGATGGCCTATTATTGTCTGATATAATTCACCCGGCTTCTACTAATGTCTGAATGCCATTGTTTCTGCTCTGTTTGAAATGTGCTTGTGCTCTCTAGTCTATCCTGGAAGAAATAGCCTTTCATGAGCCACAGATCACCAGACTAAGAGAAAAAGCTCAGCAGCTCAGGGAAGGACAATCTGCCAGCAAAACTTGTGTGCACAGGGTTTCTCAGCTGTCTGCTCAATACCTTACTTTAAACAATCTAACCAAGGTAATGTTTCACTGTTTGTGCTTGCTGCTTGTGTTGCTCTTATTACTGTGCCTGATGTCAGATAACAAAGCATGAACTGATTTAACCTCCCGAACAGTAACCTGTATAATTGCACAACTAAAAACATTGTAGAAGACACTCTTGGCAAGAGAAAGGCTATAGGGAAGGTAAGGTGCTATTATACCTGACATCTTTATTCATCCATACAACTTCAAGATGTAGGAATGTACAAATGGTACTGCAGTGGACAAGGAGGCTCTGTAGCCATTTTCCATGCCAGTGGGGTCAAGCTAAGGAGCAATAAATGGTAGTTTCCTCCCTTCAAGTTCATCTGAAACCTAAAAATGTTTTAAAATTCAATAATTTGCTTAATAATATTTTTCAAGGTGTAAAGAACTCAATATGTATCAATTGCCAGGTAAGCTGCCTAGGCATCATAAGTGATAAACACATACGGCTGTGTTGGCTTAGGTCATCTGTCTTTTTGAAAGGACTGGTTACTCCATTTATTGTATTATTGTAGAATGTGTTAGAATTAGAAACGCCATAAGACACACCACACTATAAGACGCATCCCTGTATATAGCTGTATACAGAGCAATGTGCTACTTGGCCAACTATGGGCGCCACTACCTTCTGGAATTAAAGCTTGGCTACTAGCTCTGTTCTACCAGCCATAAGCCAAGCTTGAGTTACAGGAGGCAGAGTAGCAGAGGGAAGAACCTTCCATCGTACAGTGCTTGGCTCGGTGGTGGCACAATTACCTGTGTGACCATTCTCTGCCTTTGGAATTTTCCAACCGATTCTAACAAGGGAAATGCATCTCAAATGCAAATGTCTGATATTACATTTGCATGTGAGATGCATTTCCCATGTTAGAATGGGTTGGAAAATTGTATGCATCTTATAGACTAAAGGCAGAGAGTGGTCGCGCAGGTAATTGTTTTTTTTTTTGTTATTCTTTGTTATTTTGCCATATACAGTATATGTAATTAAAAGCAGACCCACCGGACTGGGTTTGAAGATAAAGGTCAGTAGCTGTTATCTAAATCTACACAAAATGGTACCTTTCACATCCTACTGGCTCTGTAATTAAAAAATAGCCAAAGGAGATGTGATAAGTGACACTCCAGTGCAAGTATGTAAGTATAACATTCTCATTTTAAGCCAATTTTTTAAGTGTGCAGTTCTGCTTTAACTACAATTGTATGAAGGGAATCCAATGGGGACCTTCTTTGTTTTACTATTAAGTTAGGTCTTATACAGTGTAAGTAATAGAGGTTTACATAGTATTTATTTTCCATTTCAATGGAATATCAAAACATTTTTTATGTCATGCTGCATATTTAATAATAATAATAATTTCACATCAATAATATGGTATATGATAAGAGTAGGAGTAAGTTATAAAATGTATGTGAATGTTTTTTTCATACCTTGCTTGTAAAAATCTTCCAACAAATGTCCCAGACACGACTCCTGTGAAATATCAGTCAAAGATTAAGCATTGCACTAATTTTCAGTATTACATAAACTCTGTAGGAAAAGATGTCCAGGATGGATCGAATTGTTGCAGAACATCAGCAGTTTTCTCAAGGACTAAATGAGCTTCAGGACTGGATAAAAGATTCTATTTACCTATTGCAGTCCTACTGTCACCCAACAGCAGATAAAAGTGTCCTTGACAGCCGAATGTCTAAGCTGGAGGTAACTATACCACAAGCATTTCCTATATAATCATCTTTCATTGAGTCAGCATACGTATATAATAAACTGTCAGTTTACCATAAATCTTACCATATGCTTAATATACTGAAACATTTTGCTGTTGACAGATTTTTGTGCCTGTTTATTTACACTTTAATTGGTATCCTTAAAATTGTAGCAAATGTTGTTTGTACTGCTAGTCTCTCACCACGCATTGCATGTTGTTAGTTCTTATGCAAAGGGTTTTTTATGTATTACTTGAAATCAAGGTCTTCTTTGAGTACAATCTCCATTCATGTATAGTGTCGTTATTCTGCAGGGTTTGACATTGTAACAGTTGTCTGATTCAATTTGTTATAGCTTTTTTTTTGATTGTTCATAAAAACGTTCTTCTGTTTTGGTATCTTTTTTTTATGTTTATCTTTTTACAAAGCTGTTCGCAAGTTCTACTAAAAGTGCATAATGAGGGTTAACTGCAAAATAGGCAATGCTAGTAGAACTTGAGGACAGGTTAGTTCAACACTGAGGCTGAGGTTAGTTCAACACTGAACACTGTGAGGCTGAATCTACACTATGTTTTTTTCCCGCGGCCGCTATACGTACGGCATAGTGCAGATGTTGGGCATTGTGGATCCATCAGCCTCACCTGGATGCAACGAAGTCACATAACCAGCCCATTGATAAACAATAGTCATATTATGTTACCTGAACAAAACGTTTTGCTTATGTAAAGTATAGGGCACTGTATTACGACATGACGAATACTGCTCCCTAAACTGAAAGACCAGTGAGCAAACCACAGGTGGGTGCCATGGGCGCCTCGACATGCCTATAATTCCATTTCTGTAGCTTCCAATTGTAGACCCAGCCTAACTAACAACCGTGCAGTGTATGGCAAGAGAAGTGGAAATACTGTCAACAAATCAAATTTAAAATGTAAAATAAAAACCAAATAGGCAATTATGGCCTGACTTACCTTTACATTCCTTTCCATTTCTTGTATCACATACTTATTAGGTGAGAAATGTATCCTGCAAAACTCCTTTTACAATACAAAATAGTAGACACAAGAAATAAGTTCCAAATTGATGTCAGTTGATGTTTTATTTAGTCCCTTAGCCTTTATAAAAGTAAGACATTTTAGGACTGTTGGCAGTGATGATCAAATTCTTTTGGTATAGGCTCTGTTAATAGTGAAGCAGGAGAAGGAAATCCAAATGAAGATGATATCAACCAGAGGAGAATCTGTTCTTAGAAATACATCCTCAGAAGGAGCCCCAGCAATTCAGGGCCAGCTTCAAAATCTGAAGGACTCTTGGGCCTCCCTGTTGTCTTCCTGTATACAGTGTAAAAGGTACCTCTCTATATAGAGTGTTTAATTCATTTTCACCGTTTAGCAAGTGTACTAATAGTAGTCTTTTATGTTTAAAGTCTACTCGAAGGTGCTCTGTCTAAGTGGACAGGCTATCAGGATGATGTGCGTCAGTTCTCCAGCTGGATGGATGGGATTGAGGAAAGGCTAAATGATGCTGCAAGGCAATACAATGAACTGAGGGACAAAATTGCAGCACAGAGCAAAGCTAAAGTATGTATATATTTGTCTTTGTATCCTAAACTAATTTACTGTTGTCTGAAACTCAATGATAAGCTTGGGCCTGAACACCTATAAGGAAAAGTAGTATTCGATTTATAAAAAAAAGTCCTGTCTGAAAACTCTGTGCTGTTTAAAAGTAAAACTAATTGCTTTTAAAAAATGTTATCTTAATATTGCATCTGCTATATAATTAACTAGAAACTAGAATACACGTTCACACCATAATTCAGTGGTTGTCAACCTGTGGGTTGGGACACCCTTGGGGATCGTACAACCATTTTACAGGGGTTGCCGAGTTCACTGAAAGCATCAGAGCTTCTGCTAACAAGTGGGGTGAAAAGTAAAGAGGGAGAGTAATGCCCCCTCCCTCCGTACTTAGGAGGGATAGGGTGTTACGCTCCCTCCTAACTTCCAACCCCACACATAATTTGCCCAAGCGGGGAAGGAAAATATAAGGGAGGGAAGCACTGACTTTCAAAATACTTTACACTTACACAATGTCACTTCCGTCTAAAAAGGTTTAGAACTAGTGTTGAACGGCATATGGTATATTTAAGTTCACATAATTTCGCAAATATATAATGGCACATTTCAAATTAGTAAAATTCGATTCGACTATATTCTATGATCTTACATCGCGTGTTGCTATTCGCAATTATTGGCAAAGATTCGTGAACCAGATTTTCTTTCTGTTCTTCTTAGCCAGTCCCAGTGTTCTTCTTATTGCGCATATCCATTCGCATTGTATGCGCAATGTATGCCAGTAAACAAGCTTGCAGCATAATATGTCCAATATTCGCTATTGTGAAATATTGCTGAATGTCAAATAGCTAATATTTGACGAATATATTCAAATTTTGAATATTTGTGCTAAATACTATTGAGAACCACTGCCATAATATATCTTAAGTTTGTAATTCTAATAAACAGTACAATCAGTATTTATAGGTTCTTCTTGAAGTCATATAAAGATATACCACTATAAAGAAACCACCTTTGTTTTTCCAGTTATTGAATGAGGAGGTAATAAGTCATGGGTCTTTATTGGACAACATAGAAAAGAAAGGGTCTAGTATGACTGAACATTATGTTACACAGCTGGAGCTCCAGGACTTGCAGGAACGTTACAGCGCACTACAAGGAAAGACGATGGTAACTACAAATTCGTTGTTAACTTGGTTGGGTGTACAGAAATATTTCTGTTAGTACGTTTCTGAACTTTGCAGTCTTTAATTTTTTTGTCTACATTTGTCCAGTGTTGTTAACTACAGATACTGGTTTTCATAATTCTCTTTTGATTAACTCAAATCAAGTAGATACCCATGTCAGTAAATGCTAACAGCATCTTGTATTACATAGAATAATAAAAATATGTAAAATGCCTTATACCAATGATCTAGGAGATACACATGTCATTATGATACCTCATCCATACCACAGTAATGGAGAATGATGTGATATCCCTTTAGGCTCAGATTGCTGGTGGGTTTATTAGCAGTTGGTACCTTTATTGACTATGAATATGCTTGTTTAATCAAGTTTTGTATTTATATAATTTATTTTGCAGGAGGCTATTTCTAAAGCAGATAAAATAGTATCAGACCATCAAGGCTATCAAAAGGGTCTTCGAGCATTTGATGATTGGTTACAGCAAGAGATTGAGAAGCTTGATTGTCTTGAGTTGTTGGATGGCAGCATTGAGATGTATGAGGGCACTCTTCAGGAGCTTCAGGTATGTTTTATAATAAAATATATAGTGGTTCCTAACTCAGAGATGTATTGCTTAAATGCCTACTATCAGACCAAAGCCTAGCCAGTAAGGATTCTAAATTAAGATATTTTCCTTTATACAGTAGTACTGCAGTTCATGGGGGCTAAGTTAGGATCTTTAACTATACTAAATTTTCTTATTTTCAGGAACATCAGCTGAGGTGTGCAGAAGGTCAGGCCTTATTAAACTCTACACTACACATACGAGAAGAAGTAATAACATGGGGTGTTCCTCACACTGAAGATAGGGAACTGGAATCATTAAGACAGGATTGGCAAATGTATCAACAAAGACTCACAGAGACCAGAGGACAGATTAACGGCGCGCTAAGTAAATTGAAAGTGATGGAAAGGAAGTTCCAGAAGACTGATGAATGGTTGATCTCAGTGGAAGGAAAAGTGAATATCAGAACAGGACGACAATCAGACAGAGCAACAAAGGAGATACAGCTTCAGCAAATGAAGGTAAAACCTAGAGCTAAGTAAAATTCCAAAAGATGTATATTTTAGTTTGAATGCTTTTAGTTACTTGGTATATAAAGTTTTACTTGATATTTTAGTGACTTTTAGAAAGAGTTTATGGTTTTAATGGTTATGTAATTTTCTAACAGCATCCTTCTTGTTTTAGAATCAGTGAACATTGGAACAATTATACTATTTATAAATATTTCTGAACTATTCAGCATTATAGTTTTCATTCTTTTCTATAATAAGATTTAATCACCTACATTGTTTGAAACATTTCTTAATCTTTTTTTATCTTCTAGAAGTGGCATGATGAGGTTTTAGTTTACAAGGAGGAGGTTGAAGAGGTTGGTTCATTGGCTCAGCAGGTGTTGGAAGAAGGCCGAAGTAGCAGCAGAATGAGCAGTGTTGCCACCCTACTTGCATCTCGTTACCAAGCTGTCAGACTATACATCTTGGTAAATGCTTTAAATTATTAATTTTATTTACTCATAAAACATAATTACTGTTTTATCTGGATCTTGTTGTGTGAACTTGAAGCATATTTTGCACCAACTGTTAATATTACTTAATCCATTACTTTTTGCTTGTTGTCTTCCCTATTTTAGGAACAAACCCAGTTCCTCGAGGAGGAGGTCAGAAGTATAGAGGAGTCGGACCTAGCTTTAAAATCATATACTGATTGGTTTGAAGAAGCACTAAACAACTTTAGAAATCTTTCATCAAATATGGGAGTGATGGATAAGGCGGGTCTGGAGCGGAAAATGAAGAAACTTGAGGTAATCATACCATAGATTACTGCTTGACTAGCATACAGTAGTTAGCCTAAATGTCCTTTGTGAAGTTAAACACTCTTCTAAGTTGCTATAGAATACGATTTGGGAAGTTAGTTTCTTTATTATGTCATGTATTTTGTATAACCAATGTATTTTTGGAAGCAATATGCTGTATTGGCCAGTTCAGAATCTGAATGTAAATAGGTATAAATACAATGTGGCCATCAAGTGTGTATGTTTTACTAAGTACTATGGGAAGAATGGAAAACAAATGTAGATAACAAATGTGTTTGATATATGGCGTAATATTTTCTTTTCATTCAGCTTTTATTAAGCGATATTGATGTAGGTCATCGATTGCTAAAATCAGCTCGTGAGAAAGGGGAAAGAGTTCTAAAGTACTTAGCACGAGCTGAGGCAGAGGTCCTCGAAAAAGACATACACAGTCATGTGGAGAAGCTGGAAAACCTGACAAGTTCAATAAGAAAGGAACACACTGCCTTGGAGAAGGGACTTCATTCAGCTAAAGAGTACTTGGATAAGTACAAAGTGCAAGCCCAGTGGCTAACAGAATATCAGTCAATTTTACAGGCTGATGTGGAACCCAAAACTGAACTTTATGAGAAGAAGGCACAGCTAGCTAAATACAAGGTAATCCACTCTTTCTGAGCATTGGTCATGTTTAAGCAAAATAAATACCTTTAATTCACAGTTTTTACAATGTCAAACAAGCACTTGAGTTTTTTCAATGGTTATGTCCAGTAATTCCCCAATTTTATTTAGTCGATGGTGGATAGTAAACATGTGCCAAGTGCTCAGAATGCTTTTAGATATGTGGGCAACAAATCCAAACCTTATTGATGGATAACCTGCTAAATTGATTGCTCCCCTAAAAATTAGTTGTAAGGCGATCAAGTAGATATCCTACAGACCCAAGGTTGTTGTCAACTTGGGCAACTTTACCAATAGTTTCAAACATAACAGATATTATATCCATTGTAATTCTAGGTCTAAGGGATAGGATAATTGTTCACTGTGAAAGAGGTTACAGCTCTGCCACTGACGTGAATATTGTATAAAACATTTCTAACTTATCTGCAGGCAAAATATTAATATTTTTGTTTTTGTGCATGCAGTCCATCCAACAGACTGTTCTTTCCCATGAGCCTTCGATCAAGCTAGTCATTGAAAAAGGAGAAGCATTGCTAAGCATGAACCATGATGCTACTATAGGAGACAAAATTAAGAAATTACAAAAAGACTATCAAGGATTGTGCCACATCTCAAAGGTGAGAATGGGGATTTAAAGTAACATAACACATTTACATGTGTGAGGGACATGGAATAGAACAGGTGAGTATATGTTACATTTTTGAACATTTGTAGAGCATGATAATCATTTGTTTATTTTTCCTTGAAAATAGACAAGTGTGGTTGATTTGGAAGACAAAGTAAAGGAACATGAAGCCTACAATTTTGAGTTGCAGGATGTGGAAAGGTGGCTGCTTCATATGTCTAGCAGACTTGTGACTCCAGATCTAATGGAAACCAGCAACTTGGAAACAATTACTCAACAGTTGGCACACCACAAGGTATTGTATCAATTGTAGTAAATAATCTATATATAGCTGTGAACCTGTTTATTTTTGGTTATGGTGTATTGTCTAGTTGATATAAACACGGTTACAATAAACCTGTAGATAGATTCTAATAGAAACAGTTGGGGTGGTTTTATAAGGAATTAAGTTAGGTTAGATGAAAGATACTCTGCCAAAAGGCATTTTAAATGTAAACTTTTAGAGATTATATGCTAAAAATACAATGGATAATAAGAAGTTGCATGTTTTTGACCCTTGTTATAGTGACCCCTAAATCAAAATCATTGCCTCACTTCTGTATTTATCAGATTGCAGCTATTTATTAGAAGTCATCATAAGTAATTTATTATGTGTAGCAGATTTCATGTAATGAAATGTATATTTTTGTAGCAATTGCAGCGTTGGGGAGATGTCCCTGTTGACATTATTAAGTTCTCTGCTGTGTGCAAGCTCCTTCTATCAGCCCCTCTACATTGTCATTAAATTAATGCTGTCAAGAGATCATCAATCTCAAGAGATTCATATATAAAAAAAAATTTAATTGTGTAAATTCCTGGGCAATCCCATTAGTTTGCATGGGGATGGCAGTCCCCATCCGAAGTAGTGGCTGGCACACAAAGGGTGCCTGGCCAATTTTTGGCACCAGCGTCTGTATGGGATGACGTCATCATGGCCAGTCAATCTGCTGAGCAGTCGACAGGAAAACAACCCGTCTAAATAGCTACAATATGATTACTTTGAAAGTATCCAGAACGTGCGCTTGGTCTTTTAGAATGGTATGTCTTAAACATCCAACCATGAAATATGAATAGTATGATCACTATGTTGAGGGCTAGTGTGAAACACTGCAGAACAAACTTCATAGTTTACACTTTTGTCCATGTCCAAGCTCTGCATATCAGTATCTTTGTAAGCACATCTGTAAAAGCAGATATTGAATAGTTTATTATTTACTCTAACAGGCAATGATGGAGGACATTGCTAGTTTTGAAGAACGACTCAACAGTCTTAAGCTGAAGGGAGAGACTCTGGTTCTTCATTGTGCTGAGCATTTGCAGGCAAAGTTCAAGCAAAATATCCAGACCCACTTACAAGGAACAAGGGATAGCTACTCTGCTATTTGTAGCACTGTCCAGAGAGTAAGTATTGTTGCTTTAAGAGCCTGCATACCTATATTGGAAAGACACTATATTAGCTGCCCCATCTTCTCTAGGATGGCCTGGGTATAGTTTGGTGATGGTGATAAATCTTTTTTTTTCTAGCAAACAATCACATCATAAGGATTCACTGCACAAGCATGATATTAATATACAGTATTAAAATTACCCTTACCATGGCTCAAGGCCATTTAAAGACTACTGTTTTTTTCCTGAACATGTGTATGGTTATGGGTGTTGCACCCCCAGGTAAAAAAAAAAAAAAATATATCTAAAATTTTCACCTTGGTGTCAAGATGCTCTAGCATAGATTTGCCCATGTCTGCAATATAATTTGTAAGTTTTCTATGCAAAGCCTTTTTTTTATATATTTTTATTTTTCTTACCTCCCTAGCAGTATGAATAATTTGTTTATGTATATTGAAATTTCCTACCCAGGCTGGGAGGCTTGGGACCAGGCAGTCCTAACAGGTTACTTGTTTTAACCCCTTTGTCAAATTTAAAAACCCATTGTGGCCCTTAAGGAAAAAAGTTTGCCCACCCATAATGTAGATCCATTGACATTGAAGTCAGGAAATGAAATTTTGAGAAATGTGTAGACTTACTGTAGATATTTGTTAAATTGTTCCATTTTGATTAACTTGTTCATCAAATACATTTTTATTAGAAATATGTTCAGCAATCGCCTTACACTTAAATCATAATGTCTGAATGCAGGTTTATTTAAGTTTGGAGAATGAACTCCAGAAACACGTCAGTCACCAAGACACACTGCTGCAGTGCCAGGCCTGGCTGTCCTCCGTGCAGAAAGACATAGAACCTGGCACCAAAGCTCCTCTCAGTTTGGCTGAAGCAACAAAGAAGGTTAGTTGAAATTATTTGTAATGTTTATTGATAATTTATCTACCATCAGTACTAGCATTAAGTGCTGTAATGAAACTGGTTTATTGTGAATAGCAATTGTTTGTGCTAAAGGTACTAATTTATCATGGCATTATGTGTATTCATCCAGGCGAAGATTTTCAGGACTCTGCAAGAACAGGCCAACACGTATTTGGATCTCTTATGTACTGCTTGTGACTTGTCTGATGGTGCTGTGAAGAATGTAGCAATCAACGTTCAGCAAACAAAGCAAACAGTAAGAAGTTTGCTGCCTGTAATTCCGGCAAATGACCTATATATCTGGGGCACACAAAGATCCTATGCTAGCCTTTCCCTTACCAGGTTACAAGCTACAGTAAAGAGGGACTATAAAAGCTTATGAAAAGGCAGAGGTGAAGCATTCAGGATGTGTGCATTGCAAATTCCATTGGGTTCTCCAACATACCCTATAGAGCCCCTATCTAATAGTTATAGTACAAATCCCTTGGATCTATCAACAACCATGTAGTATTACTCCCTGTGTGATAGTATACATAAGAAATTATTTATTTAAATGTAAATTTTCTAGTTTTAGAGTAGTCAAGTAATAGAACTTTTTATTGCTGTCTTTGTACCTGTGAGAGATTGCGTATATTAATGTTGATGCATAAAATGCTGAGACAAAAAAATCTAAATATTACAGTTATCAATGGAGCGGGAATGGAGGAAATGTCCTCCAAGTGATAATGAGACCCTTAAATTACAAAGTTTTAGTAACATTGGTTATACAATGAGAAACAAACTCTAGAGTACTTATCCACCATCAGAGGAAGGGAATACTGTTCTTCCATGTATAACATAATAAACATAAAAATATTTCTTCAATGTCTCAAAGCAATCTGCACTCTGCACAACATTGTTAGGTTGCTTATTGGAAACTAGCCACAAATGAAAACTCCTGACAGACGCTGTCTTGGTTGATGTTTCATTGTCTAAACAGATTGAACAGAGAATGATGGTGTCTCAGGATCTGGTGACTGGTTGGGAAGAGGTTAAACATTTGAAGGCGGAGCTTCAAGCATATTTCCAGGAGGCAGGACAGCAGATTCAGAATATGAAGAGGAGAAGAGCAGAGCTGGAGATTAAACTGGCACAGAACATGGTATCACAGCTTAAGGTACGGAATTGTTTCCTTTCTGTGTGATTGAATAGACTTTAAATACCTGGACAAGTTCAGCCTATGGTATACAGTATATGCTTTCTAAAGTCTGGCAGAATGGTTTTCCAGATAAGTATTTACAGGTATCTGTGAAATCCAGAGAACTAGAGAATGTGTTTTCTAAACCATTATACTGTGTAACTTTTAGAAATTGTTACAGTTGCAATGAGCCATGAAAACTGCACAAGGTAGAGAGTTGCTAACAACAACAACAACAACCAGATTTCCAAATTTTATTTAATGGAAACATTACATTGGATCTTTTAAGGATGCCATTAGGTGTCATCTTTGCTTCTACTTTTAGTTTCAGTGGGTATTATTGGGTATATAAAATGTATGGAGTATTGCTATGCTTCTGCTAAAAATGATAGACTAGAAATATAAAGTGGTCAATGTTTCCTATTTTAGATAGAATCTACTAAAATAATAATTTTTTAACTGTCTGTGTCCCCACTGGAGAGACCAAATTCTGTTGTCACACTGCAAGTCAGTTAAATGTAACTTTTCAGGGGTATTGTCCCTGTAGGTATATTACACTCTGCATACATATTTTCTAGAATAGTACCTTCATGGAGTGCCCATTATGAGGGAAAATAACAGAGTAACACATTATTTAGACGAGGGAGTTCTAATCTACGTGCTTTTATTTCCAAAAGCTTTACATACATACCCACAGACGAAGTAACTGTATGCCAATGGTGGTTAAAAAGTACTGTATTTTTCAGACTATAAGATGCACCTGACCATAAGAGGCACCCAGTTCTTAGAGCAGGAAGACCAGAAAAAAATATTTGAAGTGTTCAAATTATTAGGGGGAAAAATCCCCTGCAGTACCAACTTCAGCCACAACTACAAAATGGTGTCACTAGAGAACACACTTAACATCACACACGGGAAAGAGCGAGGGCACGGGGGAAGCTGCTTGCATGTCTCCCCTCTAGGCTGTGTGTGTGAGGAAGCTGCCCACACACAGCTCTGCATTGCTTATATCAGCAGGGCTCTTTTTGGGAGTGAAAGAGTGCATATTAACCTCCCTAGAGCACTGCCCATAGATACAAAGTACACTGCCTGTCATCTCCTTCCTCCCTCTGCCCCTCTCCACACAGCCGGTGTCATTAATGATGCCGGCTGTGTGGGCGGGAAAGCCGGCGCTCCTACATTAACATGGAGGTCTATGGCTGCATGAAGACAATCGCTGCAGCTTTCCGTGGGTGTATTGGATACACCCGATGCCCGCTTCCCCTGCGGTTGGGGTGACCCTGAAGGCGAACGAACAGGAACAGGAAAATATGGTATTTAACCTCTGCTAGCTAGCATTTTTATAGAATTGTACTCTACCTTGCTCTCCCTTTTGATGTTATTTTTTCTGTCTGCCAGGAATTCAATCAGAAGCTTCAGTCTCAGCAAGATAAGATCACCAGCTTTACAGAAAAAGTTAACTGGTTGACCAAGGGGCAGGAGTCTCCAGAGCATGCAGACATTGGGCACCTAAGCAACCGCTGGCTGGACTTTTGCTTTCAAATTAACAATTTACTTCAGCAAAGGGAAGAGGATCTGCAGAGAACACGTGACTATCATGATCGTCTCGGCTTGGTGGATGTTTTTCTGGAAAAGCTAACCACTGAATGGGATAACTTGGCCAGGTAACCAGAGTACTTAGTAATGTTGCTTTGAAGGTAGAGAGCTCATACAAGTGCAGGTCAAAGTCTATGAGAAGTTTAATGCACAAAGCCTAGCAGTAGGAGGCTATGTGATTGCAAAATAAATACTAATAAAGTCAAATCAGATATATTTTTGTATTGTTGTTGTAGGTAAATAACATAAATTGTCAGAGGTAAAACATGACATGTCAGGAGACATTTACACTCTGAGAAAAGTTTCCATAAACATCTGTAAAACATTGGTGTCAGAAAAATCGAATTATTGGTCTGGAGCATAATTGTCTGAAATTCCTTTTTGTTACAGGTCAGATACTGAGAGTACAGCTGCACACCTTGAAGCCCTGAAAACATTGGCATCTGTGCTTCAAGAGAGAAGGTTTGCACTTGAGGACCTTAGGGAACAAAAGCAAAAAGTAACTGAACATCTGAATGGAGATGACAAAGAATTGGTTAAAGAGCAAACCAATCACTTTGAGCAGCGATGGACTCAACTCGAAGAGCTGGTAAAAAATAAAATCCAGACCTGTGCTACAACTTTGGAGCAGTTGAGGTTAGTCCATTCTCGTCTGCAAGATTTAACTGAGTGGGCTGAAGACCAGCAGCCTACCATCTCAGAAGCTTTAAAACAAAGTCCACCTCCTGAACTTGCTCAGAATTTACTCATGGACCATCTGACTATCTGCAGTGAAGTCGATACCAAACAACTGTTATTAAAAAATCTGATTAAAGATGCTGACAAAATTATGGGCAATTTAGGACTGAATGAAAGGCAACATCTTCAGAAGGCTCTTTTGGACTCACAAAAACATGTAGACTGTCTGTGTGACTTGGTCAACCAGCGTAAGAGACATTTAAACAAGGCCTTGTCTGAAAGAGCACAGTTTTTAATGGCAGCATATCAGGCCTTGAACCAAATTCAGCAGCATGGGAAGAAATGTATATTTCAAGAATACATATGTCTCCACCCTGATGATGTTAGCAAGCAAATCAGAACCTGCAGAAATACTCAAGCTGGGTTGAAAGCCTATCAGGTTGATATCAACTGCCTGTGGAACCAGGGCAGGGAATTAATGAGAGAAGCTACTGAACAAGAAAAGACTGAAGTTTTGGGAAAATTGCAAGAGCTTCAAAATGTTTTTGATAGTGTGTTGCAAAAATGTGGACAGAGGCTCATTGAGCTTGAAAAGAGCCTAGTTTCAAGGAAGCATTTTAAAGAAGATTTAGATAAAGCATGTCACTGGATAAAACAGGCAGATGTTCTAACATTTCCTGAGATAAATTTAATGAATGATGATTCAGAGCTCTACTTACAGCTGTCCAAATACCAACAAATTCTTGAGCAGGCTCCGGAGTATGAAAATCTTTTACTTTCGTTGCAGCAAAATGGTCAGGAGATTCTCCCATCACTAAATGAGGCTGATCATACTTATTTAGATGAAAAACTGAATTATTTGCCACAACAATGTAATTACGTTGTAAAAATAGCAAGAGAAAAGCTTGGTAAGGTCCAGGAAGCAATAATTATGCGTAAAGAATATGTTTCCCTAATTGATTTGACAAGCAAGGCTTTGAAAGAACTGGAAGACCACTATTTACTCATGAACAAAGTTCCTTCCAATCTTTTAGCTGAGGAAGCATTGGCACTTCGGCAAGACTATAATTCTCTGTTAAACGAAGTTGTGACTCTTGGCACAGCAGTTAATGAACTTAATCAAAAGAAAGAAATCTTCCGTAGCACAGGGCAACCATGGCTTCCTGATGAAATGCTCCAAGTTGTAAGTCAGTATCATAAGTTAAAAAGAATGATAGAACAGAAAGTTGGCCAGTTGACAGACACTATAGTTGCCTATAGGAAGTACAACGATCTTTGTTCAAAGCTTAACATTAAATTTGAGGCACTGCGCAATGAACTAGAACAAGTAAATGTGGAGACACTTCCAGCTCAGAATAAGCTGAAAAGTTACCGCACATTGGCAGCCAATTTACAGGATGCTGGAACTCTACTGAGGCGGATTACAGAACAGTTAGAGGAAATGTCCTCAATGCTTGAACCTTCAGCAAGTGAATCTGCTGACCTGCAAGTACAACAGTGGCATGAAATGTTAAAGCTATGGAGCTCAGTGGTAAAGGAGAGAATGGGAGAAAGTGAAAACCGATTTATGGAGAGTATAGACTTTCATACGGAGATCTGCCGTATTCTCGAGTGGTTAAGGCAAATGAAAGTGGAGCTGAACGAACCTCAGCTTTTGGATGGAAAACTGGAAAACATACAGGAAGAAATTAGAAAGTTGCAAATCCAACAAGAAGAAATGGTGTCCAGTTTAAGAATAATTAATGCTTTATGTCTAAGAGAAAAACAGAAGTACCTGAAAGCAAAGGAGTTTGTTCCAGCTGATCTAGAAAACAGCATGGCTGAGTTGTCTGAACTGGAAAAGGAAATCAGTGAAGGAATCACTGGAAAGCAGGTTTGTGTTTTTTTTTTCTTTGCACTTCAAACCATAAACATGACCCCTGTATTTGTCTTGGTGGCCATTTTTATCTAGACTTTCCTATTAAATCTACCCCAATGAAATACAGATGGCAGAGAAAATACACTGTTTAATGCTACAATTCAAGCACCTAATCATAGAAAGGGAATTCACCCATATGTTGAGTGACTGTAGATCAAGCAA
This sequence comes from Ptychadena robeensis, assembly GCA_036250615.1. NCBI lineage: Eukaryota > Metazoa > Chordata > Amphibia > Anura > Ptychadenidae > Ptychadena > Ptychadena robeensis. The sequence goes on along the minus strand of CM070035.1, from coordinate 121,874,028 downwards.
AGTTGTTTCTATAGAGTCTTCCAATGTCAGAATAGGAAAAGAAAATATTATTTCTGAAAGGGCAGCTTTAACCTTAGTAAAAAACAGTTTACCAAGACTCACAAAAGGACTCGGTTTATATCAAATACATGCCTTCTTCTTGTGATCATCAAAGAGTGGAGCTGGACATCACTGCTTAAACATAATTATCAATGGTTTGCTTTCTCTCTCTCACCCTGCTGAATAAACAACTAAAGAACTAAAGCATCACACTGACTTTACCATTTATAATTGCAAAGGTACAGTTTCTGTATACTTGAAGATACACAGTAACCTAACATGTTCAAGTCATAGTGTCTTCATACAGAACATAATATGTTGATGCTATGTTTCCCCTGTTTTCATTGGTGCTGCATAATTCCAGTGTCAGATGATGTCAGAGGCATTTGTTAATATATAATAGAACTTGAGCCTAGTGGTGGAAGAGGTGATGAATAAGGTGGTGAATGAAAGACAATTAAAAAAAATCACTGTATATACTCATGTATAAGCTGACTTTTTAAGCCCAGAAAATGGACTGAAAAATCTCCTCATCTTATACTCGCTGAATTCCAGGCATTGGCAGGCTCTGTGAAGCTCCGTTCTGTTTCCGACACCAACTGATGTAATGAAAACAAACAGCACCACACTGCCATCTGGTGGATGAATAATGTTACTAGTGGCCTGTTTATTAATTGCTGGAGAAGGAATTTAATAGAAATTCAAATAGAACACTCCACAACTTATGATTCAAAATGAAAATAAGTTTCCATGGGATGTATTGGTCCCAATAATAATAAAGACTTTTTACATGGAAATTTATTTTCAGGTTTGAACATAAGAATTTCCTGTAATAACAATACACCTGTGTTCTCTTAACCTTATTGAGGTTGTGGCACTAACATAAATTCTGTTAGGTACCTCTGCTTATACTCGAGTCGGCTTATATCTGAGTATATACGGTATGGCATTTACTGCATTATATATATATATATATATATATATATATGTATATATATTCAAACTGATACATTTTCCAATGATAACTATTAACAATAGTATTATTTTTATTTTTTGGCCTTAAGACAACTCTTGACAAGATGTACATTGCAAGTCACCGATATCACCAAGCAGTGAAGTCTGCTTCTGACTGGCTTAAAGAAGCTCAAGAACTACTCCAACAAAATGAAAATGGTGTGGATATTGAGATAGCTGAAGAAAGTCTTCAAATCTGCACAGAATTCTTTAGTACGGAAAGCAAATTCAATGGACTTCTTGATGAACTTCGAACTCTCTTTTTGGAGCTTGATGTTTGCGTGCACAAACCTGGCCAAGATCATTTGAAACAAACTGTAGCTTCTCTGAAAAGGAAAGGAAAGGAAACCAAGGACCTAGCCCAAGTTCAGTTAGATCTGCTAAGAAGGTACTATAGCTTTTCTTGTATGTAATTAAGTTGTTTATATCTGCAACTACATATATATGGTTGAGTATACAAGTAAAGCTTGTTATAGTACAGCGCTGAACATGCCTCCATCTTGGAGATTGGTCCTTACTTCCAGCTTTGGTTGGATTGTTTTTTTTCAACTGCCCTTTATGTCTTCTCCATGTATTTCTATAGAGTATCTAGTTAATAGATACAATTTTAAAAACGTTATTAAGCATGATCTTATTGCTATGTTGTTGATGTCTAATGTAAATTTGTTAATCACAGATGCACCGTCCAGTGGAATTTATACCAAGAGGAAAGACACCAGGTTATCATGTCTTTGAATGAGTCTGAGAAAAAGTTGTCTAAGTTTTGTGTGGCTAAGGATGCTTCATGTCACAAAGCAGAGGAGAAGCTTCTGGCTCACAAGGTAAGTCATCATTGACTTATGATAAGCTTAAGCTAAAGCACAAAGACATAGTAAAAAAAAAAAAAGACATAGTAGACTTCATTTGATCAAATGTTCACATATTGGCAGATGGTTTTCGAAGTGTGATTATCAACCACAAGTCAATGACCTTGATTGGGTACAGAAATAGCCCCCCTCTCTTCTAAAGCATTATCATAATGCATGACATGAATACAGAGGATTTATAATATTATTGATAATATAATTTTGTGTGTTGCCATCTGTGTTTTGAAACGCACACATAGGAAACCTGTGTATCATTCCCACTAATATGGTGCAAACATTTTTAAATCACCTTGCTGTATTGCCTTTGATTATCCTATTAACTTGTTTGTGATCTAACGCACAGCAATCGCAGGGGAATCGCAATGTGTATAGCTGGCTTAACACTACCCAAATTCAAAAAAAGTAGATGACTCCCAAAAATAGATTCATGTGAACATTTATTCAATTATATAGGATTTTAAGTGTTTTTTCTAAAGCTACCAAAATTTCCTCCATTGTTTTTTTTATTTTCTAGACTTTGGTAACACTGGTCAATTCTTTCCATGAGAAAATCACTGCTCTGGAGGAGAAGGCTTCAGCAATGGAAAAACTAGGTAATAATGCCAGCAAAGCAACTATCAGCAAGTCAATGACTACAGTGTGGCAGAGATGGACCAGGCTCCGCAGTACAGCCCGTGAGCAGGAGAGGATCCTTGAGGAGGCTGTACAAGACTGGAAGGAACTCAGTGATAAGGTACAAACTCTCACTATGGGTGCTTTGCAGCCATACTTTATAGGCAGCAATTACTTTTAAATGAAATTGTATTTAATAAGTACTGTACATATCTGGTACAAATTACTGTAATTTCATGAAAGTGCGGTACATATCTGGTACAAATTGTCTCCGTTTCCTGAAAGTGTTGGGTTTATTTCCATGAACCCAGGCACTTTTGCACTAATATCCTGTTTGTTTCTATAAATTACTCTGTGTTAAAACATGAAATGTTAGTTATTTAAAAATAGTAATATTTGATAGGACATTCACATTTATACTTCATAACAGCTCTGAAGTTTCAGAACTGTATTGTAAATACTTGCTGTACTGGTCATATATATGGACAGTTCAGGCCTCCTTGCTAAAATCCAAAACATCCTTATTGGATAAAACAAAGACCCATCCATATCCCTCTCTGCAAGCAGAGAAAAGAGCAAGATGAAGAAGGGCTTCTGGGTATGTGGGAGCATGAAACCACCCTCATGTGGCTGTGTTTAGGGTTAGGCCTGAGCATCCAAAGTGAAATAGAGATGGTCACAACATTTTGACAATTTATTTGGAAGTATATTGCACAGGGCCTTTTATCACTAAAATTGCTGGAGATGTAGATATCGGTTTTGGGAACATTACTAAACAAGAATTGTTATATCACATGTAGTTTTCATACTTTAACAGTGGAGAAAATTATATTGATTGCTCCTCTTCACCAAACTGCATTGTAAGGTCTAGGTCTAGGAATGAGTGTCTATTAGGGTGTCCATAGGAAGAAGTCTAAGACAAACCAAAAGTTTAAGCAGCCTGGTTTGTATTTTCAGATACAGCAATCCACCTTGACAATTGACCAGCTTCAGGAACGCCTGCCAGAGAGCAGCACGGAAAAGGCAACGAAAGCAGAACTTATTGAGCTGCTAGAGAACCATGAAACTTTCTCTCGCGAGTTGGAACAGGTGTTCTCGGCAGTCAGTCGTCTTAGACAGCATGCAATGAATGGTGTCCTGCGAGATGTTGCATCTGAACCAGCTGCCTTTGAAGACCTTCCAGTTATTCAAGAAATGAAAGCCATGCTTGACAGATGTTCAAAGTAAAATAATCTCAAATCTTCTATAATTTTTAGCCTGTCAATGTACTTTTAATATTTTTTTCAGTCTTCATATTCATGCTGTGATGGGTGGCCAACTCAATGCAGTTTGAATGCAACCTTGAGTAAAGAGGGCTTTTGTACACTGGCACGACCAGTTAGCGCCTCTTTTAATGTTCGCCAGTCGGTTTTCAGGCTTTTCCTCCGAGAGACCTGTCACAGGGTCAATATCAAACAATATTTCACGATCTGTCAGTCAGCTGCGGACATGTCTGGACGCTTCTGTCTGCGAGCGCCTGCAAACTTGGAAATATAGTGATAGACTGAAATATAGAAAAAATCTGTTGATTTTAGAACCATGTGAAATCATACTGTATATGAATTGCATATCAAGAGTGATCCTGATATGAACCCAGTCTAGGTGTTGGACTATGTGTTTTTTTTCAGATCCAGGGCTTTTTCCAGGTCAAAACTAATCCCCCTGGTTGTTTGGAGCTTTCTAACTGCTGCTATTTAGAGCTTAACAACTGTGGATTTGGAATTTCTCAAATCATATTTTTCATGTTTTTGATCTCTTAAAGTATGCAACAAAAAGTAAAGAAGAGCAAGAAGCTTGTAGAACAAGAATTGAAGGAACGCCAAGATGTGGAGAAAGAGCTTAATGCAGTTAAATCCTGGATCAAGGATACTCAGGACAACCTGCTGAACTCTTCATCAGACATGGACATGCAGGTGGAGGACTGGCAGGTACCCTAATCATGGAAAATTCCTATAGTTTGCCCCCTACCACTGCCAGGCATTCTTATTGTAATAACATTTTAAAATAAAATCATTAACTTTATCAATTAACCTAATTTCGGACCCAGAAAGAAGTAAGGCTGGAGTCAATTAGAGTTTGAAATTGATTTAAAAAAAGGCAAACTATTGTTTGACACAGAATTAAAGAATTACCAAATTTTATTGTCTTAAAAAGGGTCATGATGAGTCATGAAAAAAAAGGGTCATGATTTCCAGCTTGCTTGATTTTCATACCAATGAATATTATATCTGGTTTCCAAATATTATGCGTATTATTTGTTTCTCCTATATAATTTATATGAAAAGTGAAACACCACTTACCTACATAGGGCAGGGAGGTCATCTTCAATGATTAATTTGTTGTTTTTTTTTGTATAGTTTTAAAGTATTTTTCATAAAAAAATTGGCAATTGTATAAACAAACCATCTGTATGTCAAGTATACATACCTTCAGTATATGCTTTATAGGACTCTTATTTGGCACTCATTTGATTAAAATTTTTGATTAATTATTTTCTCAGAGTCTTCAGGATGAATTGAATTCTCGTCGTTGCACTGTGGAAAAATTGTCTGAAGAGCAACAGAACAAATATTTGGAGATGTATGCTATTCTTCCATCTGAACTCTCATTACTGCTTGCTGAGGTGGCATTAGCACTTGCAAATGTAAATGAGGAGGTAATGTAATACTAAGCTTTTATTTATGTAATAACAGTACTGTCCTGTTCATTTTATTGGTTTAAAATTTCATGTTCATTTCCAAGTCCAGCAAGCATAGGCCAGTGTTAGTTTTCTCTATTTGCTTTTAATATGTAGTGTTCACCAGACAAGTAGGGCATGCTTACTGTCTAGGATAACATGGGAGCGGTTGTTAATATCTGACTACTACTGCCTCCCAATAGTCCACACACTGTGTGCTACCGCTGCACACTGTGGCGGACTAGAGGTTTCAAGGTGGCTGTAGACTGACAGCAGGTCCTTACCCAGAGGGTGGTGCAGCTTCCAGTGACACAACCGGACGCTCCCGCAGTAAACAACCTGTCAAGATCAAACTTTTCAGACAAAAACAAAAGTATTAAAGAACAATCTAAAAATGGTAAAAGTCATTGTTTTCTCTCCATTAAACTGTAATGTGTCCATCCTCTAGATTCAGATAAAGCAGAGAGAAGCACAGCAAAATCAAGTACTCTGTCAGGAGCTGAGCCAGCAAGCTGCAGAAGTTGAACAGGAGTTGAGAATCATTTTGGAAAAATTAAAAGAAAAAGCAAGCGATGTGACTCAAGTTAGAAAAGATCACAAGGTATGCAAGGTCTGATGCTATGTGCAAATGGGATATGCTGATTTGTTTTTCATGTCAGGTGTAAATATTAGCTACATTATGGCTCATATATGTGTCATCATACCTGCCTTCTGTCAGAAGTGACAGTTTATATACATGAACTAAGGTTGTATATAGCATTTCGCTACACTTTATTTACATGTTTCTATTTATGGTTCTTCCTTCCTTGCACAGATCTTATGTGAAGAGTTAGACAAGTGCAATATAAAGCTGGTGGAACTGGACGCAGCGGTGCAGGACTTTAGTGAGCAAAGTCACACACTGGCAAAGCAGCTTGTGGACAAAGTGGCAATGCTAACTGAACTACAACAGCAAGCCAGCAAAGAGGCTGAACACAAGACGGGCAGAGTAAAACAGGTACAAAACTATTACTTGTTATCTTGTGTAAATGTGTATTTATATGTGAGAATTTGTACAAACGTAGAAGGATTATATGTATATTAATTAAACGTGTGTGTTCAGAATTGCTTTCAATTTTCACAAAATGCCATCCTGTTTTTGGGTCCTAACATACCTGACAGGATACTGCTGGCATTTGCAGATTTATTTGTTTACGTATTATCCATCAAGAAAAACATTAAATTTTTTACAGGCTGCAGTTCAACTAGAGGAATACAACGAAATGCTAGAATTTATCCTGCGTTGGATAGGGAAGGCAAAGATATTAGTGCACAATCTCATCACATGGAACTCAGCATGTCAGCTCCGTGATCAGGCAATGGTTCATCAGGTAATGGAATCAACAAATAGATCACTTTGGGTTTCATCTGTTAGATTTTATATAATATTTTTGCTGAAATTAATTTAGGGATATATTGTTGCTAAACAGAGCCCTACTATTCTCTAGATCAGGGGTGTCAAGCTCAATTACATTTAAAAACAAATGCGCTGTGATTGCAGGTCAGTGGTTTACAGGCAACAGACAGCAGGTAAATAAACCCTGGATTATCACATGCTGCTGCACTAGGTATTCGGATTTTTCGAATATTAATCGCCAATATCGGCAATTCGGAAATTCGCGAAGATGGTGAATATTCGCAATTCCGGATATTCAGTATTTTTTTCCCATTACGCAATGCAAGTGGACGAATGGGAAGGCTGCAACAAGAGCTTAGCAACACCATTAACAGTTTTTTAATTGAATATTGGGGTGATGCGAATATTGCGAAAATCTTCACTTTTGAAAATTCGCGCCATGTTAAACATATATTGTTAAAGGTCCCTACACATCGAATCTTAAACACTCAAAGTGTAAAACTATAGCACATGTTGCAGTCCAAATATAATTACACTGTGGGCTTTTTGTGGGAGTTTGACATGCCTCCTTCAGATGAATTTACCTCAATATGAGGTAAATTGAAGGTGTTGGTTAGGTAAAGGATCTTGAAGCAGATCTATTCTTTATGATCTAATTTTTTTCTGTTCTGCTGAAAAGGTTTGTTATCTGCAAATCCAGCTAGCAGAAATATTGTCTTTCTCATAGACGCTTTATCTTACCCCGTAGTCATCTGAAGGAGTCCTAAAGCATGACATACTGATGCTAATTACAACAACTTACTTTTTAATGAGCCTGCAGGCACAAAATCACTGTTACTAACCCCTTGAGATGCTCTAGAGGCTGTGTGACTTATATATCAGTTCAAGTTTCCCATCCATCCAAATTCCCCCATATTAAAAATGCATGTCCCGGACATGAATCATACATTATGAATGCTAATAAGAATTATAGAAATGGGCACCCCTATATGTGGTGTTGATGGAAAGGCATGCTGCTGTTACTTAGAAGATTGTCACACTGCAATATTAAATGTTCCTTGCTTCAATATGTACACAACTACTTGCCTTCTACTGCCTTTATCCATGTGAATAGACAGAAATCACTGAACCTTTGCACAGATGATGTATAAATTGGATTGTATCAGTATACTGAATATTTTAACCATACTAAAAAGACTTTTAATATGTTTTATGCTTTCCTCATAGGCTATGTTGGATGAGTCTAGAGATATTCGCAGTGATCTGGAAGCAATGAATGAGAAAATAGACTACTTGTCAAGTGTGTACCAGACTGAAGGATTGCATCAGCAAGTATCAGAACTAGGACGAGAAACTGAAGAACTACAACAAACAATTAAACAAAGATTGCAGAGCCTTCATGATGCAGCTGAAGTAAGACTTCTGTTACAATACAACGTCTAAGAATAGTTTATTGTGGTAATACAAGTCTTCATTTTGCCATGTAATGGAAAAGTGTAGAGTATACCAACTTTCTATATATAAAATAATAAATTAGAGAAAAAAACAGATAGGTGTTAACCAGGCCTTGAGGTTTTCTGTTGGCTCCATACTTCTAAGCCTAAAGCTGGGCATAGACATTCCGATGCTGTGCGTGCTCCCACATCCCTTAGGGATCGGGTCGTGCAGGAATTGGATGCAGCAACTAATGAGGATTGGGTTAAAATCAGCCGTCATGTCGGATCGCACAGTTTTCCGACAGGACGGTGAATTTTAATCCGATCCCATTAGTTTGTCTAGGGAGGGCTGCCCCCAGCAGAAGTAATGAGCTGCACATAAAGAGTGCCGTCTAATTCTCGGCACTAGCGGGTGGGCGTGATGACGTCAGATAAGGAATAGACAGTAAATGGTACTGTCTATTCCCAGCTTTAGGTTCCTACCTAGATTTCTCTGTTTAATGAAACAGAGTGGGCCCTACAACCTAGGTCTTTTAGAACCTTAACCTTCTGAGCGTCTGGCCCGAGTTAACTCGGGCTGAGTTTCATGCATCATGAAACTCAGTCCCAGTTAACTAGAGCCGCGCTCTAGGTATCGCCGTCTTCCTACGGCGGTCGGGAGCACCGGCATGTATGCCGATGCTTCCAGGTCCGCCCCCGATCGCGTCACCAGTGACGCGAAGGGGGCGGGGGTAGGTGGCGCCATAGGCCTCCGTCAAACTGGAGGGGCGTCGCTTTTCTTCAGCATAAGTCCGGCGTCTCCAGTGACGCCGGGCTTATGTTAATGACCTCCAGCTGAGCAGGAAATCACGGCGGAGCATATTGTGCTCCGCCGCGATTGCCCGTGGCACGGTTATGAAAAAAACGTGCCACGTGGCAAACGCTCAGAGGGTTAAGGAAGCGAAAAACTAAACTGATGGCATTGCAGGCACAAAGGATAAACATTCAAAAGTTCTATATGTAAAAAAGTCTTTATTTTTATTGGACTTAGTAGTAAACAAAATGATAAATATATCGATTTAAAAATGTATAATCTCACATTGGTATTACACCATATTGCAATAAACAATTCCAGTTCGTAACAAGGCTTCCATATAGGTAGTCTCTCTGTTTAATGATTGAGCACTGGGGTTCCAGCTACAGGAATAGAGGCTTATGACAGTTTGGGCCTCAATTATGTGTAATTTTGCAGCCTGGTGTATGATCCTCTGAGTCGCTTAATGTTGTCTTGATTTAATTTACAATGACCAGGATATGAAAAAGTTTGAAAGTGAAGTGAGAGCTTTACAAACAGCGTTGGCAAAAGCCCAATCTACGCTGACGTCTCCAGAGCTTGGGCGCTTGAGTCTTAAGGAGCAGCTTTCTCATCGTCAGGTGAGTTTTATCTTTAAAGTTTCCGATTCAATTTAGGTTCAGTTTCAAATATGTATCATAAAATTTCGTATGCTTATGTTTTTATTTTACAGCATCTGCTATCCAAAATGGAGTCTTTGAAGCCAAAGGTGCAGGCTGTTCACGTTTGTCAGAGTGCCTTAAGAATCCCTGAAGAGGTGGTCACCAGTCTTCCTATATGCCGTACGGCTGTCAGGTTGCTGGAGGAGACCAGCCGTCTTCAACATACAGCTATCCAACAGTGCAATATAATGCAGGTAACTACTTTTACAAACTGCACTTACATGGTTCCAAGTGAATGTTTTGCATTTTTTATTTTATGTATCTATTTTACCTATAGGAGGCAGTAGTCCAGTATGAACAGTATGAGCAGGAGATGAAACATTTGCAGCATCTCATTGAGGAAGCACATCGGGAATTACAAGATGCAAAAGTAACAACTAACAACATCCAAGAGCTACAGATCCAAATTAAACGACATGAGGTACTCCTTATTATTTTTTGGGGTCTATGTGTATTGTTTTTTGGTCTGTTGATGTTAATTTTTTTGTTCTATTTTTGTAAATTGTATTTGCCATGCAGAAATTATTTAAATTGCAAACAAATCCTATAGCTGAGCTTCCCACACAACAACAGGTTCACAGGTACCTTGAGCACTGTTTACAATGCTGCTAGATTGTCATAGCACACAAACATTTGAATCTCAGAGGAGGCTATAGTAACAAAAATGAGTCCACAACACTGTAATCTTTGTGTTCATTTTTGAGCATTGCAGGAAATATCCTATTCAGAATTTACAGAAAGCAATATTGCAGCCAAATGAAATGTAATTGGTATGGATGAGGAATCCATAAAGAGTTCTGAGGTGCATGGCTTGTACAGAAGGAAACAGTTACTTATTGCCCAGTATATATATTTACAGTCACAAAAAGTGTAAGGTCTGAGGGAAAGGAGAGACTCTGGTACCAACATGTACTCACTAGCGTAGGGATGTAAAAATTAGTTCTTTACATTTTATTTAAGACATAAATCCCACAGACGTGTCTTTTATTGTATTATACTTTGCTTGTTCCATATTCACTATTTAACCTCCTGTGCGTTAAATGCTTGCACGACTCCCTGCCCTCCAGGAGGTGCCGAACACATCCTCGGTGTCACTGGTGTGCTCTTAAAAGACGATGCCACTCCATTAACACGGAGGTCAATGGTGCCTCGTGCCTGACATCACCGAAAGCATCAGTGGGTATGCTACTGCTCAGAATTAGTATCTTAAAAGAGGTCACCTTCTGGTACTTCTGCTATTATTGTGTATATTATCCAGTTGCTGGGCTATATGGGTACACAAACAATCAGAGATGGATTTAGACAGAATTGGTGCCTAGACAACATAGAAGCCTCCCCTCGATTAGTATCAATTAGTATTGCCAGTACTGGCATGGCTCCATTATACAACTGTCTATAAATACATTCACCGTGGTGAAACAATAGGCAGGTAAACAGCTTTGACCAGTTGCTCTGGCCCCCTGGTTTACCAAAGAAACCTTGAACAAACATTTTGTTGCAACCAATTAAGCTTAAATGTATTGTACTATGGTCATGGTGAATATTAAATCGTTTATATATAATATGGAGAATCATTTGTGGCCTCTGTATGGAATTTAGTTAAAAACGGTACAGTGCCCATGCTTTAGACACACTTAATAACAATTAAATAACAGTTATTGCCCCCTTTTGTTCAGTATTTCTCCTGTCTTCTCATTGTTTTAAGCTTGGCTATGAGCTGAGCGTTGCATATTTCATGCTGCTAGTCATCACATGACTTCATTACAAAGCCGGAGACATGAGCCATCTGGGGGTCAGCTTATACTTTTCAGTATTAAGTGACCAGAATCTTGCCAGTTTGGCTTCTCCGTCTGTCTTTCGATTTGCTGCCTTTGAAATTGGTCTTGAAAACTGTTCGGCCCTTTCCTCTTTTCTGCTGCAGCTTGGTAGTTCTGTGGTTTCCCTGTATTGTGAGATGCAGCTTGGCTTAGTTCATTTTCACAGTCAACAACATCCTGCCTCTTAGTCGCTGCTGATGGATGATGCAGGGCCTGTAAGCTGATTTCATTGGCCGGACGCACCCAGCCTATATGCCTGCCTGAAGCACAATGAGAGCTTGATTTTTTTTTTGTTTCACGTTCCTCTCTATGTTTCCTGCCAGACTAAATTAAAAATGTGTTCGCAGGAGCTAGCAAAAAAAATCAAGGGCTATCAGGACCAGATAGCGTCGCTGAATTCCAAATGTAAGATGTTAACCATGAAAGCCAAACACGCTACAATGTTATTGACTGTAACTGAAGTGGAGGGACTGACAGAAGGAATGGAAGAACTGGATGCTGAACTCCTCCCTGCACACTCTGCTCACCCGTCAGTTGTTATGGTAAGGCCTTTGATCACATTATCTCCTATTGTATGAGCTGCAATACATGAAGGCAGGAACAATGCCACAGACTCGGCTCCTGGTGTCGGCTGCTTTTCTGATTTTGGCTTCAATACAGTTCCTATTTATTCTTTGGTAATACAGATAAATCCTAAAAACAAGATTATAGTGACATTTCCAGTAAACACACAAAGAAATGGTTCTTGTTCTTTCCTCTTTTGTAATATGAAAGGTTTACGCTGTTGACAATCGTCTCCTTTGTTAGTGCAGCAGATCTTGCATGTTGTTGTGTTTATTGGCCGAAACATGTGACTGGAGTGCATTCTGTGTACAGACATCACCTTCTTCAATAATAGCCCCTATATTTCGGTTGTGAAATATGTAGCGCAGTATAAAATGGAGGAAAATGTATTGCTAGGCAACAGGGACATGGATGATGCCAAAAAAAGCAACCGGGAAGGACACTTTAGGACAAGTTGCATCTGTAAAAATGAACAAAGTATATGACATTACTAGTATAACTTAATTCTGCTATGACAGATTATATATTTTTTTTAATATATAAATATATAATGACTTTTTTTACTTGTATGGGAAAGAACAAGAAAAACAAATATAGCTCATTTTAATCATTATACAATTTAGGTGGAGCTGATGATTGAGCTAATGGTGGAGCACCGTTAGAGTAAGAGCAAAGATTATATGTCAGACTTTCTAGTGTAATGGGTCATAGGAAGGTTACATAGGGCAGTGGTAAGAACCTGATTCACTCATTTCACTTGTTTTAGTTACACAGGCTTGTAGCTCAAGCGTTAGTGTTTGACGGTATTTACTTTTATGCTCTCCCTTTTGTAGCATATATCTTTCTTTCATGAAGCCTGCACTTTGCTCTGTCAATGTTTAGAACTGATAAATAAAAGTGCATGTGTTTCTGGAGGAGAGCACGTATTCATTAAGTATACTGTATATATATATATATTTATTTTCCGTTATTGTCTTCTATCACCTTCTATACCAGATGTGGACAAACTAAGGCTGTAGTTTGCCTGAATATTTTTTTTATATATTTTATTTTTTAAATTTTCCTGTCCTCACTCTAAGGACTTAGGCCCCTTTGATAAATGTGAAAACCCATAGTGACCCACGAGTCAAAAAGTTTGCCCACCCCAGTTCTATACTTTGACAGGGACAGAACGCAAGTAAATAATAATAATAAAAAAAAAACCATTTACCTCTGAACGTTAGCATTGCAACTGAGGAGTCAGTAGTCTTTGTGTCTTAAGATGCTTATGAGTGATATTGATTTGAGTTCTGATATTTTAAATTTTTTTATAATAGAATATTATATGTTGCAAAGCAACATATATCAGATTGCTGATAGTGGTGTCTATTTTAGGAAGGGGTTGACACTAGTTATGTGATCATGTTTTTTTTATTATTAACTTTTATTTATATAGCGCCAACATATTTCGCAGTGCTGTACATTAAATTAGTAAATGTAAGATAACAGACAGGTACAGTTTATGATACAGGAGAAGTTGAGGACCCTGCAAGATCGGTTAATAGGTTGGGGGACTGAGTATACAATAGGTTAGGGGATGGGACTGGCATAGTTGTGAGGTTAGGAATGAGAAGATGGGTAGGCCAAACTGAAGAGGTGGGCTTTAAGGGCTGTTTTTTAAAGTGTTAAAAGTAGGACCAAGTCTAATGGGAAGAGGTAGAGAGTTCCAGAGAGTAGGAGAGTCCCTAGAGAAGTCTTGAAGTTACGCATGTGTTGATATTGGTGGAGATGCCAGGTTGTAAATGTAAATGGGACATGACTAGATTTGTAATGAGTTATCCAAAGTTGTAATTATTTTATTTTTACTTCTTATATGTCTTCCTCACATTATATTTTATAGTTTAAGTGGTTGATTTGGTGCATAACCAACATAAATTTTCTGATTATGGCAGGTGTAGCAGGTTATTTTTTATTGTGAAATAAAATAATGCATCTGTTTTTGTCAGTTCTTAAATACTGTATTTTTATAGGTTAATGCACTTAGTCCTTTAACGTGTGTTGATTTGTGTGTGCACTTGTTTCTGACTTTTCTCTAATCTGCTTGCTACCTTCTGGGGCACTTCTGATGGTTTTTAATGGCAGATGACCGCTGGTCGCTGTCACACTCTCCTGTCACCTGTCACTGAGGAATCAGGGGAGGAGGGTACCAACAGTGAGATTTCCTCTCCACCGGCCTGTCGTTCACCTTCACCTGTGGCTAATACAGATGCTTCTGTTAATCAGGTATCACTGTGCTATATTTTCCACCTACCTTGTTAGAGACAGCACACAGTTCTCTGTACCTTATTGTTCAATGAAAAGTGTATGAACCTGATTTGCACCAACATGCCCAAAGGAACAATATTTGTGTTGGGCTACAACTGCAAGTGCCTGTGTTTAAATTCGTCTCTATATCCCTGCATCCTAGACCAAGGTCCTCTGCCCAAGCCAGGATTAAACTCACTAAAATAATGCTAAAAAAGATGCTTAATTCTCCTTGGAAAAGTTCTACAGCAGAAAGACTCATTGAGAAGCACATGGGCAGTTTGGTCAACTGATCAGCATGATCTTCTCTAATTGGCTGTTTAGGATAATTTGATCATGTCTAATTTTTTTTTTTGTGTAGGCTAAAACAGTGCCCGACAGTCAGTACAATTCATCTGCTTGATCATGTGCTTTTCTATGATTTATTCTGCATTAGACTTTTTCCAGGTAGAATTTACCATTTCTTGTCAAGAGGTAATAAGGCTCATATTTTACTTGGCAACATTTAAAATCACATATACAGCCATATATGTAAGGATCCCCATACACCTTTAGAAGTCTACCTGTGTTCAATCGCAGAGGACCCTATACTACATAGTTGTTGGTAGATCTAAAGGATATCTGACAGAGAGATCTAAAGGTGTATGGCAAGCTTAAAGCCCCCCATACATGTTTAGATCCAGACGGAGCTGAGTATCAAGTATTAGACTGATCTAAGAATTCCAGACATTTCCGTAATGGCTTAGATAGATTTGGCGGGCGATCTCAGCCCCTTAAGCTTTAGATGCATGCTTGTGACGGTCGGTCGGCTTAAAAATCTGATTAAAATGTAAGCGAGTATGGGCTGCTTAAGCTATAGTGAAAAGTGGTATAATTATTTGTAAAGGCCTCCATACACCTTACAATCTTACCATACAATTTCTGTAACTTTTCATCTACCAAAACCATGTCATATGAGGACCTTTCTAAACCTTCCATTCTATCTATATTCTATCAGGGAGGCCACTACACTACATAAAAGTTGGCAGATCTAAAGGAAATTGTATGGAATGATCTAAAGGTGAATGGGGGAATAAGCACAAGCTTATTATATTCAGCACTAAAAGTTTTAGGGTAAATTGATTTTGATATTCATTGAGACAACACATAATCAGATCTTTGCTAATCCCCAGAAAAAACTGCATGGAGAACCTGATTTTAAACTGGTTGTCTTTAAACCAAAATGCATGCACATAGGGCCCACCGGTTCCTGTGGGGCCCCCAATTGGCACCTGGCATATTCCGCATCTTCCCGACACAGGAGCCCTCCATCCCGTCCCGATCCCAGCAGCAGCTAAATGCTTTTTACATACAATTTATGTATTTTATACATGGTACAGAGAGCTGAGTGTTGGTCGTCATTGTGAAATAAATGTTTCGTCTTGTTTTATGTGCTATTTTTGTATTTTAAACTGTTTAGTTATTAATCAAGGTTGCAACTACATATACAACATTATCAGGTATAAACATAAATATACATGATAAATAATCATGTAAATAGCACCTCTGAAATATTTACTCCACTATTTAGAGAACTGTGTTGCTCTTGAATGGATATAACAACATTACAGATGATAGACAATAAAGGCAAATTGAGTAATATCTTGTCCTGAAAAAGAACAACATATCATAAAGTTAATGGCTAAAAAACAAGTCCTGATATAGTTGTTATAAAATGTTTGTGTCAGATAAGTGGTACTCTTCTCTACTCTTGTTCTCTTAAGGAGTGGGATTCTTGGAGATGGAGACAAAGTTCTCTAGTCAGTACTGTATATGAGCAAGGGTCTTGGAGTTGTAGGTGAAGTCCTGAGGTACTTGGAAGTCTACCCAATTATTTAAAAACAACATTCTTGCAGCTGGAGGTTCTATGTAGAGCTGTTGGGTCATAGTATCAAAACTGAGAGAAGGGTAAAATGTGTGGCATGTTTTAAAAAAAAAAAAATCTATAGTTTTATTTATGTTGTATTATATATTTATCATCCATTATGAGCAAAAACAAACTGCATCACGCACTTCTGCATTTTAGTCGAGACAAAATCCTAAAAAGTTTGCAATTGTTCATAAATCTGACTCCCCTAACAGTAGTGCTGTAGAACATCTGAAAGTTCTTTGGAAAAATAGACTCTTTCTTGACTGGATTGTTACATCTTCTATAAAGAGTCTGCTTCAATTTAGACACAAACACTAAGGGTAAATTTACACTGTTGTTAAATGAACAACATGTTTAAAGCTTCCCAGGCGCCCTCTGCTGGCACAAAAGTTTCTACACAATGTACTCTAGCTTTAAAGCCTGAAAAACGTCCGGGGGGG
>CM070035.1:121845204-121857432 GCA_036250615.1 Ptychadena robeensis | reverse complement strand
AGCGCTCAAGCAGCCACAGGAGGGACTACAGAGGTGATCTGACCCTGCAGAGTGCCTGGAAAGGTGGGATAGTCACTCCCAGGTTGTTTTTGTAAAGACTAAAGAGCAAGTGAAAAAAGCTGCAGTGGCTTTCAGAACTTCACCCTAAAAGTTAACGGGGTCGTTTAATGACCAAACGACCCTCTAAACAGAAAACTTACTGTTCTTGAAACAACCTCATAAACTTCCATTTTTATCTTAAAGCAAGTTGCAAACAACAGTGTGTATTTATCCATATTATTATTTATTTGGAGTGCTTGATTGAAAGAGTAAGGGCAATACAACAGTGATATCAGCATCACAGACAAATTTAAAGCAAATATAAAGGGCAGAAATATGCCCACAGACAAATGTCTATGTAGGGTACCATATATAGTCAAGCCCATAATTATTCATACCCCTGGCACATTTTGGCTTAAAGTAACTTTTATTCAACCAGCAAAGTATTTTTTGACGGGAAATGACATAGGTGTCTCCCAAAAGATAATAAGACGATGTTTGAAATATGATGGTTGAAATTTCTCAGCTTTTATTTACATTTGAGCAAAAAGTGTCAGGTCCAAAGTTATTCATTCCCTTCTCAATTATCAATAGAAAAGCCTTTATTGGCTATTACAGCAATCAAACACTTGCTATAATTGCAGACCAGCTTTTTGCATGTCTCCACAGGCATTTTTGCCCATTCATCTTTAGCAATGAGCTCCAATTCTTTCAGGTTGGAGGGTCTTCTTGCCATCACCCTGATCTTAAGCTCCCTCCACAGATTCTCAATTGGATTCAAGTCAGGCTGGGCCACTCTAAAACGTTAATGTTGTTTTCTGCTAACCATTTCTTCACCACTTTTGCTGTGTGTTTTGGGTCATTGTCATGTTGAAATGTCCACTGGTGCCCAAGGCCAAGCCTCTCTGCAGACTGCCTGATGTTATCGTTAAGAATGCTCATGTATTGCTCTTTTTTCATGGTGCTGTTTACTGTGATCAGGTTCTCTGGTCTATTGGCTGAAAATAAATTCCCGTCCAAAAATAACTTGCTGGTTAAAAGTAACTTTAAGTCAAAATTTGCCAGGTGTATGAATAATTATGGGCTCAACTATATATATATATATATATTGTCATGCTAATGTCCCATAACATCATTACCAGTCTACAGTATAAAATTGACATATAGAAAGAGTTATAGAAATCGTTAGGTCAATTGTTCAAGTGATCTTTACTTCAGAATTTTATTGATGCACTCACAGGTGTTTCTGTTGATAAATCATAAGCAAAGTTTCTATGTCCCAATTTATAAAATTTGTGCAGTTACAGGAACTAGTGTGCATGCTTGTGTAACATTTCCTATTGAAAGTACTTTGTTGTCCTTCATGCTCTTAGGACATTGCTTATTACCAGGCCTTATCTGCTGAACAGTTGCAGACAAATGCTGCAAAGATCCAGGCCAGTACAGCTTCTCCTCAAGAATTGTATGAGTCGGGGATAGAGACAGCGACTAACACCAAATTAGATGATCTACAACGTTCCTGGGAGACACTGAAAAATGTGGTAGGTATTTATCAAACATTGTTAGCCAAAACGAGTAGTGTTCATATTTTGAGTTTAGACAAACAATGTGCTTCCTTCACTTTTTGCCAGCTGGCTTTGGTTGCATACATATTCCAATGAGAATACATTATCATTTATTTGTATATTATTTGTACCATATTTTTCGGCGTATAAGACGACTGTTGAACACAGGAAAATGTGTTCAAAAGTCAGGGGTCGTCTTATACGCCGGGTATAGAGTGTTGTCATCGGGGGGGGGGGGGGGGGGGGGGGGGGGGGGTTCTAGGGTGCTCTCCTGTCCATCCTGTCTGACCATCTAGGGGAGCCCTGCGCAGGGTGACAGGGGCCGACAGAGGCAGAGCTACAGAATCCCCCTCGCCTTCTCCTTCTCCTTCCCGATGTGTGTGAAACTAGCTGCCTGCTACTGATGACAAGTGTGCTCAATAGCGACATTGTGCATTGTGGCTGAAATTGGTATTGCAGGGATACATTAAACACATTAAATAGCTGCACAAAAACTTCACTTCATACACAACTGTATTACACTATATTAAATTTTTAGATTTTTGGTAGATTTTTATGTGGTATTCTATGGTTACCTGTGCTATATTCATTGTATTTAATACATTCATCATTCTTTTTCGGTTTGTTAGATTAGTGAAAAGCAACGCACTTTATATGAGGCTCTAGAACGACAACAAAGATATCAAGATTCTCTTCAGTCCATTTCAACTAAAATGGAGGCAGTTGAAGTTAAATTGAATGAGAGTCTGGAGCCCAGCAAGACCCCTGAAAGTCAGATGGCTGAACACCAGGTGAGCTGTATATCAGGCCGATCGCATGCCACATGCGTTGCAGAAAGTTGACAGCAATGAACACAGTGTGAAAGAACCCTAATTCTTAGCAATGAACAGCCAAGATAAGATTTAAATGTAGTTGATTTATGTAACACATTTTTACATTTTCTTTCAGGCCCTTATGGATGAGATTTTAATGTTGCAGGAAGAGATCAGCAAGTTACAAGCCTCCTTTGCAGATGAGTTAGTATCAGAATCTTTGGATTCAGAAGCTGCTGATCAGTTAGCTTTGCAATCAACTCTAACTGTCTTGGCTGAAAGAATGGCCACCATCAAAATGAAGGCCTCAGGAAGGCGGCAACTCTTGGAAGTATGTACAGCATTCAAAATGATTAGATGAAATTCAGTTTGAATATAGTGTATGTACTTATTACTGTGCTTTTGCACTGGTTGATACTCTAATCTTTTAGGTCAGGTTCACATATATACAGTACAGCAACTCAAATGTGAGCCTTATTCCATGTAAAACATTACCCTGCATTGCAGTAAGGGGGGTCATTAATTAAAAAAAACGAAATGGATACCTCTACCAGTCACTGTTGGATTTTGCCTTCTAGACCTTTTTCCACTCAGGATTTTGCTTTTAGAATAGGATTTACTCTCATGCAGTAATACAGTAACATTTAACATTCCTCTTGGCATTTATTGAATCAGATAAGCCCAAAAATATATGGGAACGACCCCACTTGCTTTGCACCTGGCATAGCAAAGTGGTTTTATGTCACACTGACATTAAATACTAGTTCAACAAAAAATTATTGAGTCATCTATGATTTGAAATAAACTGATCTAGTCTAACGCTAGCCATCACTTTTTGCTTGATGCGATTGGTTTGTTAGAATTGTTGAAATATCCACTGTCAGCCTAATATTAAGCGATAGGGTTACCACAAAGCCCTGTTCACATGCTCCATAGTGCAGTTGGATACAAATCAATACAAATGCCTAGAAAATCCATCGTATACTTTAACAATGGACTGAAATTTACCAACATGTTCAATCACTTTACCAAACTGTTAGTTTGGCAGTACTCCAAGCTTGACAAACTAAGAAGAAGAAGCCCAAATGTCGTTTTTTTTCTATGATTATTGGGCATTCTATACAAAATGTGTTATGAAGATATTGATTGTGTTGTTGTTTATTTGATTTGCAAAGTGAACATGCTTTTAGCAAATTATGCCTATTGTGAAATTCTTCTAACATATTTAGTAAAAAAAAGGAAAATGTTGCTGGTTTGTAGTGGTTAAGTAAGTGAGCTTAAACTAAATGTGCTGTGGATTGTTTAAAGCCCCCCATAGACAGGCAGACTTCTCCATACAACTTTCATGAGACCTACCAACAACTATGTAGTATAGTGACCTCCCTGATAGAATACATAGTGATTGGAAGGTGTAGAAAGGTCCTCCTATTACATGGTTTTGGTAGAAGAAAAGTTGGTTGTACAAAAGTTGCATGGAGGAGTCTGCCTGTCTATGGGGGGCTTAACACACTTCTTTCAGTAACACAAACTTACAAAAAAACAAAAAAAAGTCACAAAGTCTAACAAATCATTGTAAATATTGTTGCTGAACTTGATTTGCTGCCAATTTATTCAGTAACTTTGTTGTCACCATATCTTGCCAAGGTAAATTATAAAAGTTGTTAAATCCCCCCACCCAAAAAAGTATTATTATTGGTTATGGTTACATTGATGCCATGAATGCCAGTTTTCTACATTTAAACAAATTGTGTCAATAGGAAAAACTGAATGAGCAGCTGGAAGAACAACGGCATGAACAGACTCTGCAGAGATACTGCAGTGAAGCAGATGAACTTGATCACTGGCTGCGAGGAGCTAGGTCTACCTTAGAAAATGTATTGCGTGCCTTTGAGGAGCCCATGGATATGGAGGCACAACTCATTGATTGCCAGGTATGATAAGCCATTAAACATTACATTACTGAACTAAACATGAAGACTACTTTTTTTTCCTTTGGAATACAATAAACAATACAATAAAGCTTTCTTGCCAAAATGCCATTTCTTTCAAATGCCATGAGCACTTTAAATTGGGCATGCTTCAACTTTCACAGGTTTTACTATATATTTAATCCATTCTCCCTCTCTGCTTCTCTCATTAGTGTTAAAGTTACTTATCTTAAATACAAATGTAAATTCCAATATAGTCTCTCTTACAGTAAACTTTACTGTTATTTTAACATTTCCTCTTTTCCCTGTGACAAGCCTTTTTTTTTACACATTATTATACTTGGCTTTGTGGGCTCACTTCAGTCTATTTAGACTTGTCTCTGTAGGTAATGGTGGGCTTCACGTCCAGGCTCTCTAAGTATTTTAAATATCTGATGGCAGCATTAAAATATATTAATTCAAGATTTATTGCCAAAGGGAAGCAAGGTAGTTCAGAATAGTTGTTACCTATTTTTGCCACCAATCTTTTACATTTCAGATTTGCTTTCTGTCCTGTAGAATCAACAGAAAGGTACAAGGTATCTTTCTATTGGGAAATATAATTATTGACCAGGAAGATATGTCTGGTCATTGTCACATGAATTCCTTTATATTTAGCTCTGTAGGTTTTCAAATATATTTTAATTTTGAATTACAAAAGTTTCCATAAAATGTGTTGGTTAAGATGATGATATTTTTAATCTGTTAGTTACAGCAGCATACAAAATTCAATTTAAACAGTTTTTTTCTATTAATAAAACTTTATGTAAAGTTACACCTTACTATCGCAGTTCATGGAAGGCTACCCAGTACAAATGTCTTTATACAGGTCAATCTGTAAAGAGGATTATGCAGATATGCTCAGAGTCATTCACAAACCAAAAGCTTATGGATATAGCACATGGCTCATTTTCGGAACACAAGACAGAGAGCAAAGAACTGGGTCTCATTATGCATCTACTGAAACACTAATGGCACACGCAAATCCATTTCTTAGATAGACTTTACTTTATCTGGCTAATTTAATTGTTTCCTAAATGAAAATGAGTCTTTGTTTGCTGTGGATTTTTTCCCATGACCGAGGCTTTGCTATCAATGTAGCAGCGATGCCAGTGTGCCTTATTTCATAAAATGTTTGAATTTGCCTCTTTGTTTGCACTGCTGCAGAACATGCTTTTGGAAATTGAACAGAAAGTGGTGGCTTTGTCGGAACTGTCGGTACACAGTGAGAACCTTCTCATGGAAGGGAAGGCACAAACTAAGGAAGAAGCTGAACAATTGGCAATGAAACTGAGGACTTTAAAGGGTAGCCTCTTGGAACTGCAGAGGATTCTCCAGGACAAGCAGATAAGCATCCAGGTAGTTCACAATAACATATTCATATATCATTATTAATAATTTGTTGAGCAGTACACTAACTTTTCATTACATTTTTCTCATACTACATATTTAAGTTAATAATCACCCTGACATCCATGATTTCATTTAGATTTAAGATGTTTCTGTGATTTGTAATCCTTTAATTGGATTATATTCTTCTATTGACTTGACTGGAAGTCAAATACAGTATACAGAAAATTAGCTGCTGATATTTAAGTTTTATCCAAAAGACATACAACTGTTTTACAATCCCAGTAATCATTTACATTTAATTTATAAAGTATACATTACCGTGCACATGTACTTTGCATCGAATGCAGTACAAACAAATGCTATGTCTTTGCATGTTTGTGGAGATCAACAGTACTACTTTAACGGTGCTCTTATGTTTTGTTTGTTTCATAGGCTAAGCTAGCATGGGGCGCGATGAAAGCACACAAGAAAGCAGAACATGTAATGTGTCTGTTTTTCTGGCTTGGGGTCTGCTTGCTGTTTGATTTTTCTTGTTTTCTGGTGTGCTGTGCAAGCTAAAATCTTTTTAACTCATTCTTTTCCAAATTCGTTTCATTCGATTTATGATCAAATATCAGTTTATCGAATGATACCGTAACTTTAAACATCGAATCTAACTTGCCATAAGTCTTTTTGAGGAAATCAAACTTTTTTCTATCAATATTTTATTTAAAAATGTACATAATACTTTACTGTCTTCATTGTCTTATTCAGAAAGCTATAGCATTTGTTATTTGCCATAGTGATTACAATATTTCAGTAATATCTTTATACCGAAACAGATCCACTGGAAATTTTCAACATGACCCACTAATTGGATCAATATTGAGATCAGTAATTGATTTTTTGAAAGTCCCAACAATCTTCACTTTGTGTTTCTCATATATAATGGGATGATCTTCACAATAGTTTAAACACATGACACGATTTGTGTATTTTGAAAACATAACACTTGGGGATGTCGATGGAGCCCTCCATATACAGGCCTACCTCACCAGCTGGTCCCGGCCCAGCTCAATGCCATGGAAACAGCCAGTGCGGTAGGCATGTATATGGATGGGCTCCGTCAACATGCCCTTCAAGGAATGCGCTTAGCGCAGGGGATGTCGACTGAGCCCATAACACTGTGGAAACATACCCTTAGTCACCTATAAGTAGCTGACTTCTAAATGCCCTTTAAATTAGAGTGAGCTTTGATCCTTTTATAAGAGTAAAGACTGGATTATAGGTGACAATGACTTTATACTTTTTGATGAAAATCTATTATTATGGCAAGTAGCAATGCTTATAGCTGAGTCTTAGGACACAAAAGTATCCAAGATAATCAAGTATATAATGAGCTAACCTCAATCACTATTGGGAAAAAAATGTTGATTTGATTTTAATTTTTTTGTCCCCTTGCATTTTCATAAACACACATTTTAATTGTATGAATAAATATTAAGGACAACATGTTCTGCCCAGCACACTCAGCTGCAAATAGTAGCTGAAGTTTATTTATTATCATTAGTATTTTGTTTTGGCTCATAATGGATGTCTGTTTAAAATTACAGATATAATCAGTAAGTCAGTGGTTCCCAAACTTTCCTTGTAGGGCCCCCCTTTTCTATGTAAGAATATTATCCAGGCCCCAGGTTCAGAATGAGGGCCCACGACCGCCCCTCCCCCCAGGAATACCTTCACGCCCTCCAGTTTGGGAACCACTGATCTAAGTGATCATTAACCAAAATTGAACATGCACTTAGATTAAATATTAGTGCATATTCTTCACTGACTAGAAGTATTACATGCTTATTTATCTCTTTGCTGATTTTATAGGTAGTGCATTGTATTGTGTAGTGATACATTCGTAAGTCTATTCAAAAAGAGTCATTCTTGCTAAACAGTTGGTAAATATAGTCTGGAAAGACCTCGTCTAAGTCATATTAGATGATAGTTAGTGGCTTATCCTGTCATTAAAAGGTCATAGGCTATTTCTCAGTCAGCAGTGAAGTCTTAAGACTTGCCCCTGCATACCTTCTACCATTACAAAATCAAAAAGTTCAGGCTCTTATTTAACAGTTCAACTGTTATTTCAATCTCACCACTATGTGCCATACCTTTATATCAGGCATTCCCAACTATGCTTCCTCCAGAACATGGGGTTCATTGAGCGATTAATAATTTGTGACTCTTTCAGACTGGCTACCATGGTCTTTTAGTGTTCTGTATCACAACTCTAATGCACAGCTATTTTTAGTATATATTAATTAGTACTAAACTTAGTAATTATTGAAGGGGTTCCCTGAGAACTGAATGTCTTTTTCAGATGTTGCTCTATTTGAAAAAGATTGGGGGAGGCTGTTTAACATTATCAACAGCATTTAGCGCTGAATTTTAATAAGATCTTTGTAATATTTACCACCACCAATAATATAACAACTGGTTAGTGTGTAAAGTGCCACATTAGTTCAGAGACAACCAACCATCCTTTTCTCATAACAGTAAGTGAATATAAATGCCCGTATTGTATCTGCTAAGAAAATCTCCTTCTAGTGTTAAGTGAATACATTGTATATTACATACTCCAGCCTCTATGCTGGCTATTTATTCTTGTCTTCTTTTTTTCTAAATAGGAGGCAGGATCAAGTTGTACTTTTAAATACTTTTTAATAGTTAACACATGTTACTCTAGTGAACAATCCCTTTATTCTACAGCCATGACTATTTTGAGCCACTTTCTTCATTAACAAGAAGTGTTGCTTAATTAAGGCTGATCTACTTTGTCTCTGCTTCATTGACGTCACAGAATCTCACTAAGATATCTGACATGACGCTGGAATGAGTGGCAAGAGATTACCTTGCTTAGGCTATTCCAGACCTGGAAAAGTCAGACATAATACGTAATGGCCCATTCACTAGAATAGCTACAAGCTAATTGGATTGAAGTAATTCATTGTCTGTGTTTATCCTAAAAAAAGCGGTCAAACAAGTAATGCAGATATTGTAAGAAGTATTTATACTATGGCCCTAAAATTATTTTCCTGGATATTGTAACTAAACCTGACAAAACCCATTGTACTGTGTTACCAACAGATAACTCTGCTATGAAGATTCAGTCATATTATTCCAGTATTAAATTGTTTTTTTTACAGGGAACATTTCATGAAAAGGAAGAATCAGAAGCAGAGCTGTCATCCTCACAAAGTCCTAGTGTTCAGGAATGGTTAGCACAAACACGTACAACACGCTCACTGCAGAAACAGAACAGTCTTCAAAAGCAAAAGGTTTGTACTACAAAGATTTACTTTTCTTGATACAAATAAATAATCATGACACTTTTTACATGTAAGTATTACAAAATAAGGATCACTATAGAATGACAGTGTTATTGGGTTAAAGTAAGACAATACACTAACACATTTGCAGCAGTAAGTACTGAAAATCCTAAAGCTTATTGTCTCCCCTAATTGAATCCTAAAGTTAATGCAAAACCTAAACTTTTTTTCTCCTCCAGTTTCAATATAGCCTGTCTAACCCATATTAGGGTACTTTTTACGGCTTGTCTCTTAAGTGCACATAATAAGTGCTCATAATGCATAGAGGTGTCCAAACGTTGACTATTGCATATGATGTGATCATGACACTGGGTGCATCCTCATGATGACAACAGGCAATCTCTAGGAATTATCTCTACTCATTGCAGGAAATGAAAAGATAACAACGTCCCTATACCACATTGCCTATTACACAGCATGACCATTATTATTGATCCCGGCGATGCATAGAATTGGCACACCTATGGGGGGTTGGACATTATAGGCTCTTGGTCCGGCCCCTTTATCAAATTTAGGAAACCAATGTAGCCCACGTGTCAAAAAGTTCACCCACCCCTGTGCTAGAATAGCCTGGTAAATATACAGAAAAAAATATGTAATATTAATGCAAATTCACTGGTAAGCTGTAATATATTAAAGTTATATATTAGGCTAGTAATACATTATTTGTATTGTGTACTAGGAGCTGGAACAGGAACTTGCTGAGCAAAAGAAATTATTGCAATCTGTTGCAAGTCGTGGAGGGGAAATCTTAAATCAGCAAACATCAATTGATCGGACAAACATCAGGTACCGAGGTTCTCCTGATTTTTCTTTTTTTTTTTTGTAAAAGGTATTTCCTTTAAAACGTAATAAAATGGTGTGGTTCACATTTTCACCTTTAAAGGTGGACCCCAAGCAAAAATTTTACCTTCTAAAATATGCTTGAAAACAGATCCTGAGTATATAATAAGGAGTACATATATTCACAAATGAATATCTTAGCAAGGATAATGCTTTTAATTTCCTCAAATATTCTTACTAGGTCAGTATTTCTGTATTTTGCATTTCTATTTTACATAGTGATGGACCAGAATCTGTATCTAGAGAGTTAGGCTTGGAAGGAGTAAAACCATCATGTCAAGATCAGATGAGAATGAGATGGGAGAGTCTTCATCAAGAACTCAGCACTAAAGAGAAGCTAATTCACGGCACTTTACAACAGGAACAAGAGCAAACGGTAATGGTGTCATCATCAGTGTCTAGAGGATGTTGTATGCAGTATAAACCATTATATCAAGTAATTGCAATTATTATTTTTATGTATGTCTCCAACCAGATCTTCAGCAAAACGAACAGAGCTATATCAGGGGTGCCTTTCTACAAAGGAGACAAGCAAGTACAAGACAAAACATCTGTAGTAAATATTTTGGATGGATTAAACCAAGCGCTAGAAGATGTATCATCGCAGGTACTTACTATTACTTATATGTTATGGAAAGGAAACTAATCTAGGAACCTGACTTTATAAAAATATTGTGTTTGGGGTCATGCCTAACAATTCAGTGGGTTTTACTAAAAGGATTGAGAATATTCATACAAATAAATATGCGAATATAAACCTAGTTTGCAGATAGATCATCTTGGCTATCATCTTGGTTGCTCAAGTTTTTGGAATTGGAGCCTATGGGGCTAGGCTTCATTTCCAAAAACTTGAGCAACCAAGATCATAGACTGTGATCTATCTGCAAACCAGATTTATAGGTTGGGATGAATTAGTTAAACTTAGAAACAGTTATTCAATCTATTGAATAAATATGTGAATAATCACTTCAATCATTTGCGAGAAGATTCTAAACTCTACTAGTACAGTAAATCCACCCTATTATTTTGGCTTGTGTTTAAATGATCTAAAAGGTTGAAAGTGAAAACAGTAGACACACTTGCTTTACATAAACAAGCCAAGCCCAAAAAAAAGGCAGAATATCAGACAGGGCATCATGGGACATCGGCTGTTTTGTTTCGAATGCTAATATACACTATAACATAACTTGTTACACCTAATCTGCACAGACGGAATGATTACCTGCTAAATTGGTAGAGTCCACCAACAACTTAATTCTTCAATAGAGAGACCTACCAAGGGTGTAAAAAAACATTGTCGCTGTCCCTTCATGTTAACTTCTTTAAATTGAAAAAAAAAAAATTAAAGCCTTTTTTAAGTGTTTCTTTTTAGGTGACAATTGCAAAAACTAAAACCAGAATTTTCAGTTGCAACTAGAAAAGGAATAGAAATGACATGAAAACAGTCTAAGACCACCCAATAACGAATAGATTCGCGGGTGATTTTGCGGCCAATCAGTTGGCGTGCACTGCAATCGATTGCCTGCAAAATCTGCCCACCTGGAGCAACAGATCCATGTGGGCCAAATCATGATCAGCCAGAGAACGGATATGTCAGTTTTTTTCTGGCCAATCGTATTACCCCCATCCAAAGGTCTTCATATAGGATCCACATCCAAAATAACTTCTGGCAGACAGAGGGTGTGCTCCGATCCTCTGACGACCAGCTGCAGCGTGAATCATGCAGCTATATCTGTGTGTATGGGTAGCTTATGAGCTTATATTTCTAAACATATTTACAGAAAAGTTAGCATGGATTAGCAGTTTTTCATTTATTTTATTTGTTTAAGCTTGTTCATTTATAATAGACTCACTATGATTTGTACATTTAATATGTATTAACATATACTGTTGAAACATAATGCTATTAATTTATTTCCATATTTTATAACATTTAGACTACTGTTGGAGAAAAAAAGATCCTTCCATTAGAGAAAAAACTCTATGATGCTGTCTCAGCTACTTCTACCTGGTTAGATGATGTGGAGGAACGCATTTTTGTACAAACTGCTCTTCAACCAGAAGAAACAGAAGCCAGTCTTCACCACCAAGAGGTATGTTTTATGTTTTTTCCATTGACTAAAGCCAGCTTTAATAGAAGTCTAGCATAAAGGAGCAAGACCGCTGCCAATATACAGCTGAAAGTATTTTTTTAGGTAGTTTGAGGTCTATATCACCCCCTATCCAGATCCCTGCATTCCCGCTTCCCCCCGGCAAACATCTCCACTCCCGGGGAAAGAGGGGGGGGGGGGGG
>CM070035.1:121829432-121844072 GCA_036250615.1 Ptychadena robeensis | reverse complement strand
AAACTTGGTCATCAATTACAAGAAACGTTTGACCTCTGTGCTTGCAAACAAGGTTTTTTTATATAGTTGCTGTATTTTGCTATGTATGTGAAATTTCATTTGTATTTTCAGAATGATTTGAAATTGCTGTTTACTTCTTTGGCTGATAATAAATACATCATTTTGCACAAACTGGCAGAAGCAGCGGAGAGACCAGCTAAGGAACAGATGCAGGTAATGATATTGCCAGTAAGGTATATTGATGACTAGCAATGGCCATAACTTAACTGATAAAGAATATGACAATATTCACCTATTGTCCTACAAGAAATGTGTAATTAAGTTATAATGAACCTAGTTAATAGCTTAATAGCACAGCATTTCTTTTATTAACTATGTTTATATCATATCGTCTAACATCTCATTGCTCATTTCTCATCTCAATATTTTTGTTTCCTGATCTAAATTGCTTACAATATGAGCCATACAAATCTCAGAGATCATGAAAACACAGATCTCAGTTGAACCAATAAAAAAAAACATGTTTGCAAAACAGAATGAGACTAAACATGCAATCAAGATGATATGAATTAGGATTACCTTAAAAGAACTAGACAACAGTCTCAACTGATATACAAAAATATAAAACTGGGTCTCCAGTTCACTTACCCCTGCCCGGTATCTCCTATTGTATTGCTGTCTACACCATGTTATAATTGATACTTTTTTCGGTATTTCAAATATGTAAAACATACATTTTCTTGTTTGCATTCTAAGAAAGGTTGTGATAACTCACCCCCTTCCCTAAATAAAAATAACAAAACAAATAAGGGAAGGATTTTTATGCATTACTATTAGAAGTGGTAAGATAGTTTTTCAACCTAACTTTATTTACACAAAGCAGATCTTCCTCTAGTTATCTCTTTGCAGCTTTTGCATGAAAATAGGGTAAGTTAAATTTTAAAAGCAGAGCTGCTGAAAAGTAAATGTAATAGGTATTTGCATATAACATTCTATATATAAAATCAGGCAAAACCTAATACTGATTTTGGTACTTTGTTTTTACTTTCTTTTCCCTCCATTGCCTGTTCCCATCTTTCTTGAATTCCCTTTTCTTCTACATTTCATATTTCCAGGCATTCTCCCCTTTTGTTGAATCTACAGGAACCCTTTACCAGATGGGTCACATTCCAAGACACCGCTAATTTTTAGCGGAATGTTGTAAAGCTTTCTGTTACCTTGTTGTGCTTGTTATGTTTCATATGTTTCATTTCATGAGTGTTCTTTTACTCTACAAATTCTTCTCTGCTTTGCCAATCTGTCTTCTTTGCTCATTTTCAGACGTCAAAGAAATGTAGCTTGAAATTACACAGCTACCTAAATGCTAGTTTAAATGTTAAAAAAGATCAGTTTATGTAAATAGTCTCAAAACAAATGACATTTGTCATTTTTAAATGGTTGTGAATTTTATTCCATCATACAGAAATTCTGGAAATAAAGTTTTGTTTATTTATCTTTTAAATAAAACTTTAATAATAAAATGTACCTGTCTTCTTTTGAATAAACATAAGCTTTTGCGTGTGATGGAGCAATGCAAAGAAATGTACTGATCACAATTTAGTGTTCCATAATATAGGGATAAAGCAGGGTTGTGAAACTCTAGTACTTTAGGGCCAGATCCACACACATTTTAGCATCTCTTTGACAGACATTCATAAGTGAAGTAAGGTGTGGTTTACAGATCAAATATCTCTATACATACGAAAACCTGGACTGGCGTTGGACAAGCCCTAAAAGATTAACGATTGACACCAGGAGTTGGTTTAGGATAGTAGATCATTTATAAATATATATAGCAGTATCAAATGTGTCTTTACAAACAAACAAACAAATGGGTATGGAACATAAATAGTTAGATATAGGAAATATTGATTAGCAATCTAAATGTACGAATCATTACATATATATCTTCAAGATACAAAAATAAATGTGCGACACCCTGAAAAGTTAAGGTGGGCATATACGGTTAAATTTCTCCAAGCAATAGACTCACGAATCAAGAATTGATTCACCCAATAGTTTAAAATTCCCTTTTTTTTTTTTTTGATTAACCAAATCGACCATAAAAGCAATGCAGTGATTGAGCAGTAATCAGACATGTTGGTAAATTTGAGTTGGTCTTTCAAATATCTGAAGGGTTTTCTAGGAATTTCGAACTTTTTGTATCTGATCTTTCTACGGAGCACAGGGCTAAAGGAAACAACCTGTTTGGAATCAATCATTGAAAATTAAAAAGAAAACAATCGACTTAATAAGATGGTGTTTTAAAACGATCAAATCAATCTGTGTATGGATATCTTTAGTTTGGGCTTGCTCAAAAGTTAAACCCATTCAATTGCAGCCATTTCCCTTGCTGATAATGATGTCCCTCCATTTCATCCCTTCTTCAGATAAATTTCTGCCTGGGACACTAAAGGCTGATACATTTTTTAGTTGATCCACCAGAAATCGATGCCTGTCCACATGGTTCGATTGTCCTAGATTGATCGAAATTGACCAAAAAATTGTTTGAAAAGTGAACGGACATGTCAGAAAATTTTGAGCGATCGAGTATACATCGAATGTTGTTTTGTTGTGCCCAACCAATTTAAATAATAAGCATACTTATACATCAGTTGGCAGACATTTTAGTGTGATTGCGATCAACTTCCAACTACAGTTATGCTTTCAATCGATCGAACCAACAAATGTTCTTCAAATATTGATTTCTCCATGTGGGGCGTATTTTGATTTCCCAACGATCATGGATTCTTCAATCATAATTTATGATTGAAAAATCAACGATCATAGAGAAATCGAAACATGTATGGGGGCCTTAATAGTGATCAGGCTGATGGACACAGTCATCCCCCCAGGCCAGCTCAAATGAATAACATATCATAGGTGTCCTTTTCTTGTTGTTTACTGGTATACTAAAGTTTTAGATTGGGTGACAATAATTAGCATTCACTGTCTATGCATAATGAAAAATATGTTACATATATTAAAATATGTTACAGGATTCTGGCTGGACTAATATCAGTATGCACAATTATTAAAATATGTCCCTAAATGCATGCACATTTAGTAGTTTACACGCATATCCATGTGTAGAGATACTCAATGAGATGCTGAATTTCAAAACAAACATAAAAATTACATGCAGAATAAATATGAGTCATAAAACCAACATTTTATACAGGTAGGACCATGGCAATGTGTAATGTAGCAACTAGCGATTATGTAGCAACAGGTATAGCATAAAAAACTAGAAACATTTAGTTCCTCTTTGGGCTACAAAGCATGGTCTGCTGTGGCTACCATTATTCCCTTGAAGTAAATGTTACTTACATTTTTAGTTTATTTGACAGTCATTTAGTGAGCATTGTGTAGCACTTTACCAGCCTAAGTGGCAAAACTATAATGCTACTGCATGGCATTCTCTGTTGGTTTTTAAGGAATCGAGTCTTATAGCTACACCCATTGTCATGGTCAAATTGTTTAGTAGAGCAAACCAGTATATACATGAAAGATATATAAAGATATGATTGATTACTAAAGTCAAGGAAGCAAGGAATCATTCTTCAATCCCAAGGGAGCAGAACAGTACATATATAATATGATAGCTTCAAAATCTAGTGAGTCGGCTGTGTAATACATAGCTTATGTCTTGTAAAAAGCATACAGAATAAAACATAAATAAAACAACTGAATGTATCAAAATGAACTTGGTAGTAGTGGTAGATTAATATTCTTTTCCATGTCCTTTAAGGCCATGGAATATGATACTCCAGTTCCTTTAAGGCAGTGGTTCCCAAATTGGGGGGGCGCGAGGGTATTCCGCGGGCCCTCATTCTGAACCTGTGTTTGAATGGCGAGGGGGGGGGGTCGATAATTTTCCTAAATAGAAATAGGGGGCCCTGCAAGGAAAGTTTGGGAACCACTGCTTCAAGGTCAGTTACTCATACGCACTTGTAGCAAAACTACTTATGCTTTTGTACATAGCAGGAGAGAAGGTCCAAAAATTCACTGAACTCTAAACTATGTTGGGAAACAGGCCATAGTCTTACTGATGCACAAGCCAGTAAAGGATTTCAGAGCAGTAAACAATAGAAACAGATGGCCAAATATCATATAACCTGACAGTAATATCATCCCTCACTGTATAACCACACCGACAATCCAAACCTATATATTCAAAAGCAAACCATTGTTTTATAAACATGCCAAGATAGACAAAATCTATGTGTTGGGTTTTATTTACATACGTAAATTTACATTTGCACAATCTATGTGTTGGGTTTTTATGCCCACCTAAAAAAAGTTCTAATACCTGCAGTTGTGAAATAAAGTCTTAAGCTAGCCATAAACGTGTCGGATTCCATGTCCAATCGATTCATCATCCGATCGATTCCGGCGATTCTGCCGGGAATCGCAGGTGTGATCAATCGGCCAATTAAGAGTATCCATCGCTGCATACCACCTTGTCCAACGGATTCCGGCACGATTCCGGGACGATTCCGTGTCCGATTCCACCTCCGATTCCACCTCACAAATGGCAACTCCCCCTGATCTGTGCAGAATCGGATCAAAAAGACCAACATGTTGGTTCTCTGACTGATCCGATTCTGAGCCCCCGAACGATCGGACGTGATCGGACGGACAAGGTGGGCTGCACACGATTCCGGCACGATCGATTCACGTGCACGCGCCCGGAATCGATCGGCCCGGAATCCGGCCGGAATCCGACCCGTGTATGGGGGCCTTTTCTCTCACAGACTCATAACTGCAATGTAATACTACATTGTGCCATATAGTATGGCAGACCACAATAGAGACTCCAATGTCAATAAAAAAAGTTGGCTTTTTTGGAAATCCCTTTACATTTTATTGCCATCCATTACACCATTGAGAACTGGTCTATTTCAATGGGAGGAGGCTGTTTAGGGCAACTTATGTGTCTTTTTAAAGCTAAGCTGAGCAAAACAAATGAACTTACAAACAGCATATTAAAAGTGGATGGAGCCATTTCTACTAAAGCCGCTGCCTCTGTACCACTTTAGATATATATAGATATTACTATTGGTGTACAAAGAGAGATATACTGTATGTGTCCCTTTCCTATTCATGTCCTTTTTACTTCGTGGCAGCATGTTACTACCCAATGAGGGCACTTCAGCCATACAAAGTCACAGATATTCTGACTTTAACCCAATTTGTTATAAAATGTAAAATAGCATTGGGTGGAATTTGGACTTAAATCAATCAGTTGTATAAGCAGAAGGTTCATACTCATTCTGGTGTTTCTGGCTATTATGGTGGTAACTTTTCCTCTGGTTCTCAGTGTAAAGTTGTCAAGTAGCAATATATAAAATTGTTTTATATAAGTAAGGATTTTGTTGCCTTTACAAAATAATGCCATAGATGTATTTATATTTTAACTTATGGACTTAACTCCATTTAAGGAGATTATTCCTGAGGGCCCTTTCAACACTAGCCATATTGCATTGCCATTACAGCAACGAATTACCTCAGGGTACACAGGTTTCCATTTCACAGTTGCACGCATTGCATTATGGGTTAAACCTAATGTGGCCTATGCTTGTAAACATTACACTGGGGTGAGTGTGAAAGGGTCCTGAGAGATTACTTTTTCAGCCCTCGTCAGTACTTTTTTCTACATTAAATTAAAATATTGCATATCCTGGTGAATCAAAACGTATATTCTTTTAAATTAAAAATTTTGTTCTGTGTTTAGGCTATTTTACAGGCAGAAGATAGTTTGAAAGAGTTGGATACAGAAATTACTGAGTTGAAAAAACGGGGAGATAAATTACAGGTGGACCAACAATCCGTGCAAGAATTATCAAAGCTTCAGGTAAAGCAAAAAGATACAATATATGATTTCATTTTTGCAAATTTTTCAATTTCACATTATAGGTAAGCATGTTAAAGTTTATATTTTTGTGTAGTTTTCTCAGTATTTATTTTCATATGTTTGTAGTACCTAATTTAAATCAACACAAATTACTATGAAAGATATCAGCAACACTTGATAACCAAATTAGGGGTGTGGCAGACGACTACACTCCCCCCCCTCCCCCCCCCCTCTATTCCTTCTTTCTGGTTAACACTTTATAACCAGTCTTTTCCCCAAAAATCTTAATATTTCTTTCTATTTATTTCTTCTATAAAGGACACTTATGATGAATTGATTATGATAATCAGCTCAAGAAGAGGTGGACTAAATCAGAACCTTGCTCTAAAGAGTCAGTATGAAAGAGCCCTGCAAGACCTGGCTGACCTCATTGAAACAGCAGAAGAGAAGATGTCGGGAGGGCAAAGATGCATTGTTTCCTATAGAGAAGAAGTCAATAATATGCTTCAGAAGCACAAGGTAAGTGTATGCACATTGCCAAGTACAGTTATAATGCATCCCTTTTTGTATCCCTTTTAAAATATAAACTGGTCAAGCTCTGGTGTTTGCCATATTTGAATATTTTAGGAAGATGGTAAAGTAATCATCATGGAACAATCATGGAAATGTTACTTTTTATACACTCTTAATAAGCAGCAATGGAGCTTTTTAAAGAAGCACTTACTGGCCTTACTAGCTGTAGGCAATGCGGAGGAATGTTAACTGAAATTTTATAAAAGAAGCCAATCTGATCTGGTCATTTAAGTCTGGCTCCCTCTGTGTTTACCACTGCAAAGTATTAAATGAGTAATACATATTATGCAGAGTAAATAAACATTTTGAGCAAGTAAATAAAAATCTGCATCATGGGCATCAATTTAAATTTTAACTTTTTAATAATGCTTGGGAGAACTAACCCACAGGGAAAATAGTCGTGCAGAGCCAGGTGGCTGGTCATAAAAATAGTAACAAAACTCATCATTTTCAATGGCAGTTTTTGTGGCAAACTCTCTGACACTTTCTCAATAGTACATTAAATATTATAAAAATGGAAAGCTGCCAACTCATTGCTGGTAAGGGTAGAGTGATTGCCTGATCTGGCTTCAACTAGAATTTCAGTATATCTACTGGAAATTTGAAGAATAAAATTTGCTACACAGTAGGGTAAATTTACACTGTCGTTTTTTCACAAATGTTTTAGTCTTTAAATAAACGACCTGGGAGTGGCTATCCCAGGAAACAAACTAGGAGAAAGAGCTTCAGTATTTTCTTTTTATCTTGTTATTAAATACAAGTTTTCATAGTCAGTCTCTTTAATTTAAAGCTGCGTATAAATTTATTGTTTTTAACTAACCATTTAGTTTACTAACACTGTGTTCTGTTGGGTTGTTGGAAAGCAAATCGCGCTGCACAATAGTCTTGTCAATAATAAATGCTATCACAAAATGCATCCAAAATCATCTGAAATTTTAAATATGACTTTTTTTTATTCATTACAATTTCATGGAATATTTTCCAGGAATATTTTCAAGGTTTGGAGTCACATATGATCCTCACAGAAACACTTTTCCGGAAAATCAGCAGCTATTCCTCTCCAAGGGAGACTCAGCAACACTCAGATTTGATGGCAAAAGCTTCTGCTGTGCTGAAACAAGCTCACAAAAGAGGAGTAGAGTTGGAATACATACTTGAGGTAAGGGTTATCACATCCTACCATCAATTATTATTAATTATAGCGTGTTTATAGTTTTATAATGTCTGTTGCAATTTTTTGCCCCAAAACACTGCATTATTATGTAAAGTGATACAATATGTGAAATATTTATATATATGTTTTATGCATTATACTGGGATTTCCATACAGTGCCAACAATTCTGTAGTTGTCTTCCCTAAACATTCCAACTTTTCCAACTGACTAAGGTCATCATCATTCAGCATAAGAGCTCATTAGAATTGGACAATAGGTAAAAAGTACAGTGTATACTGATGTTGTATTTATCGCTGTACTTTTCATATATCTATATCTACAAAATAGTGCCTTACATTTTCATTTTAAATCAGCTTGAAATATTTCAGTTGTATTTATGTATAGTTTATCAGTAGCAATATCAATCCTGTTCCTTGTTCTCTGTGTGAAAGCAGTTGTCCAACAAGCCAATAACTGAAACATTTTATTAACAAATCCCATGATTCCTGCTAATTGAGGAGCTCTAGGCCTTAAAGTTTAGACAAATAAAAGTAGTCATGCAATGAGAAAACTCGTCCTACTAAGAATGCTATTTAACAGCATGTTTTATCATCGACATTGTTACTTTAGAAATCACTAATAAATGCCGGTGAACAAAATAGGGTAAATTTACACTGTCGTTTGGAAGGTAGTTTTCTGGTCTTTTAAGCGACCAGAAAACAACCTTGCTTTAAGTTTAAAATGGAAGTCAATTAGGCCATTTAAAGAACAAAAAACATTTTTTGAACCTCTTCTATCGCATTCAGAGGGTCGTTTGGGAGTGGCTATCCATCCTTTCCAGGCATCTTTGTAACCCCCTCTGTGGGTGTTTGAAGCTCACCCCCCGTTTTTCAGGTTTTAAAACTAGAGCTTTAAATGGGTCGTTCAAATAACTGTAAATTTACACTCAGTGTATCAAGAAAAGGTGGAAAGCATGATAGCCGAAGAGTAAGCAACAGCTTTTTCCATGCTTCTAATTACTGCTTTTACTGTCAGGCAAAGCTTTAGCTAGGCAGCTAACAGGTGTTTTTGGCTCAAATGAGAAAGGATAAAACTTGGGCTGCTTATGGGCTTATGTTATACTTAACCATATATCTTTAAATGTAAGCAACTAATACATGGTGTAAAGTTACTTAACAGTTTTAAACTGTATGTATAAAATTATGTTTTCTTTATTTTTACTAATCACAAATATTTAGACTTGGATGCAATTGGATGAGAAGTATCAAGACCTGAGCAGGCAGCTGGAGTCAATTGAGAGCAACATACCTATTGTGGGGCTTGTTGAAGAATCTGAGGAAAGGCTAAAAGAAAGAGTTCAGTTGTATCAGGTACTATGAAACATTTTATCACAAGTAATAAAGGACATTATCACATTTCATTGTTTTTACCTGTTATTTCTCTGACAGAATACATATTTATCTATATAGTATCTAAACAGGGCTCACAGTCTCATAGAGATTGGTTGCCAATGTATTTTCCAAACATGTCAACAAACTAAGCATTTTCTTTACAGGTCTTTAAGTCTAGTTTGACTGAATACCAACCAAGGCTTTACCAGGTTCTGGAAGATGGAAAGAGATTGCTGATGTCAATCAATTGCTCAGAACTAGAGAGCTTACTGAATCAGCTGGGAGAGCAATGGTTAAACAACACAAGCAAGGTTTCCAAGGAACTCACCCGACTGGATAATATTCTCAAACACTGGACAAGGTATCACAAGCTTACAAGCACACACAATAGGGCCTTGTCCCAGAAACCTAAAATAGTCTGAAGCTCTGCTAAAGGCTCTGAAAAAATCAAAAAATGGTGCTTGGACATCACTTCAATAATTGGCTAAATTAACATGTTCATGCCAAATATAATTTCATAGTAAATGACCATATTTTTTGGACTATAAGATACACAGGACCATAAGACGCACCCAAAGTTAGGGAAAATAAACAGAAACACAGCCATTCAGATATCAAGTAAATATACAGTATGTTCCAGCAAAGTGGGCAGGGCAGAAGGCAGGGCTGGGCCTTGCATTATTCAATCTATATTCCTCCAGCCAATAGGCCAGTGCTAGGTCTTGGTTTCACTTTCTGGCACTGGGTGCAGAGTTTTCACATTTTGTGTATGTGAGCACGCCCCGATGGCTCAGTGCAAAAATAATAAGAATGCAACAAATTTCTGCCTCCTGTGATGCATAGCTACTGCTCCCAGGATGGTTGGGACTAAAATAAATAAAAAGTGCGTCTTCTAGTCCAAAAAATACGGTAATTTGTATAATTACCATCAGAAATAAAAGAATTTACTTTATTATAATATGTTTATCCCTTCTTCTAGATATAGAAGTGAGTCAGCAGAACTTGTTCAGTGGTTGCGATCTGCAATGGACAGGCTGAACTTTTGGACTGAACAATCTGTTACTGTGCCAAAAGAGCTGGAGACAGTCAGAGATCATCTAAATGCTTTCTTGGTGAGTATGTTAAAAGTGGAGATACATTGTTTTCCAAGGCTTATATGGCGCATTTCTTGGGTGTAAACATAGGGAGGTGCTCAATGTGATGGTGCCTTCAGATGTTATATGTGGGTGCTGTGTGCCCCTTTCGGCAAAGCCATCCCCCTCATGTCTGACCCCTGTCACCAGATGACTTGTTTCAAAAAAAGACATTGGAGCTGTTTTATGGAAATATTTGAACTTCCAGTGCAAGGCACAGCTGACCTCCTTGGCATTTGTTCGCGGAGAAGAAAAACAGGAATTTGTGTCACTGACGTCACTTTCAGTATCTGGAATGCACAGTTTCTTATTCCGATTATTGGACGTGATGTCACTGATGTTACTTCCGGTTTTAAAGCAGATTTTTCACTAGAAGACCGGGTTCTCTACCCAGTGAAAATATTCTTCCTTGGATCTTTCTGCTCCTGATCTGGCAGGCAGAAGAATACTAATCTTCTTCTCGTCGGCAAATGCGGTGGGTCGAACACCAATACTGTTCGCCAGGAGAAGGCCGAACTGTCCACCTTGCAGACAGTTTGGCCATCACTACTGCTGAGCTATAGTGATGGCCAAGCAGTCAGAAATTTTGAGCTGCATGCTTGTTCTTAGTCATTGCCATAGATATGCCATCCACATGGACATTACATTTAGCAGACATCTAGTATGTTTTAAGAGAAGTCTGCCATGACACATGCTTATGTTTAAGTCCGCTTTTTCTATAAACATTTCCAATTTTTCTGAGAGAATTGCTGCTTTATACAATAGAAGTGAATGAAGATGACATTTACTGCCTAGTGATATGGTAAAGTAAATGATCTGAGCTTTACATTCTCTTTACATTTTCTCTATAGGAATTCTCCAAAGAAGTTGATGCCAAATCATCTCTAAAGTCATCAGTTCTGAGTAATGGAAACCAGTTGCTTCGCCTGAAAAAAGTGGACACAGCAGCACTTCGTTCAGAACTGACACACATAGATAATCAGTGGACAGAACTCCTCACTCATATCCCTGTAGTACAAGAAAAACTTCATCAGGTAAGAGGGAACAGTCCTATAATCACTGTTATAAAATTTACTGAATAGCCAGGCTTAAAATTGATTCTTCACCTTGTCTAAGCTGGTCAGTGTAATAGGATCATTTAAATTCCCCACCTAAAAATGACTAGTACAAGGCCATGTGACAGAAATCACAAGGAGCCAGTACTGTCACATAAGTCAAATGCTCACCATTATTTAAACTTGGTTCCAGTAGCTGTAGTGTGGTGGGAGTAAAAAGTAGGCTACATTTGCAGGCATCCTTAAATTATAGCCCCCCCCCCTCCTACCTAGTGATCACAGGTTCTACATTCCCTAAAATTCAGCTATACATCCAACACCACTGTTTGAAAATCATTCAATTAATCTACTTTTCAAAAAATATGTGGGATTATATTTATGTATACTACCTCTTGAAAATCATCTATGTAAATTTTCTCCAACTAAACCTTTTTTATGAGCAGCAAGCTATGAAATTGTGAACACTATAGCTATTGTTTAAACAAATATATATATAAAATATTTACACCATAAGCACTTAAGAATAGAGATGGTCGAGTGTTGTTCCAAAAATTCGACCATTTTGACGATTTTGAGTTAATTGCCATGCCTCTTTTGACTTTAATTTTGAACTTAATTTATGCAAAAACTACACGAACTAGAGCAAAACTTTTTTTTCAAATGTTCCCAAAACCCTTCCCTACATTTCCAGCAATTGGTGATGATTTCTTTTTTAGAGGCTTTGCAATTAGCTCACAAAGTTAGCAAGTCGAAAAATTCAACCATCTCTAGTTAAGAATAATGTTTTGATGTATTTCCTGCTTTCTTCCATGTTTTCTATCCATTCTTTCCAAGTCTTCAATTATATGTTATTTGTCTTAGAAAATCTATTTTATTTATAGCTGCAGATGGACAAGCTACCTTCACGCCATGCCATCACAGAAGTCATGACTTGGATTTCACTAATGGAAAATGTAATTAAGGAAGATGAACATAATATCAAGAATGTTGTAGGATGTGAAGCTATTCAGGAATATCTTTTAAAATACAAGGTAATTGTGGAGTGAAATGACTGAATTATGTTATAATTGTTATTGTTGTATAATATTAATACATGGAAATATTATCAGTAGATCATATCTTTCTTCAAATTTTTTTTATATAATTCCCCTACATAGTTCTGAAACCAACAGAAATGTAAAATGTAAAACGTTATAACAGGAGCATGATAGCAATGCAGATTTCGTTATATGTACTAGTTTGATTTTTCTAAAATAATTTTTACCCAATGCATTTCTGAAATAAATAGATTTTTTAAACATTTGCCTTGACACTTCAAAGTCATATACATGAATAAAATGGTAGGTTATG
The DNA here is from genome assembly GCA_036250615.1 of Ptychadena robeensis. Taxonomy (NCBI): domain Eukaryota; kingdom Metazoa; phylum Chordata; class Amphibia; order Anura; family Ptychadenidae; genus Ptychadena; species Ptychadena robeensis. Next base: position 121,831,520 of record CM070035.1, on the reverse strand, counting down.
CCAACAATATTCCAACATGCAGAAATTCACTTGGTACATCATGTTTTAACTGCATGCAGAAAAAACCCAAATGTCACTAAAAGTAACTAATGCTAAATTCCATGTATATGATTTTACATTGTAGTATGTATATAGACTGCCCTTTCTTTTCATACATACAAGTTAGTAATTACGTTTTGTTTTCATGAAATCTAAATACAGTATATAATTCAAAATATGAAGATGTAAATAATATGAAAACGTGCACATAACCTATCCATACATAGTAAAGCACAAGAGGCGTGTGCTTTGTAGTCCTTGGTCCGTCCTAACTATCTATGCCAGGGGTAGCAAACTAAGACTCAGGGGCCAGATCCAGCCTGTTTGGCTTCTTTTTCCGGCCTTGTTGAAAAAATACTCTCCTCTGCTTGTTCTTTGCAATGAGTGCACATAATGCCTAGGAGTATCCAAATGTTGCCTTGGACACAATCAAGTTCTGTGATCATGACACTGTGGGCGCATCCTCATTGTGAAAGCAGACAATCTCTATGAATTATCTCTGCTCATTCATTAGTGATGCTTGCAGTGCATGAAATTGCCACACCTATGGTGGGTCGGCCATTACAGGCTATTGGTCCGGGCCAATCAAATCAAATTTAAGACGTCAACGTGGCCCACGAGCCAAAAAGTATGCCCACCCCTGATCTGTTCTCTCACTATGTTTTTAAGGGTTTCTTCAAGCTGCTCAAGTTTTTCCCATAAACCCGCTATGTACAACTGGGTTGATCAAACAGAATGGCAGTAGGATATTGTTGTCTGTAACATTTTAGTAAGGATAATGTATAGTGTGAATATTTATATTCAGTCGGATAATATATACTTCTTTATTGAGGAAAAGCAGCATCCCTTAAATGTTAGCATTTCACTATATTGTTTGTATTTCTTTTCAGGGATTTAAGATAGACATCAACTGTAAGCAGCTGACTGTAGATTTTGTGAACCAATCAGTCCTCCAGATCAGCAGCCAGGATGTGGAAAGTAAAAGGAGTGACAAAACTGACTTTGCTGAGAAGTTGGGAGCCATGAACCGACGCTGGCAGAGTCTTCAAGGGTTGATAATAGAGAAGGTAATAATACAAGTGCACCACAAATGAAAAGAACATATCGTATTTTTCGGACTATAAAACGCACTGGACCATAAGACGCACTCAGTTTTTAGAGCAGAAAACCAGAAAAAAATATTTAATTAAGTTTTCACATCAATTGGGTTAATGCAATGGATTAAATGAATGCAATATTCAATTCAGCCAGTAGATGTCACTAGCAGTGGGACTGGGAGGAGGGGGGCCAACAGCTGCTCCGTTCACGTCTCTGCTCTCCTCTCTGGCTGGGTAATCCTGTGTCCGTGGGAGCTGCAGAGTAATTGCAGTTTCCACGGACACTGAGAGAGGGATAGATGTCAAATTAATCTATCCCTCTCCTTATTGCTTATGCCAACAGGGCTCTAAACTCTGTTGGCATAAACAGCTGGCGGGATGCTGCATTCAGGCATTCAGATGCAGGCACCCCCCCCCCCCCCCCCATACTATCAGTGCTTTTATTCTGAATGGCTAATGCTCCATAAAAGTAAAACATTTTACTGTTCCTTAATATATATGTTGTTGGCCAATAGTGATGGCTCGAACCCGGAATTGCGCGTTCGCCGTTTGCAAAAGTTTGTGAACCCGGCGAACCCGCCATTGACTTCAATGGGAGGCGAATTTTAAAAAACAAAGGGACCCCTTTCTGGCCACAATAGTGTTGGGAAAGTTGTTTCAAGGGGTCAAACACCTGGTCAATGACATGACAGAGGGGAATCCATGGCAAACTCCCAAGAAATTTTTTTTCCACCCAATAAATCCGCACGAAGGATTTCTACAATGATAGTCAATGGGAAAATAAAGTGTAATGAGTGATTACCCTTAGACCGTGTTTGATTGGACTTATCTCCTTTGTATGACCCCTGCCACAAACCTGAACTTTGCATCTGTCACTGTTTCTGAACTCATCCCCTAGAGGAGGGTCTTGGAGGATTTCACCGGTCTCAGTTCTCAGGTGAGGTACCTTGTG
>CM070035.1:121818115-121829332 GCA_036250615.1 Ptychadena robeensis | reverse complement strand
AAAAATCCCCTGGGGTAACAAAGTGCCACCAGATATGAGCACTGGCAGTAGGCACTGTATGATATGTTGCTTGAACAATCACTGCCAGCAGCCTGGCATGCCAGACAGCAGGCAACAGGGTAGCAAAAAAAGAGCCCTAAAAAGGGCTTTTGGGGTCTTTTCAGGACTCTGTCCTGACAGCAGAGTAACAGCAATGAGGAAGAGTAGACTGTAGAAGAACACTGGCTAGCTAACAGTTCCCTATGCAGCGCAGCTCTCTGAGTCTCTGATCTAACTCTCTCCACTCTCTCAATCAGCATGTGAAATGGCGTCCTCTCCTTGCTGTGCTATAGTGGGTGGGATGGTCCGTGCTGATTGGCTGGATTATGTCTGCTGACTGTGACTCACAGGGTCAAAGTTTAACTGATGTAAAAACATAGGGGGCGGGTCGAACATCGCCATATGTTTGCGAAAATACGCCAACATGCGATGTTTGCCGCGTATAGTTCGCCGGCGAACAGTTCGGGCCATCACTATTGGCCAACAGAAGCTTTCATTGTTGCTCACATGGGTCTTACTAGAGGTGCCCAAGTAGTTCCTTTTTATGCCTGGTTCACACCTATCCATTTTGTGCGTTAGGCATTGCATGTTAAGCATATCCAAATGAATATCATATTCAACAGCATGAACCTGGGCTTGCACATGGATAGTATCACTTTATACCACTTTGTCCACATTTCAGTTAAAATTCTGCATATATCTATATTAAATATATAAGCTTTCCCAATTATTTATAATTTACAGCAATTCTCTATTGGACACACAATTGGATCCCAGGCAAAATGCTAAATATCCACCTCAAATATAATTATGTATGGGCAACAATGGAGCAGCAGGACACTGATAAGTGATTTACTCCCTAGCTGCTGGATTGGCTCCTACTGCTACTCATCACTTTCTAGTAAAACTGCTTCTGTGCAGGGAATGCCAGAGACTAATACCAAGACTGATTGTACCCTGTTTAAAGGCATCCTCCGAAAAAAGGCATCCTCTGAAAATAAGGCATCCTTAAATTTTTGCCTCATCCTGAAATATAAGGCATTCCCCTGAAAATAATGCACCCCCCAAGATACAGTATTGTAACTGAACAGGGGGATCAGAGGGTGCAATGAAAATGACACAGGAGGATCAGAAGGGGTTACTAAAATGGTAATCCCCCCCCCCTTTCAGTCTCCTGTGCCATTTTGATTCCCTCCTGTGATCGCCCCTGTGTCATTTTAAGTGATCCCCCAACCTGATACCCCAGTGCTGTGCTCTTCTTCATAGAAAAATAAGACATCCCCCGAAAATAAGGTGTAGGGCATCTTTGGGAACAAAAATAAATATAAGACATTGTCTTTTTTTCGGGAAAACACGGTAGTAGATCTTCTTTTTCTTTATACTGTATATAAGTGCATTTTATGATATCAGTAAAATACACAACAGTATTCAATTGTGTTTTTTTAGTTTTTTTCCTGAAAGTTCAGTTTAAAAATTGTAACCACAGTATTCTTATTTGTGTGTTCTCTACAGATTCAGCTGCTAGAGGGGTTGCTGGAATCTTGGACAGAATACAGGAACAGTATACAGGGTCTTAAATCTTGGTTTGAGAAGCAAGAAAAGAAACTGCAGAAATATCAGAACATTGGAGACCAAGCTTCAGTCCAGAACAGCTTAAAAGATTGCCAGGTTAGGTGCCAGCAGCCTTATGATATGTTTCTGTATATAACATGTCATCTGTCAATTGCATAATAAGGTCTAATGTATAGCAATATGTTTTTTGTTGGATTCACAGCTATTCTGGGCGTTATGGGCTTTTCGCGCCATTTTTTATGGCACGAAAAGCCGCTTCCCCCGCAATCTCGGTGGAGTACACTGTACTCCGCTGCAATTGCCGGCTCTCTGCCTAGCTGAAGACACGAAGCCGGAAAGGCTCAGTGTGTCTGCAGCTCTGTAGAAGAGCTGCTGGCAAATGGAAAGGTGGTTTGTGCCTGATCCCGAAACTGGCTTCGGGCATATCGCCCAGGAGGTTAAGGTTTCATCAACCGCTGTAGTCTGTTTTAGGGCACGTTTCCACTTCTGCATTCTCCCACGTTTTGAATCATGCACACAAGAGATTGCACCCAGCTATCTCCCGCAATTCAAACCGCGGCCTGCCTCCCCCCACACTTTCTGCCTGATGACGCCCATAGAGAGTGAATGGGCGCAGTTAAAGAATCCATGAATGAAGACGCATTCATCTCTATGGCCGTGCGTGTCCCACGACCACCACTTTTCCGCAATCCAAAACGTGGTAAGCCATGTTTCAGATCGCGGGCCACACCACATCCGTGCCCGTTCGCGGCCAACCACAGCTGTGGAGGTGACCCCATTCAAATGTATGGGCGCCGCGGTTAAAACCACGGGTGATCACAGCGGATTGCTCAAGTGGAAACAAGCCCTTAATGATAATTTAAACCCTTTCCCTTTTTTATAGTATATATTTTGAAGGCATTGTAGTGTCTTCTGTTAATCTGTTTAGGGCTAGGGCAGTTAGGGCAGTTTTTCTTGTGCCTTCTGTAATATTTTTGTTATTTCTGGTTATATTTCTCGCCTATCTTTGGCAAGGGAAATTGGTAGATTTACAAATTTGCTGATGGGTGACAAAATTTCCAAAGACTTTTAATTAACATTTGTCATTTTGTTTTTGTCATTAGGAGCTAGAAGAGCTTATCAAGGCAAAAGAAAAAGATGTTGAGAAGGTCGGACAGACTGGACTTGCCTTAATTTTTAATAAAAAGGAAAAAGTCAGTGCCATCATTATGGACACCCTTGGTGACCTTCACCAGTCCTGGGCTAATTTGGACTGCAAGGTATGGGCTTTACCATCACTGACACAATACAATAAAAGTTTGACAAGAGGTTTTTCATTCTACTAAAAATTTTAATTACTGCCTGGGCCCTAGTTGAGGATATTTTCCTTGAGGATGTTCTGTCTGAATATATTTTACACTCTAATAGCTGCACTTTTGTCACATCTGTAACAATTTAAGTTTGTATTGACAAGTAGTGATGAGCAGCATAGGCAATATTCGAATTCATGTGATTTTGCAGATCATTTTTCAAATATTGCAAGTAAATTCAAAATCTCCTGTCATTATTATGTATTGTTAAAATGGGCACTTGTACATATGAATATTGCAAACGCAATATGGGTTGTCACAGCGACATCTAGTGGCAGAATGTAAAATAGCAGCTGCAGTGTATTCACCTCATGTGACAACACTAATAGAAGTAATTCATTGCAATAATCAGCACTTGGACATGAGAATATTGTGAACGCAATGAATAATACTTTTCCCAGAATCTCGAATATTAAGATAATAAGATATAGCACTATATTCGAGATCTTCGCAAATTCTCAAAGTGACGATATTTGCAATAAAAATTTGCGATTCAAAGATTCTGGCTCAACACTATAGACAGGTATAATGTAAAATGTTAAACTTTGACAGAAGTTTAACAGTAGACATCATTTAATGCTTTAACATTTACATATTGTTTTGCAGCTTGCAAGCATGTGCATCAATCAGCATGTGAGCTATGACAAAAAGTCTCATGGTGTAGTTCATTTTGTCTGTGCCATGTTCTCTGTGGTCATGAGCATACAATTAACTAACTAGGTGCTCTGTTATTATTAGAAACAGCCACTTGGTGTCATTGTTCTGTAGCTACAGAGTGGTTTTATTTTTCTTAAGCAAAGGTAACTAGCCCTAGACATGTGACTGTAGTTCCTAGTATGTGAGATCTATACACAAAACCATTTTTTTAGCATTGGATAGAGAACTAGAATTCATGTCAGGTTCTACTGCTTTTTGAGGCTCCAAAATCATTTATAAAGTTTAGCTTGAACAGGAAATGAAAGGAAATCTCTTCTAAAAGATTTATTTGTTGTCTGTTTTCCATATACATATTCCCCTCACTTCCTGACCTGTTCCTGAAGTCCCAGAATAGCAAATGTGAGGGGTAAATCAATGTTGGGTGCCACATATCACACATTAAACCTGACAGCCATTCTAAACTTTTCCCATTTTACACAAAATTTTTAATTTGAAGGAATATGTATACTTTCAAACATGTGTTATTTTATTTAATCTGTTTGTTTCTAAAAATAAATCTAGATGATAGAAATATAGCAGAGGTGTGGCATTTTATATGAAAGAATAGTCTCTTTTTAAAAAAAGGACCAACAATGTAATGTAAGAGGATTATTATTATTATAATTATTATTATTATCTTGTATTTATAAAGCGCCGACATATTACACAGCGCTTACAGAGCATATATAGTCATATATTGATATTGATTGAATCAACTGGTGGATGTAGTATATGTCATCACCCCCATCACTTGTGAAATGATGCACAGGAAAACTGTAGAAAGGGACAGTTTAGTGTGGACCCCTTCCATTTTGTTAATGTATAATGCACAAGTTCATGTAAAAGCAAGTTTTAGTTTAGAAAAGTGATGAAATATTTCAATCAACTACATTTGTGAATTGACTTGTACTTTACATCATTCAACTGTAAAAAAATATAAACTTTATAGCATATAATTGATGATGAATGAAATACTGCATGTGATATGCTTAAGTGAATGAGCAGTATTTATATGTATGTACATCATTCGTTTCTTTAAAGTAAATATTAACTAAAACCTTTCTTTTGGCTGTGGATAGCAACTAGAGGTAAAGTCCCTCTTTTTCCACCCGTCATTAAGTGTAAATAAGGCAGAACAAGGTATTGAAGTCTTTTTTTGAAGCCATGGACAAATAAAAGAAAAAGTAGAAGAAAGGCAGACTTACTTTATGTTTCTATTGTCTTTCTTAGGTTTGTCAGCTGAAGATATTGTTACAGTCAGTACTTGATCAGTGGACCATTTACAAGGAGGTTTACGAAGATTTGAACAGTTATTTGATGGAAGCCAGGTATTCTTTGTCACGATTCCGGCTTCTGACAGGATCCATGGAAGCCGTCAAAGTCCAAGTGGGCAATCTTCAGGTGAGAGGCGATTAGCTCTTTATTGGGATTTGTTGTATTGTTTTGTCATTGAGGACTAACCAATAAATATTATTGTGATAAAAATGATAAATTATATATTTAAACCTTTAAAGCCTATTTATTATTTGGGAATGGCAAGTGCTCCAGGTGCATTTATGGTCACTTGTCAATAGTATGCAGTGTGAGACAATAGTAGAGGACCTCTGCTTTAAGTTTCTATATCGAGAGCAGTCAGCTGACTGCTCAATCCTCTACCAACATGGAATGGTCAAACCATTCGTGTAAAGTTTCCCTGCATTGCGTTATCTCACATGAAATAACAAGGTTAGGGCAGTCAAAAGGTTATAAAGAGATTATTAAGGAATATAAACATGATATACTAAATAGATGAATAATAAATGTCATACATAGTTGGGCATATGATCCTGGACAGGCACAATACAGTATACACCCAATTGCTTTGGCCAAGGATTTTTTTTATTTACCCTGTTTCCCCCGAAAGTAAGACCTGGCTGCTAACTCCCCCCCCCCCCTTCCCCCATGTGCTTCTTATATAAGCCATTCCCCAAAAATAAGATCTACCATGTCCCAGGGACAGCTTTCATATTTAGGGAAGACATGACATGAGGCATTTTGTAAGACAGTGCCTTATTTTCAGGGAAACAGGGTACAAGGGACATTTACCACTTTTTGCTTATGGCAACAAAAGTTTCTGCAAGCCGTCTTGATGTATAAATATATTCTATACATGTTTTATTTTTCTTAGCATTTTGAATAACATTGTTTAAACTAGAAGAACAAGAAAGCTAAAGTAATTTTCTTTGCCAATTCTTTTTACTGTTTTGCTTTGTCTAAACTTTCAAGTCAGTTAATAGTGTACAGTGAAGGGGATCCATATATTATTTGAAAGGGTTTAAGGTTCTATGTTGTGTAGTAGCTGCTTTCCTTTAGTAATAAAAAGGGCAATTGTGTTATGTTGAAGATTTAATCAGCTCATCTTCAGTATTTTGCTTTTAAATAAGATAAATTCCTCCTTTCTAAATGAATGGTTCATACTCACAGAGCCTACAAGAAGCGTTGGACAAACACGAAACAGTTTTAACCAAGTTTGCCTGCGTATCCAATAAGCTCCAGAATGAATGTTGCTCCAAAGTAGGTGAAGAACTGAAGAGCACTTCAAAAGAGGTTACCTCAAGGTAAAAACCATATCTGATCTAAATCACATATAAGTACATTCTTGCTTTTCCCATCAAGTGCTTGAAATCCTCTTTCCAATATAACACTACATACACGAAGAAGAATACTAGTCCATTCCAACTATCCTAAGCCATTAAGTAGTATTTGTAAACATTTCAGCGGAATAACTTAAATCTGAGCCTTATGGCTTTGCTACATTGAAACATAGTGCTATTTTTTGTCATGCAGAGTGCTTAAGATGCATATGCTATTTTACTAGCAGAATTATTATAGGACCAGATTTACTTGCCCTCCTGGACTTTCCATTTTTTACTCCTCATTTCTGCTACCAGGAGCAAAGAGGGAAATACATTTGTGAGCTTGAATGGCTTTCCATGGTAAGAATTAGTGATGAACGGCATAAGCAATATTCGAATTAGCGATATTTGTGAAAAATTTCACTAATATTCGATTCGATATTTGCAATTTGAGTGTATGGCCATGCATTGAGAAAATATATTTGCGATTACCATCAAAATGAATGGTCACGTGGTATTTTGGTATTTATTTTTGCATTGCCAATATAAAATTCCAATGTATGGCCATAAGCTTTCCAATGCATAATATTGTGGCTTTTTGCAATAACCACAACCATATTCGCTAAATTTGTGGATTCTCAAATAAACGATATTAGTCGAATATATTGTCAATTTGAATATATTTGAATATATTGTCAATTTGAAGCTCAACACTAGTAGGCATGTTCTGCAGTTCTGGTAGCATGCCCCCTTGATGTGTGTACAGTGGTCTCCACCTTGCTTCCACTAGTGAATTGCTGGGATATTGCACCAAAGATAAGTAAAATGCACATCATGCAGGATTTGTAAAGTGCACCACAAATCAGTTCACAGAAGTGTAGTGTACTCAAAGTTCAAGCGTTTCCATGCAGTGCATCACAATTGTTTGAACTTTCACAATAGAGAGTATAACACATTAGAAATGCACCCTCAATTATGACTGTGTGTAGTTGGGTTGCAGGGGTATTTATACAGTCAACTTTGTGTTAGAAGATTTACATTTTGTCAAATAATTGTTTCATAATTGTTTTTTTTTCTTGAACAGGTGGAATAGTTTATTGGAAGACATTTCTGAGCAGCTGCACTCAAGCAAGACTTTACTCCAGCTATGGCAAAAATACAAAGATTTCTGTACTCAGTGTTCTGCCACTGTTCAGCAGCAAGAAGACCGCACCGATCAACTGCTAAAGACTGCAACCAACAAAGACATAGGAGATGATGAGATTGCGACCTGGATACAAGACTGCGGTGTATGTGCAGGACTTCCCTTTGATATTTGATAGAAAAAAATGTGTTTGTGCGCAACAAATTTGTAATGCAGTTTACTACGTATTTACTACATTTTATGTATGATACATGTAACATTGGTGGTGCATTCATGCATTCATGCATTTTTTCATTCTGCTTAATTTAACAGGTTCTTTTAAAAAATCTGGAAGCAGCAAAAATCTCATTGGCTGGTCTTTTTGAGATTGGGGAAGAGCTTAAGCAACAAGTGGATTCATCTGCAGCGGCAACCATCTTATCTGATCACTTATGTCTAAGCCAACGCTTGTCTGTATTAGAGCAGGCCCTCCAAAGACAACAGGCCATCCTTCAGGTATGGCACTGCAAGTCACTTTATTATTCCTTTTAATTGTATTTGATCAGGATAACTTTAATAATATTTTGACTGTGATTAAAAAAAAACCTGGTTGTATCAGCATCCTCAGAGCATGTTACTTTTATACAGGGGACTTGTCAATGCATATTCTTTTTCTTAATTTTTTTCAAATTTCTTATCTGTAAAACCCCCCATACACGCTTAGATTTCCCTGTCCAAAGTACAGGTATGTTTCCTCAGCTTGGGGATGACGGGGCTGAGGACACAGTCTGTATGCAGCTGCCTGCTTCTCTCCCTCTTCGTGCTAGGCCGCCAGCTGATTGACAGTGTCAGTGACCTGGCAGTGTCTTGTCAGAGCCGGTGTCCCTAGATGCTGTGTGCCCGGTCCCCCTAGCTGATCGGGCCCTGACAGCCCGAGCAGCTAGGGGAACCCAACGAACAGTGCTGGCACACAAAGGGTGCCCGGCCGATTGTGACCCAATGTTTCGGAAGATTGACCACATGTGATGACGTCGATCGGCCAAAACATTGGGTTACAATCTAAACGTGTATGGGACAGAAAAATCTTATTTTTTTTTTTTCCACAGGCTGGGGTGTTAGATTATGAAACCTTTGTAAATAGTCTAGAAAACCTAGAAGCCTGGATTGTGGCTGCAGGAGATGTTTTAAATGGTCAGGACCCTAATCGCTCATCAGACCTTTCCATAATTCAGGAGAGGATGGAAGAACTCAAAGTAAGTTACTTATTCATGCTATACAACTGTTTCCATTGTGTTTGTAAATATTGAAATTAATTAGGTTAAAGCATTACACTACTCTGTTAGTATTAGCTAGTCTTAGTACATCTGTCTTGTACTATTCCCCCCACAAATGTACACAAGAGGTGTACAGAGGGAGCAAAGATAGCACTGGCAAGCTGGGGAACATCTAAAATATTTTATTGTTCAGTTGAATGTGTTCCTGTCAGCAAAATGATGACTGGCTGGCCTCTAACCACCACGCCAGCCTATGTAATATTTTGCATGATCAATTATTATCATTAGAAATTTAGCACAGAAAAGCCTTTTTAAAACAGAAGGTATTTGCATGCTCCAGTCCATCACAAATTCCAAAAGTAAAGGGAAAAAATCCTTACTTCAGGACAGTGGGTAGAGCCTTGCTTATCATTCCTTTACACCCCATCAGCCAAATTCACATCCAGAATCGCTGGTGTACAGTGCACGTCTAGCCTAAAGGTGTGTTTACACGTCAAGATTTTTTCGGCCGACAATATTTGCGTCGATTGTACAAAAATCAAAAAAAAATCTAATTACATTCGATAAATGGACGAACGAAATCCGATAAAAAAATCTAAAAAAAAATCGAATCTGAAGTTGAACGAAACAAAAATCTTGACGTTTAAATTATGTACCTTTATGGTACAGAGACTTTTATTCCAAACTGCACACAGTAGTTTCAGCCTCATTGGCCATCATCAGTGCAGTACATTGAAACCATGGCTCTATGGAGTAGGACTTGGAAGCTGAACATAGAGGAAGAACCATGAAGGTTATGGTGATATATTTATTATTATATATTTAACTCCAAATATAATGCAGTGCTGTACAGCTTGGGTTGTCACATTCACCCTATTATTATTAACTTTTATTTATTTAGCGACAACATATTATGCAGCACTGTACATTAAATAAGAGTGGAGATGCAACACAAGCTAGCTAGACTATCACATGGGAAGAGAAGAGATTAGTAATATATGCCACCAATAATATGTCACTAACAGTTTGAGGACAATTTTCGTAAAAGACAATAAACCACCTATAACCATATTACCCAGTACGTCCTTGTAGTAAGAAAGTCAATTGGCTTCTGGTAGTAACCCACACACTCATAGGGAGAACAAAAAAACTCGCAGGTAGTGTCCTAGCTTAGATTTGACCCAGGACCCTAGTTTTTCAAAACAAGCCAATCTGCCTAATCCATTTGGTTTAATTCAATGCAATACTAGAACTTCAAAGAAAATGTAACAAATCTGTAAACGAAAACTTTTCCAGATTATTTAAAGTTATGTTATTTTGTATTTTCAGAGGCAAATGTTGCAGTTTAGTAGCCTGGCTTCAGACTTGGATCGCCTAAATGAGTTAGGATACAGATTGCCTCTAAACGACAAGGAAATCAAAAGGATGCAGTGTGTAAATAGAAACTGGACAAGGGTGTCATCACAAACAACAGAAAGATTCAGGTAAGTTCAACATGCCAAGAAAAAAAATGTATAGGAATATCATGTAGAACTTTAGCAAACGCTATTGCATCCTACAGCTGTATTGGTCTTCCAGAGCCTTCAGTAGCATTCTCTGTATGAATCTACTGTCATCAACAGTATATTTCTGTGTAAAGCTGCTGATATATTTATTTTACATGACATGAGTGTGTGTTTTTAATTTAAGGTTGTGCTTTCACATTATTAACATTACTTGTTATTCTTCCTGCAGTAAATTACAATCCTTCTTGCTACATCACCAAACCTTCCTGGAGAAATGTGAGACTTGGATGGAGTTCCTAATTCAGACTGAGCAGAAACTGGCAGTAGAGATCCCTGGAAACTACCAGAGTTTATTGGAACAGCAGAGAGCTCATGAGGCAAGTTACAAGGCAGAATGTTCTTATAATGCTATTATTATTATTTAGAGGACACAAAGGTACAACCTCACATACGTAAAAGCTGCCAACATCCAATAAGCATAATCTATAAATCCAAAGTCTTGATTCCGGTCACAATGGACTTTTAAGGCAGCAAAGTAAAATAAACAAGTAAATATTCTACAAAAGGTTTATGTATCATAAAGAGTAGTGTACATCGGTCTGACGACTCCAAATTAGTTCTTCAGATATTATTATTATTATTTATTTATATAGCGCCAACATATTACGCAGCGCTGTACAATACATTAGAGTGGAGATACAACACACAATAACACACAGGTACAGGTAATTACACAGGAGGAATAGAGGACCCTGCCCGGTTGGGCTTACAGTCTAATAGGTTGGGGAACAGAGTATACAATGGGTGGGGGGATGGGACTGGTATGGTGGTGATGTTAGGAAAGAGAAGATGGATAGGCCAGACTGAAGAGGTGGGTTTTTAGGGCTTTTTTAAAAGTGCCAAAAGTAGGAGCAAGTCTAATGGGACGAGGGAGATAGTTCCAGAGAGTAGGAGCGGCCCTAGAGAAGTCCTGAAGCCTTGCTAGTGATGAGGTTATGAGTGGGGATGTCATTAGAAGGTCACTGGAGGAGCGGAGAGGGCGGT
>CM070035.1:121779123-121818015 GCA_036250615.1 Ptychadena robeensis | reverse complement strand
AGTCTTTTGTAAACGAGGCGCTCGAGTAGTTTTGAAGCAAAAGGAAGAAGAGAGATCGGTGGCAAGAGAGGTCGGTAGCTAGAGGGAAGAGAGGGATCAAGCGATGGTTTCTTTAGTATGGGGAAGACTATGGCATGTTTGAAGGATGATGGGAAGATACCAGAGGAAAGGGAGATGTTGAATAGTTCAGTCAGTGCTGGGGCGAGGGTGGTAGAATGGGTCTTAAGAAGATCAGCGAGTATAGGGTCAAGTGGGCAGGTGGTGGTAGGAGAAGAGCGAAGCAGAGAGGTGACTTCCTCCAGACTGACAGATACACATAATGTCCATATTCCAAGTGCTTTTAACACAACAGAAAAAACCAGAGTCTCAACGGTCGCTTGTTCCGGAGATAAATAATAAGCAAAAAAGATTTGTATTTCCCAGCTAGAAGGTAAACAGAGATTAATTAGTCTTTGTATGGTCAGGGTTATATTTGTAGAATATAACAGGTGAATTGGGGAAAAGTATTTACCCTATATGGTCCAGGATATGGATCTGAACATCACCACCGAAAGGGGGGGGGGGGCTAAATACAGCCTGCACAGGGGAACGGCGGGGTCTAGTTGAGTCCAGAGGTATGTCCCACGATTTCTGACCTCGAGTATATAATAATCAAGTATGGAAAGAAAGAAAGAGGGGGGGGGGGTATAGATATTAGTATAACTCATTGCACATAATCCCTGGATCAGACCGGGGCATGAATATGGAAACGTGAAAAGAAATTAGACCAAGGGGAGAGAAAAGCCAAACAGACGAGAACTAGCTGTGACCGTGGATGATAGTTTGATTAGGTGTACTTACGATAGAGGGTGAAGTGTGAGGAAATAAATGTGCTATGTTGTGACTGGTGAAATCAAGATTAATATGTGCCATGCAATATTAATTAGCGTGTTGTGTGCATAAGTGTGTGAATTAAACTAATGATGATGAGTGATAATTGTTATTAACCATTAATTTAGCTATTTATGTGAGGAGAGTGAGTGCAATTTAGACCCAACTGTAACTAATTATCATTGACCTTGCTGTAAGAATTGTGTGAAGTGCTGATAGTGTGTGATATGTATTGTGCTGTGACATGCCACTATGGGTCAAATTTTGGGGTGTATGTGAGGTGTAAAAAGTGTGCGGAGTGCACCGGATGTAATGTGAAGGGGTTTATCTATAAAATGTGTTCACTACACTGTAAATTCTGCAAAAAAAAAAAGAGAGAGAGAGAGAAGGAAAAAGGGAAAAAAAGAGGTGACACACTGAGGTTCCCTATTTGGTACTTCGGGAGGAAGTTGGCCCCTGTTTATCCCCCGTACAACTAGTGCAAATAGGGGAGAAACACATTCCCATGTATTCCACAAGAAAAAACGGGGGCACATGCGGCTGTGCGCCCGCATCCCCAGTACAGGCAGCAGCACCCCCCATATGCACGGCGGCGATGAGTGCAGCATTATCAGTTCGATCCATATAGTAAAGGACCTAAAAAAGTCTCCTAAGTATGCAAGCGCCCAATCAAAGAATTATCTCCAGTTATCTAAAAGCCGGTTATATAAACAGAATTACATTGACACATACATTAATGCATTAACCTTCACACACCTATACTGGTGAGTATGTGTCAGACGTTTTCAGGCCAGTATTTTATTGATTTATCCATAAGGACATACATAGTCCTATAAATAAATTTGTATTCACAAGGTTAGATAAACAGTAAAGTAAAGGAGGAAGAGGGATCCAGATAGCCAGGGGACCATTAGCATCTTAAAGAAAACATTTGTAATTTAGTGCCTCATTGAGGCCTGGGGACGTATTTGCTTTTAATCGATGAATCCAGTGCATCTTAATTTGTAAAAGGGTTTTGTTCAGATTCCCTCCCCTAATTGATTCGTGGACTCAAGTGTCAAGTATGAGAAATTTGAGATCCATTTAGTGGTACCTATGTTGTTGTGCTATATGGCGACCTCTGGGTGTCCAAAGGTCACCAATTCCTGCCGCTCGTAGATGTTCCTTAAGACACTGCCAGAATATAACCCTGACCATACAAAGACTGATTAATCTCCGCTTACCTTCTAGCTGGGATATACAAATCTTTTTTGCTTATTATTTATCTCCTGAAGAAGCGAAACGCGTTGAGACTTTTTTCTGTTGTATAGGCTATTATTATTATTAATATTATTATCATCATCATTTATTTATATAGCGCCAACATACTATGCAGCGCTGCACAATAAATTAGTTCAGACAACACAAAATAACACATGGGTACAGGTTATGACACAAGAGGAGTAGAGGACCCTGCCCGATCATGCTTACAATCTAATAATGCTAAACCTGGTATTGCACTTATGTTTGATGCAGTTTTAGTACCAGAAGCATGGTTTGCTTATTTGGTTGCAAGCCAGCCATAGCACATCCCTCTTGTATCAGCAAGTGGCGCTATAGGTAAACAGTTGTAATTCAATCCCTTGTTATTAAATCATTAAGCACTCTAAAGCCCCCATACAGGGGTCGATGCCCATGAGATAGATCAGCCTTCTAGGTAATCCCGCTGAACCTGATATTGAAAGAGCTCGGGGCACAACACTGCTGCGTGATCAAGCTCAGCCGATGCTTTCCAAAACAATGGGCATCGACCATAATTCACGATCATCTCCAATAAGTCTGTCTAATAACGGGATCAATCATTCCCGCTCGAAGACAGGGTTGGCCGCAAAAATACTCAAGTCATTCAGTTGGATGGATATTGGGATTAAGATGTTGTCCGTTTGTTTGTATGTCTCAAACAAAAAAAGAACAGAAAGGTCTCTTTTTTACAATACAGATAGTTTTTAATGATAAAACACCATATTCCATAGCATAAAGGATATACTTTTCATTAAACATGTTAAGTACATTTATATTCTTATTGGAAAATTGATGTTGCAGTTAATGGTCTGGCAAAGCTTTTCTTTAAGTGATTGTTTTTCTTCTCCAGCTGTTTCAAGCAGAAATGTTTAGTCGCCAGCAGATTTTGCACTCCATAATTGTTGATGGACAAAGGCTCCTTGAGCAAGGCCAAGTGGATGATAGGTAAATATGTAATTGAATCATTGAGAAGAACTCTATAACACTATTAAGCCTGCTGTACACCTAAAGGTCAAGCAATCTTAACAATCGATGACCTCACTGACTTATATTGAGGCTTTAGGAGGGGCTGGGAATAATAATGTTTTTTCACTATAAGATAGAGTTCTGGTGCATCTTTTTTGTTTTTGAGTTCTGTTGCATCTTTTGTTTTTACCTTTTTAATAATAAAGTTTTTTCAAATGTGAACTTGATATGAAAATGTTTGGTTTAATACTTCCCATATAACATTATTTATATTTATTTATTGATATGATTGTATATTCCTGGTTTTAGTGTCCTCTTTCTGCTTAATCAGCTCACTTAATTTTCTTAGGGATGAATTTAACCTTAAACTTGCCCTACTGAGTAACCAATGGCAAGGAGTGATCCGTCGGGCTCAACAGAGGAGAGGAATCATAGACAGTCAGATACGTCAGTGGCAGCGTTACAGAGAGATGGCAGAGAAGCTGCGTAAGTGGCTGGTGGAGATGTCCTATCAGCCGGTGACGGGCCTGGGGAGCATCCCAATACCATTACAGCAAGCCAGAAATCTGCTGGATGAAGTCCAGGTATCCATTTTTTTACAATGTATTTTTGAAAGTTTAATGAACTGTTGTTAAATTTGGGAAATTCTAGTTTATCTGCTTTTTTTAAAGTTTAGTCTTGCATTAGAACTGATTGGGACTGAGAATGAAAACTGCAGTACCCAAAACCAAACTGAAACTTTTAACTGTTAAGTTGGTTATGAGTTGTAAAATATAATTCAATTCCAGTAACTCAGTCCTGTATTATTTCTCTATATCGCATCCTACTTATTGAAACAAGATACAAATGTTTCTTGATGTTGCAGCTAAGAGACCGAGTACTACACAGACAGCAAGGGAGTTACATCCTGACTGTGGAGGCTGGGAAGCAGCTGCTGCTCTCTGCTGACGGTGGGGCGGAGGCTTACTTGCAGGCAGAGCTCATTGACATTCAAGAGAGATGGAAAGCCACCACAGTGAGACTGGAGGAGCAGAAGAAACAGCTTGCATTTCTACTGAAAGTATGTGCCTTCCTCTATATATATTCATATCCATAGTGTCATCATCTAAGCAGATGTAGAAAATGCAGAGATTTTTTTCCCATTGTGTTAGGTCTCTAACATCACAAAATAACACAGGCCTGCGTTCTGCAACGAAAACACAGCAGACACCAAATCTTCTGCATTAACATAGATCAGTTTGAATAACGTTGTTTGCTTTTTAACAATAAAATATAACTAAAATGAAATTTCTGTGTTACAATGTAACACATATTGCATACACATCTTACATCATGCATTGCCTTTAAACACATGTATTGAGCATTTTATTTACATTCATCGATAATGCTGTGCAATGTACATTGCAAGCTTTGCATTCGTTTTCATGCATGATGTTTTGGTTCTTGACGCCCAATTAAACAGAGGCAGTAATGCCCACAATATTTATCATTTTTTGGGGGGGAATTAAAGCAAAATTCTCTTAAGGTCCACATATTTTTAATATCAGGCCACTTTAAGCATGGGGCCTGCCTGGGCAGGACAAATGGGGGAGCAAGCATGTGCAACCCATTTCCTGGCTATACCAAGCACCATTGGACATCGACTCTTGAGGGACAAGAGAACAAATTGCATGAATTTATGTGACCTTCCTGTCCATGCTAGGCTCCTCTTTGCATGTAACTTGGCTGGGCTTGGGTTTTCTTGCTTTTTATTTTAGACCATCAGTTTCCCACCCACATATTCCCCTCAATACTGTGCCAAATTGTAGAAAGAGGCCCCTTACCTTAACATTAGATCTATGCCAATGATGAGATATGGCATTGGGCCTGGTTTGGCTGAGAAGGATTGGGGCTTGCCTGCATTGGGGCCTAATAAGTGCAGAAGAAGCCTCAACCCCTTTTTCCTGCTTAGTCAAGCTTCTGCATTAAGCTTTCCATTCCTTTTTTGCAAAATGACCTGCGGATATATGCATGTCTGGGGGGATTTAGTGTGTGGTGGAGGGAGGGTCCCCCTCTCATGACCTGGGTAGTAGAGTCAGGCTTGGTCCCACCCCCACCACCCTCTTCTCCTGCCCAGCCAAGATCATTGCCTGAAGGCCGTCTGGCATTAGAAAATAGGGGGATCCTAGATGATGTTTTATAATGGTGTGTTATTTATTAGGTTGCTAAGCGGAAAGGGCTATTTACAAACAACAATAGTGGTGTTCACACATACACAGGGAAAATTAGATTGCTTAGTGCGGACATCGGAAAAGAGGATGACTGGCAGGATCACCAGGTTTTTTCAACATGATTGATTGAAAACAAATGAACATAACAACAGATAATGTAATTTAAAAGCCTGCGATGATTAAATACATTTTGTTTACTTATACTATAAAGACTTTTGATTTTGACTATGTTTCCTATTAACATTATATGTAAGGGAGGGCACTTCCTCTAGATATATATGGTAATTTAAACACAGAGTATTATGCGGGTTGCTGAATCAGAACTGAAGAAAATCCCTGACCTTGCAAAGGGTAATCATGGTAGAGATTGCTCTGCAGTGCATTCTGTGCAGTACAAATCAAGGGGTTTCTTTGTTGTATTCTTTTGCTGATGCTTTTACTGTAACATTGAAAACATGTCATATTTAGGACTGGGAGAAATGTGAAAAAGGAATAGCAGATTCCTTGGAAAAGCTAAGAACATTCCGTAAAAACCTTTCTCAGCCTCTTCCTATCCACCATGATGAACTGCATACGGAACAGATCAGATGCAAGGTAAGCAGCAAAGAACATTACTGCTGTGTTGATCCCGGCATGTTATCTACTTAACAGGATTTTAAATATACAATACTTGCATAGTGTCCTGTATTTGTCAATTATATACATCATAATTATTTGTTCTTATAGGAACTTGAAAATGCTGTAGAAGGATGGGTGGAGGATCTTGCTCATCTGACAGAGCTGAAGGACACCTTTTCACTATTAATAAGTGCAGATGATATTTCCATTCTTAATGAGCGCATTGAACTGCTGCAGAGACAGTGGGAGGAACTGTGTCATCAGGTAATCTCACAACAATGGATATGAACTTGTTGTGCCTTGTGTTTTCATGTTTTGGAAATCAGATAATTGACTGTTATCATCAAATTTATATATTTAAAGCAAAAAAAATATTGGAACTCGGTCCAAACCTCCTTAGCGTTACACCCGAAGCCAGTACGCGTGCAGTTTGATCTCCATGTTAATGGAGGGAACGTCGCTTTTCTCCCCACACACTGCCGGCAGTGTGTAGAGGGCCGGGGGGAGAGCCGGCAATCATGGCGGAGTACAGTGTACTCCACTGCGATTGCCCAGGCAGAGGCTTAAGCCCGTAATGCTAGGGAGGTAAAATTTAAAGTGCACCTGTCACCATAACTTCATCATTACATTAATGGCACTATAGGTGCCGATAATAGGGAGGAAGGCATGAAAAAAAAACAACAAAAAAAAACTTACCTGTTAGGAGTAATTTAACAAAATCCCTGACAGCCCCTCCTTTCTTCCTGTCTGATGGGGAAATCCCTAATCTCAGCTGCATTAAAACAAATGAGACAAATTTTCCCATTATAAACCAACACCTCAGTTGTCACTCCCGAGGTAAGTATATATTTTTTTTAGGATTGTGGAGCGCTATGCCACCATCAGAGGTAAGTCAAACTTAAATGTTAAATATATTTTTTTTAATATAGAGTATATATCTGCTTTTAGCATCAGGTAAATATCTTAATATGCACATAAACTACATATATGAGAGCATTTTTACTTGCCAAATATTTTTTTCTCTATCCACAGTAGAGGGAGCATATATTACCTGAGTACTTTTTAAAGGGCACCTAAACTCAAACCCCCAAAATTTTAATTTGTTTAACCCTCTGAGCGTTTCCCACGTGGCACGGTTTTTTCATAACCGTGCCACGGGCAATCGCGGCGGAGCACAATATGCTCCGCCGCGATTTCCTGCTCAGCTGGAGGTCATTAACATAAGCCCGGCGTCACTGGAGACGCCGGACTTATGCTGAAGAAAAGCGATGCCCCTCCAGTTTGACGGAGGTCTATGGCGCCGCCTACCCCCGGAAGTGAGCATGCCGGTGCTCCCGACCGCCGTAGGAAAACGGCGAGACCTCGAGCGCGGCTCTAGTTAACTGGGGCTGAGAAGGCGCTCAGAAGGTTAAGGCTGAACTGTACCAATGATTCAAAGTCGCTCCAAAATCGTAATCAATGTCCCCACTCAGCTCTTGTCTCTGGATGTCTCTATGTTTATTCCTGTGTAGTTTCCAGTCTTCCAGTGGTTAATAGCTGCAGTAATGCACATGGCCACCTGGGGCGCCAGATATAATGGTTTTCAATGGGAGAAGAGGAAAGTCCATAGACTTGTATAGAGATGTGATGACGTGGCAGCTTTATATCTGGCCACTAACATTGCTATTACAGTGGTGCATCCCATACATATGCATGACTTCCCACCACTCCTGTTCACACAGCTTTCAGCGTGTCTGCCAAGTTAACGCAGGGCAGTGCGCAAACCTCCGCTCAGCTGGTGGACCAGCTGAAAGCCGCGTAAACATGTGGGGTGGAAAGACATATATATGTACGGGATGCGCCGTCATCACCATGCGATTAACGCAGGGGGTATCGGCGCATTCCTAAACGTCATAAAATATAACCTTCTGTCAAACATATCCGTCAAACAAATTCACAGTTAAGTAATTCAACATTATAATCACTCATGAATGGCTGAATCTAAAAATGCCTGTTAGTCTTCCTATAACTTCCTTCACACTTTGATATATGTAATAATGTTCTCAAGGTTTACAGTTCTTTATGAACTACAAAACACCTCCTCCCTAACTAATAAAGATGGAGCGAGTAGGTGTTAGAATCTAGGTTGGCAAGGAGATTTCTTTGTAAAGTGCCAAATTCCTAGCAGCTTCTTATTGTATGTGTATGTTGTACTGTGTGACATAAATGTGTGTATGTTGTACTGTGTGACATGAATGTGTGTATGTTGTACTGTGTGACATGAATGTGTGTATGTTGTAGTCTGTGACATGAATGTGGGTATGTTATACTGCGTGACATGAATGTGTGTATGTTGTACTCTGTGACATGAATGTGTGTATGTTGTAGTGTGTGACATGAATGTGTTTATGCTGTGGTGTGTGACATGAATGTGTGTATGTTGTAGTGTGTGACATGAATGTGTGTATGTTGTGGTGTGTGACATGAATTTGTGTATGTTGTAGTGTGTGACATGAATGTGTGTATGTTGTACTGCATGACATGAATGTGTATATGTTGTACTGCGTGACATGAATGTGTGTATGTTGTACTGTGTGACATGAATGTGTTTATGTTGTACTGTGTGACATGAATGTGTGTATGTTGTAGTGTGTGACATGAATGTGTGTGACATGAATGTGTGTATGTTGTACTGTGTGACATGAATGTGTGTATGTTGTACTGCGTGACATGAATGTGTGTATATTGTACTGCGTGACATGAATGTGTATATGTTGTAGTGTGTGACATGAAAAAAAACAAATGTATACATTTTGACAAAGCTTGTAAAATGCTGCCGGATGTGACAATTAGCAAAACGTATCACAGTTATTTCCTCTGCTGTTTTGCGAGGTGAAACCAACAGGAAATGAACCATTTTTAGTTTTCAAATTAAACAGTCCGCTTCTCAGACACTCGATATATACTCTGCAAGCTTACACGTACTGCTGCAGCAGTGACCATACTGCTGTACCAGGCAGATAAAGGGGTAAGCATAGGTGACACAATTACACTGTTTACTTATGTTGTAATATTGTGTGTTAATAATTGTAATGTTGTAATGTGTTTATAATCTCCTCACATATCTCTGAATCAAATTAGGTGATGTAACCTGCTCTGTTGAGTTCATAAAGAATGAAGCGTTCCTACATTTGAAAAGCCAGATTTGGATTATAAAGTTGTGTCTTACGTCAACTGTGTCTGTGTTGTGTAATTGCAGGTCTCGTTACGTCGACAGCAGGTCAGCGAGAGGCTTAATGAGTGGGCAATTTTCAATGAAAAGAATAAAGAGCTGTGTGAGTGGCTGACCCAGATGGAAAGCAAGGTCTCCCAGAATGGGGACATCAGCATTGAAGAGATGATTGACAAACTGAGAAAGGTGCCCACATGCAAACTTTGTTCTTTCATTTGTTTTAAATCTGATTAGGGGGAATTAAAGTATGTGCTCGAATATAAGTGAAAATTTTCAGCACCTGAAATGTGCAAATTTTATTTGGCTTATACTTGAGTCAAAAAATGAAATTTGCTGCATTTTGTAGGTGGATTTGTGATAAAACTGCAAAGCCCCTGACCATGGTATCACCACCAAATTTGCTGGAGATGCAGAGAAGGATTGTGGGAAATGTTGCTTTAATCTAGCATATGTATTTTATGCATAAATTAGGTTAAAAGTCAACTTACAATTTTTATGTTGACTACATTTTTAACTTAACTTATGCAAAAACTACATATGCTAGAGCAATACCATGGTCAGGGGGCTTTGCAATTCACTTACCAATCAGCTAGTTGAAATAATGACATTTTGCTGTGTGTTTCTGTGCCTTAGCTCAGTGGTTCTCCATCTGTGGGTGGAAATAATAAATGTTTTCTCTGTATTGTTCAGGATTACCAGGAGGAAATTGCTGTTTTTCGGGAAAATAAAATCCAACTGCAACAAATGGGAGAGAGGCTTGCCAAGGCCAGCCATGAGAGCAAGGCATCTGAGATCGAGTACAAGTTAAGCAAAGTTAATGACAGATGGCAGCATCTTTTGGACCTTATTGGTGCAAGGTAAAATTTTTCCCTAATGTATGAGGGCCTTACATACATTACATAGGTGCATTAACATTAAATAGTGTGAACTTGGGGGGTCCGGGGTTTACAGTCACCACACCGGAGTTCAACGTTTTAAAAAAACCAAGGCTTTATTTGTGCCCAAAATTAACCATAAGGCTTAGCCACAGCCATTCAAATGACAATCTTTCAGGAAACAAGTAAGTAAAATAGATGTACTTTACAGTTTAGTTGTGGAGAGGTTTTCTCCAAGAACCAAAGTTTGTCCTTCAGAGGGAACCAGTCCAGCTTTCCTGCAGGAAGTGTCTCATCCAGGCCCTTTAGGGTGTGTTTCCACTGCGCTATCCGGACCCGATCCACATTACTTGCCTACTGTACCGGTTGTTCCCATGGCGTTCCGCAGGCCGGAAGGTCAACGTAGTGCAGTATGTCAACCTCCATACTGGGGACCCATCCTAAGTAATTCGATCAGACGAGAATCTGCTAACATGACGGATCACTGTGTGATCCGACATGAGGCAGATTCTTGGTCGATCTTGCCAGAGGGGCGCACCAGTTTTTGGCCGAGTGACTGCTGGCCAATTGGCGAGAACACCCACGGTGATCGTTTGGCCAAAAAATCAGCCAGTGTATCTTCCCACTGAGTAGGTCACCTGACCGATTTAAATTGCTGCTGTGCAGCTAACCTATCCCCATGGGTACTGGGTGGTGTGAGTAGGAGGCCCTCCCAACCATCCTACCTATTTAAAATCCAGCCCCTGTCAGCAGCATAACAATGTTGCAGTCCCCAGACTGCTATTAGACTCCTGGACTGTGTCCATCCAGCACCCTAGGGGTTAACTTAAAGGGGACACAGCCCAAAAATGGGTATACCCCATTCATGACCCATCCCTGGCGTCCTGTACAATAAATTTCAAATGGTTTTGACACTTTTTCCCTAACGGACTCAATTGCATTGTTAATGCTGTGTTAAAAAGGGAGGAATTTAATGTGCTGCTAATGCTAAATGCTAATGCTCCTTTTGGGGAGCACTTCATATCATCAGCAAATCATGTATTTATATTTAGTAATTGAATAAAAAAAAATGCCATATCATCATGTATATCGTTATCGGGATATAACTTGAGCTATATCGTGATATGACATTTTGGTCATATCATCCAGCCCTAAATCACATTCTAGGGTTCAGTGTCATTTTATCACTAATCCGCACCTACATCAATACATACCACACTCATGAGCAATAAATAAATAGCTCCAGGTTTTTTTTGCCGCACACTGAACGACACACTGAATCATTAGTCCTGTAACATAATGCAAGCACAACATGAGCACTTAGTAATTTAGTGATACAGGGGCATGCCAGCTATTCAGTTCACTCTTACTGCCACTAGGATTTGACATGTAGCTTTTGGAACTCTGCGTGTGCAGTGATGGTTGTGTTGGCTCAGTGTTATACTGTTGCTACTGTACAAACATAGTGTTATGCAATTAAGCTGCATGCTATCTCCAAGACACAGAAATGCAATTGATGCTGAAAATTCAACTGAATTTTAGAAATGATTGCAAACCAAGGCCTCAGACTGCATCCATTTCCTCTACCAATGTTAGACAAATAGAGATCTGCTGTGTAGCCTTTTCAACAAATGTGCCTGAGCATAATAAAGGGGGACTATCACTGTACAGTTCTCATTCCATTCCAAAAAATAATTGTGTTGATATAGAAATATTTTATAAAGATACAGCTGAATGAAATACAAATTGTGGTGCAACTAACTGAACAGTTGGCCTGCATACTTATTCTTCATCAGTGATTCAAAGGCTGTCAGAGCAACCAGGCAACCAGTATTTTAAGAACCAGGGAAGCAATGCCATTATGTCTCAGTAATAAGTCCCCTTTAAGGCTCTATTTTCATCGCATTTTTGTCTGTTTTTTCAACGTATCATGAATGCATCCATTGAGTACAATGGATGCGTTTACAGTGCTATAAGAAAGTACATAATATCAGACTCCATGTAAATAGAGCCCAAGGCGATCTGTCCACTGTGTTAAAAATCCACGGGGGATTTTGGTGGGGTGGCTACTCTGCCCATTGTAAACAAGTTTTCATGGCTCATATAGAGGATTGTTGGGTTGAACCTGTTATTCTCTCTCATCAGAACATTCCCATCCCGTTTATTGTTAAAAAAATCAAAGAAGTTCATCTCCAATGGGACTTTGATTGGTATGTTAAGGCCCCCATACACGTGTCGGATTCGCACCGGATTCTGGCACGATCGATTCCGGGCGCATGCACGCCAAACGATCGTGCCGGAATCGCATGCAGCCCACCTGGTCCGATCGTTCACGTCCGATTGATCAGGGGCTCAGAATCGGATCCGACGGAGAACCAACATGTTGGTCTTTCTCATGCGATTCTGTCCGGATCAGGGGGAGTTGCCATTTGTGAGGTGGACAATCGGACACGGAATCGTCCCGGAGGTGGTATGCTGCGATGGATACTCTTAATTGGCCGATTGATCACACCTGCGATTCCCGGCAGAATCGCCGGAATCGATCGGATGATGAATCGATTGGACATGGAATCCGACACGTGTATGGCTAGCTTTAGACTTCAGAATAGTACTAGTGTTTTTTCCATGTGTTACACTAGTACTATTCTGAAGTCGAACATTGCAATCAAGGTCCCATTGGAGGGGAACTTCTTTGATTTTTTCATGGTTCACTAACTTTCATGGTGTAAATTGTGTGGTTGTTTATAGTTTTTTGGTAACATGGTACTCCTTTATTTCCAAAACCAGTATGTAGGTCATAGTGCCCCTTTTATCAAGTATAGATTTGCCTGAGTAGTTCATATTGTTCTACACCAATCAAATAATTGTTTTACATCCACAATTGTTATTTTTCTATATCTGAAATGAGAGTTTCCATCACCTTAAATACTGATATCCTGAAACATTTACTTTGTAAAATGAAGATTTAGCAACATCTAATGGCAGTAGAACAGTAAATGTAAAAATCTATAATAATTTCACTCTACAAGCAATGCATTTTGGGACAATTGCTGAGGTTCATTTGCTGCAATCATCTTTTGGTTTTTTTCACTACAGTTCATTGTGTGTTAGCAGTCTGCTTTATGGACCTATTAGTATTGCATATTTGTAGATTAATAGGCTATAATAATTTCCTATGTTCACACTGTCAATAGCATGATCTTCCTGCAGATCTACACAGCACTTCAAGGACATAGTCTCTGTGCAGACATCATTCCAGGACACATATCCCTGACATTCTTCTGACTGGGGTCTTTTTATAGAAGCGTGACCAGTTGTCCAAACACTTGGTCTCACATTGCACGCCCAGATCTCACAACAGTTTGTTGTGCCTGTGTGCTGCTCTCATTTCTGTGTTCTCCACAGAAGTGAAAAGGTTTTTTTTCATCTTTCAGTGAGCATTAATTGCTCATGGTTTTGACTTTACTGATGAGTACATTCATAATCCTGGCGGCAGCCATTGCTGATTTAGGCGTGCATAACATGGCAGAGGACAGTATTGAGGATTCTGAGCTCCCTGACTGCGACTGTGATGTCTCAAGGCAAGAAAATTACTTACAATGTCTTGCATGCTGAAGATTTAACATCATATCTGACTAGATGTATAGTTCATGACTAGATGTATAGGGGACTGAAAAGCCTAAATTACTTTTATGTAAATAAATATACTATTAGCATTTACAATATGTGCATACATACTTCTGACTTTGTTAAACAAAGCTATTTATTCTTGGACAAAAAACATACAAGTTCCCATTTTTCCGTGTTCGGAAGATAGGTTAAAGGGATTTTCAAGGCATCAGAAAGTATAACACATAAAATGTAATCAGGTTCGATGTTCTGATGTTGATGTTGGGATGGCACTTTAAGGAGATGTGGTGAGTTTTTTGGTTGGTTCTACTATTCTGTTGTTTGTCATTTCTGGTGGAAAGTGGCTAACCAGGGTGCCTGTTTTTTTTGGGGGGGGGGGGGGGGGGGGTCTAGGTGTGTCAATGATGCTCCCAGATAAGATTTCAGGTCAATAGTTCACATGGAAATATATTTAGATTTTTGCTTTCACTTAAATTGTGGAGTAAACCAATCTCTCATTTTTGTTTGCTGAGCTACAGTATTGGAAATTTGTGAACATATACACGTCCTATTCTTTTTTAATTGATCACATGTGCTGGACTGTAATAGAAATATCTATAAGGATAAAGGTAGCCATACACAGGACCGGCCGCAAATCGGGTGGGCCCACCTGGACAGATTGCCAGGAATCTCCCGCATGTCAGATTGCACGGTGATCTAAAATGTCGGTAAATTCACGGCCGATCCCATTCTTTTGGATATAGGGTGCCGACCGATCAGCTGAGGGGCTGGTTGCAGCGTGATGACGACAATCTCTTATCTTCTTGATCTCCTTATTGAAGGAGAATTGCCTCGTCTATGGCTACCTTAAGCAGTAGTGTTGTTTTCCAAAATGAAAGGTTACTCGCCGAGAAGTAATTGTTACTATTTATACCCCATGCATTATTTTCTTATTGCAAGGAGAGATTAAAAACATTTTGCCAAAGTAATGAATGGGATTTATAGTAAATGTATAGTACAATTGACAGAATTTAGGACGTTTGAGTGTTCTCTGCAATGTTTGATTTGCTTTACATTTCTTTCTTGCTTTTGGGGTGTAGAGAAGTAAAGTACAGTGTCCAGTCTGTATTTGTAAAGAAATAGTCATGATTGTTTTATAAATTGTATAATTTCTTGTATAGTGTTTGTACAGCTAGACAATAGCAGTTCTAATCAGTTATCCCAGTGTGATGTGAGTTTTGTCTCAACACATCTAAATATAAACTGGAACGTTGAAGATGTGGCATATGTATTGTTCCAGACTGTGCCAAACCGATAGTGTGCTTTCTATAGTAGTACAGTGTCTGTAGGGAATTCTTCCGAAAAGTCATGCGCTGATGCTTTATGTACTTGTTACATCGTGTGTTAAATGTCACATTACATTTGTATATATAAAGTCTGATTGTAACATTTGTAAGTTGCCTTTACAAATTGTTCATACACAGTAGATTGCAATAATCATAGTGAGGTGAGAGGAGCAGTGCATCTAATACATGAATACATATTACATCACATTTTCTATTATAAAATACATAACCATAACATATAGGGCAGGGAAAACGTAATATATACTGATCATGTCAGCCCAGATGCCCCCATGGTGAGGATCTTTTTATACTGTTTGTGTTGTCGTTCATGTTCTGCAATGCACATGGTACTCAGATTTCCAACAGGAAATGAGTAACATTTACACCTGGTGCATTAAATTGCACTGCTTTATGCATTTTTACTCCAGTTGCGTTGCAGCTTCCAAATTTGTGTGATGGAGTGTGTGATATCACTTACATTTTGGGTTGCTCGTCTAAACGAACCCTAAACAGGGTTTTGCTATTGCCAGCCACTGCTAGTAGAAGCAGAGCGTGTGGAGAATTTGTTAGTACGTTGTCTCCAAGCAGTGTGTGTTGTGGGTTCTTTGGTCGCACTCAGGAAGCCTGTGGGTGACCAGAAGGATCAGGATGCCTTGGTCTGTAACTTCTGGTTGAAACAAACAGGTATATGGTAGGGTCCCACTAAAAGAAGGCTGGTGGTGAAGTGCCTGTTACAATTCGATTGCTTTATTTTAAAATATACCGTAGTTCTACACATTTGTGATGCTGTTTTTAGGTTACACAATTGAACAATTGTGATTGATTTAGCAAAATCATATAATGTTTACATTTCAAAAATTTTTTACTTAGCTTTGAAAAGTTAATTGTTTAAACAAACCATTTACAAAGATTTAGGGGAAAAAATGGATTTTGGCCTTGCACATGATGGAATGATTAAAGTTAGTACTCAATAGTGATGAGCGGCAAAGGCAACATTCGTATTCGCGGCATGCTACAAATTTTTGGGAAAACATTCGGAAAATATTTGCATTTGGCAATATTCTTCTTATTGCGAATATCGGCAGTTTTATGCGAATTTCGCAAATGTTATATATTCGCGAATATATGTTTAACTTGCATTGAGGGGCGTGTTGAAAAATAAATTGCGAATTTTGGATGCCATCTAAGTGATTTTCACGAATTTTCTAAAGTGCCGATTTTCGCAATATTCCGAATATTCGCATCACCCCAATATTGGATTTAAAAACTGTTGATGGTCGCAGGGAGTGTTGCTAAGCTCTTGTTGCAGCCTTCCCATTTGTCCACTTGCATTGAGAGGCATGTGTAATGGAAAAAAAATACAGAATATCCGGAATTGCGAATATTCGGCAATATATTCACCATCTTCGTGAATTTCCAAATTGCCGATATTCGCGATTAATATTCGGAATCCGAATATTCGTGATCATCACTAGTACTCAACTAGTGTAAAAAGACTTTAAAGATCATCGCTAACATTCGTAAACAATACACATATTTTCAGCATATGGCATTAACTGTAGCAAAAGGTAAATAAGAAAGACTAGTCCCACTTCAGCTCAAGAGAGCATTACCCATGGTTTGATTTGTATCCAAATCTCTTTGGTCTTCAGCACCCAGCATGGACCACACTGACATTTTCAGTGCTTCTTTTTCTGTAACCTGCTGAAGCATTGTCTGACAACCAAAGTAAAAAAGAAAATTAAATCAATGCTAAAAGGTGCCTAAAGTATGTATCTTTCACACCGTATTTCTATTTAGGACAATTATTTTTCATTCTTTTAGGCGTCCTCTGACAACTAGGCTCCACTGAAGTCACATAGTTTACTATTATAGTCACAAGCACTAATCTAATATTGTCCTACTGACCGCAATAATAAAATGCTTTATATTTCTTTTACCTGGCAGAGTGAAGAAACTAAAGGAGACCTTGGTTGCTGTGCAGCAGCTGGATAAGAACATGAGCAGCCTAAGATCATGGCTGGGTCACATAGAATCAGAGCTGTCCAAACCTATCGTATATGAAACCAGCGATTCTGAAGAGATACAAAGGAAACTAAATGAGCAGCAGGTAAACCCTAAATAAGTATGGTACACCGGTATGGTACACAACTCCTGTCGGTTACGGGAGTAAAAGCTTTACTAGCATTGGCACCACCCCGTGGGAGGTCCAAGTGCACAAACACACTTGGCTGTCAATGGGCCAGCGATGGAACTAGGAAAAGCAGCTCAATGGTCTTCATTTTACAGGTATGTGACCATAATAACACTGAAATGGATGAGGCAGATATGCAACACTGATGTTTTAAAATGCATGGTGTCTGCTGCTGAAACATTTTTTGATTTTATGATTTTAAAGCTTTTAGATGCAAAAAAGATAAAAGAAATGCAAATCTTTTTTACAGTTTTGATAATGCCACCTTGTTTTTTTTACCACCAACAGATAGATGATCTATCTACACTAACTTGATCTAACCCACCCTCCCTCTGTTCCCCACTCTTCTGCCCATACCTGTGCAAGCCCCATAAACCTCTATTGGATCTTCTCTAGATTCCATTTAGAACTCGCTCCTATAGAAGTATCGTATGCCCATGTGCAGGAGGGAGAGAAGAGTTAATATGCTGATTTAATAAGCAGGATCAGCAAGTTAAAATCTGAATGAGACAGTTAGGTTAGGTGTACTGGGAAAGGGATAGGTTCTCAGCAACTGAAGCTATTCCACTGCTGACCAGGGGGACACCAAAGCATTTGCTTTGGGACATGTCAGAAACACAATACTCTATATGCTGATCATATGGGATACCTGTTGATAATGATTCCACCAATATAATTTGTAACTATAAAAGTAATTTTTAACATTGAGCAAGAGGTCTTATATTAGTTGTGTAATTGGGAACAACCAACAAAATATACCCTTGTCTACTTAACCTATTACTGCAGTGTTGTTATCAGTCACGGTATGTGTTGTAAGTGCCTATAACATTACAGAGCCTGATAAACTCTAGAATGTCATGAACCTTTGGCAAGGAATAGATGTCCTCAGAGGCTAGTGTAAGTTTATATGCTTCAATCCAGGCATTTTATGTATATTTAGAATACCGTGTAGGCCTTAAAAAAACTGCACAATGAAAACATCCGCTAACTATTTTGGTTTTGCATTTACATTGTACATTACAGGAAGAATTAAAAAAATTTCCTTCTTATTTTTTGGGAAACTCCAAATGTTATGGCAATTTGAAAACACATGCATATACTTTTTCATACAATGAAATGTATTTTTCCTAGCGATTCAGTGCATTATGTGTGTGAAATGCGGTGATATTAGACTTTGGAAATTGGTTATTTCCAGTTGCCATCCCATTAATGTTGTTTCATCTACCCTCCTTCCAATTGGCCAATACTTTATTCCATAACCACAGCCAACATGCTGTAGATACCTTTATTTCATTTCTGCAATAAATAAATACTTAACATATATTAACATAAGTTAACAATGTATTAAATGACAGCTGAAATGCATGGAATTTGTGTGTATATATCTAAATAAGCACTAACTGCATGTATAGTACCATTTTATTAAATCATTATACCGTGTATATTGAATTATTACCTAACCTTTGCCAAAACATTCCAATATATATCACTTTCAGGTATTTGTTTCACCACTCACAATGATAATTTATCAGGAATCAGTAAAGGAAAAGAAGTCATATAGAAATATATTGCATAATGTAGCTAAAGGTTTAATGCTAAAGCAGTTATTAAGGTATAGCTAAGGCAAAAAAATATATATATTTTTTAAGTTAAGGAGGGTTACAACTACCAAGTCTCTCTAGTTAACGAGGGGGATTTATTTTTACTTCCTGTCTTAAGCCCCCCATACACGCTTAGATTTTATGGCCGATCGATTGCCAACCATCGCCGAACGCACGCTCCCCGATCGGTCGGCGACGGGTCAGCCAAAAAATCAGGTGCCGATCTAAAGCTAAAGAGCTGTAATCGGCACCCGATTTTTTGGCTGATTGGCGAGCGCACGCTCGACGATCGGTCGGCAATCGGTTGGCCATAAAATCTAAGCGTGTATGGGGGCTTTATAGATTCAAAAGAAAGTGTGAGTTTATGTGAAGCAGATCTGATTGACAGCATTTAGTTGAACAGGTGTTCCTTGTTTTGATTTATCCTCGAGGATTGTAGTCAATCTACTTAACTAAGACCCAAATTAGCAATGAAAACTTTACTACCCAATCCAGTTCTAAAAAAAGTTATATTTGCTTTTAGTTCTTTATGTACTGCAGATACAAATTAGTGTAGTGAGGTGAAAGTAAAGGTTATAACTTTTGTAGGGAGCTACTCAGATGAGTGCTTGGAGATGTTTTGTATTGACACCATATGTAGTGTGGTATGAAGTGCAGTCTTCCTTACTGTCTTCTCCAGTATGTATACACAGCTTTCCCATATTGTAGTCATATAAACACAGCTCCTCCGTATCATAGTCATATATACACAGCGCCCCTGTATCGTAGTCATATTAACACTGCTCCCCTGTATAGCCGTCACTAACACACAGATTACATTTGTTGAGCCACCTGCAGTACTGCTCTGTTCTTGACATGCCAGAACTAAGAATTAATTGTCGGAAGCAGAAAGCCATATCCATATGCAGGTATACTCTGTACATTGCACTTTGTGATATGTGACATACAGTGAGCATTCCACTCTGTACATTGCACTGGAGGGGGCAGAATTGCAGCACTGGAAGGGGCAGGATTGCAGCCCTGAAGGGGAGGGCATTATTGCAGCAGTGGAGGGGGGGGGGCAGGATTGCAGCAGTGGAGGGGGGAGGATTGCAGCACTGGAGGGGGGCAGGGTTACAACATTGGAGGGGGCAGAATTGCAGCACTGGAGGGAACAGGATTGCAGAAATGGAGGGGGGAGTGCAGGAAGGAGAGGAGGAGAGGCAGCTTTTTCATGGTGTCCAAGTTTGTATATATGCTGTACATACATCTCACCCACATTCATATACTTTAGGTCCTCTATAATATGCAAGCTTAATCTCTAATACTGATGTCAATTGTGAGTATTGTACACATCTGGTTAAAGATTATGGAAAGCGCTGAGAATGCTGCCTGTATAAACTGAGATCTATGCTATACATTATATGTAGAATAACCAAACTACCCTCTGCTCAGTGCTGATACACAGGGACTTGCAGATGCTTTCTGGGAAAATGTCAGCTGAACAAACAAAAAAAAAAGCTTAGATGGCAGTGACATCTGATAATTCTGCATATTACATCAAATAAACAGGCAGGTGTGACTCAGGTACACAAAGGCGCAAAGTAATACAAATCTCAGTATGCATTGCTTGGTTTTCTCTCCGCATACAAACCTGCATACTAGTTATGTGAAACCCTGTCTATGCAATTACAACTTCAGCCAATATATAGATTTGACATCTTATAAGAGAATTTATTCATTGCTTTACTGTTTGGGAATGTTTTGTCTTTACGTTCATTTATTTTGAATTGTTTCATTTGAACATTGAAAATCAACTAATCTCCCACAGAATATTGCAGAAGTTTTGCATATGCTGTTTGAAAAGGTAGATTTTTTTTACTCCGTTTAGAGGTCAGAATATGTTCTCTATTGTGTTCAGCAGAGAATATGCCACAAACCTGGTAGCAAACTGGGCTGAAATGTGTGAAGCCCCCCATACACAATCCGCAGATGATTTTGCAGCTGATCGATTTGCCGCAATATCTGCCGAAAGCGCCCTCCTTAAATCGGGCTATAAATTGGCCCACAAATCAATCTAAGACATTGTGGACATGTCCGTAATGTTTAGATCAATCTCCTTCTCCTCCTCCTCCAAAGCAGTTTAGGAAATTAAAACATCATTAGAGGAAAATACTAAATTGTAAACACAATATTTAACACACTCTGCTACTGATGAGCAGGACATACAGTATTACAGAATATTATAAATAATATAATATATACCTTTTTTTGATACATTGCATCAAAGCTTTGCTTTCAGTTTACATGATGCTTCCTTTTGAATTACATCAAGTGTATCATCTAACAGAGTGTGTTTGTATCTGCATATAAACAGCTTCAGTAGTAAATACAAATCTTATTGTGCATGTATGTGCTATGTGTCAGTGTGTCACTTTGAGATATCTTTTTCAGGAGCTTCAGAGAGACATAGAGAAGCACAGTACCGGAGTTGCATCGGTTTTAAATCTCTGTGAAGTTCTTCTACATGACTGCGATGCTTGTGCCAATGACAGTGAATGTGACTCCATCCAGCAGGCCACCCGCAGTCTGGACCGCAGGTGGAGGAACATCTGTGCCATGTCTATGGAGAGGAGACTTAAGTAAGTTGTTCTACATGGGTTTCTACACTACTGTTGGATTACTTGTTTGATCTGTGTGCCTTCCCCATTGCCCAAAAGAGCTGTAAGAAGAGATGGTCCTATGTCATCAGGAGATATGGTCCTATGTCATTGATCAAGGGAAGGGGGGAAAAGTGCAATGTGCATCATTAACCCTATAACCCTATATAGGAAATAGTCAGAATTACTCTATTGAACGTAACAGTCTGCCAAATATTTCCTTCAAAATACTGGTGGGCAATTCATACATTCAAAATGAATCAATGAGTCAAAACAATAATATTGAAATATATATTCACATGTATTAATATTTAAAATGGTCAAAAAAACTATAGTTCTTTGAAATCTAGGGAATACCAGCAGGGAATATACATATAACTATATTTAATAATGTGAGGCCACATTATTAAAATATAGTTATATGTATGGTATCACATGATAAGCATAATAAATCGTTAATTCTGAGGCAAAAGTCAGGTGTGCAGGACATACATGATGGAGATTTAATTTTACAGTAAATTTACAATGCCAGAGAGCCGTAAGAAGAGATGATAGACTATGAACATGGTTCACGAGACAAGAGTCTTGTTACATGAGACTCCTAGAGATTATGTCAAATGTTTATGATCCTACATAAACCAAGTTCTTACATAAACATAACAAGCTTACCGTAAAAAGAAAACAAGAGGATGTATAGCACAGAACGAAGTATGTGGAAAGCTAGCTTCCACTCTTTCTTCCATTCACCATGAATTGATTAAACATCTAAAGAAAGAGCTCTTTTAGTTACGGTAATCAAAAAATGCATATAAAATATTTGTGAAGATTCAATGTAGATTTATGAGAATTTCTGTGTGTGTGTGTGTGTGTGTGCGTGTGTGTTGGCTATTTATAGCAGGTCTCCTACTATATAAATAAACACACACACACATATATATATATACAATACAAGAATTCCCCAGCACTAAAGAGGTTGCCTTCCTTTTTTTGAAAATCTTGGGTGCCACTTAAAGGCAGTGTGGCCCTCAGATATACTGATATATCTGTTTCATTTAAGTATTTCTGTACATAAAATAAGGCTACCTGCATGGTAAGCTTGCTGTCTTTATTTATTAATACATTTGGGACCTATATAGGGCCTGTACCTGTATTATTCATTCAGAATGTTCCACTAGCTCCAGCATGTTTACAGTGTTCCTTTGTTCAGTCCTGACTAAGGAGGTTCAACTAGAAAGCAACTGGTTTGATCCAGCAGAAGCAGTTGCACATCGATCAAGTGTAAATGTCATGGCCTGGCTGGCCGCCACTGTTTTTCTTTTTTTTTTACCACAGCTGTTGCTTTTAAATCATTCAGCAGCAGGGACCAGTCATCACTAGGCAAAGTCCAGGTAGTGACCTCTATCACACATTAAGCAATGTGTCCTTCATATTAAATAAATTCTGCTTCTACTTCTAGGATTGAAGAGACATGGCGGCTTTGGCAGAAATTCCTGGAGGACTTTTCGCGCTTTGAAGACTGGCTGAAAATTTCAGAAAGAACGGCTGCCTTACCCAGTTCTTCTGGTGTGCTTTATACAGTGGCAAAAGAAGAACTGAAAAAGTTTGAGGTTATTCTAAAACTTTATTCACTTTGATGTAAAATGGAGGTGGTTAAGCGAAATTCCAGTAATTAGAAATTGAGGATTTAAGTGACAAGACATTCATACCAAGCAAATCTAACATAGGGATGTATCAATTTCCTACAATTTCTTTCTTTTTTTAAAATTATAAACTGCAGGTATGTAACTTTACTCAAACGTAAGCTCACATTACTACACTTACTACTACTGGATATACTGTAGCCAACTAAGTTGTAACTGCCAGCATAGGCCAAGTATCAAGGAGGATATTGTAGGTTCTGCGCCAGAATAATTTTGAAAGACCTTTAACACTAAATGCATTGTGTTGCCCTGTTGGCAATGCAATCTGCATGGCAAACAGCTTTTCATAGAAAAACTGAGTTAGCATTTACACATAACCACGATGTTGTGCCTTTTTGTGCATTTTGAAAAAATTACTGACTGCACATGCATTTGTGCCTCCAGCAACTTGCACTGGAAATGCAAATGCAGCCAAAATCACTTACTGCAAAATAAGAAATGCAGCGCACCTTTAACGGCATCACATGTTGCTTGACCATGTGAAAGAACTCTACACACACATGGTAACTCCTGCTCCTGTATCCCAGATGGAGATCCCAAATCATTGTATTAGTTTGATTGGTTAGCACTGTAAGGCTTCATTTTTACATGAATTAAATAAACGATTTGTTTAAGCTCTCTGGACGCCCTCTGGTTAATGATGCTTTAAAGCATAGGCATCTGTTCCAAAGCCTAAGCTTTAAAAAACGATTGAAAGAAGCTCTGCAAAGTGGGGGAGATGCTTGCAGAGCTTCTAAGTTGATGTCAATGGGGTAGTTTAATGATCGAATGACCCTCTGAATGCAAGGTTCTAAAAACGTACAGAAAAGGTACTGCCTGATTAACAACAGTACATTTTCTGTTCTTTAAACAACCTCATTGACTTTCATTTTAAGCTTAATGCAAAGTCATTTTCTGGTTGCTTAAAAGATCAGAAAACGAGCCCTAAGTAAAAGAAATAAGAAGGAAGAGGAAGAGATGGAAAAACTGTTCCTGCCCTTTCTGCTGGTTTAGCAACTAAAGACCTTATACTAAAGCATAATACAGATTGAAACAGTATCTAACTAAGAAAAGGAAATACACACACTCATACAGCTTTGTGTGACGGTCTAATGACTATCAGTCTCTGTGATATTAGTCACTTAATCAAGCAGCAAATTGCTATATCACAGCTGTCAGTGACTTCCCAGCTGCCCCCTACATATGCACCTGTTAGTTGCTCATACTTCCTCCATGCTGTAATAACAGCTGAGATGAAGAGTAAAAGTTTGTTTTCACACAAAGTCACCATAGATGTAAATCAAGTAGAAATTCAGTGACAGGTTAGCGTCAGTTGACCAAATATCTATGTTTAGCAAATAAGGCTTTTAGAGTGTATTCTGGTAGTAAATTAAATTTTGCGTTTGTGCACTGTTTAATGCAAAAAGATTGATGTAAAAGTGAAAATAGATCTCTGTGAAACAAGTAACAACAATTAAAACAAACAAACATTCTATGTGCTACCTTATTTGCATTTTCATGTACGAAAAACACATATTAACATGCAATTCCAGAAGGACTTCCAACAACCTTTGCTCCATTGACCCTAATTCTTACATATATAGAGCAACTTGTTCTCCAGATTTTATAATGTAGTATATTATAGTGGCCAATTAAATGTTTCAGTACAAAAGTGCATTTAATAATAGCAACAGCATTAATTTTATGACAGTGATGTGAATTTGGCCAGCTCCTTAGGGTCCCTTAGAAGATGTTATCTGTGGTCAGTATTATTTCCTTGACTTTGAACTGCTTTTGAAGCTTTCTTTTCCTGTGCCAAGTAGCTTGAAGGTTCTTCCCCTTTTTTTTCTTTTATTAATGTTGAATCACAGATGATTTTCCCCCAAACCCCAGAAATATTAATCTTATTATTAAACTCATCATTTCCCTTTTTTTTATAATTCAGGAAAGTTATATACTTTCCATATTTGTATCTTAGAAATGTAACTAAAATATATTTATATTTTAGGCTTTCCAAAGACAGGTTCATGAGAGCCTTACTCAGCTGGAGCTCATAAACAAGCAGTACCGCCGCCTAGCTCGGGAGAACCGCACTGATTCAGCATGTAAACTAAAACAAATGGTCCATGAGGGCAACCAACGATGGGACAACCTCCAGAAAAGAGTCACATCTATTCTCAGGAGGCTTAAGGTTTGTTTTATAA
The DNA here is from genome assembly GCA_036250615.1 of Ptychadena robeensis. NCBI lineage: Eukaryota > Metazoa > Chordata > Amphibia > Anura > Ptychadenidae > Ptychadena > Ptychadena robeensis. The sequence goes on along the minus strand of CM070035.1, from coordinate 121,792,712 downwards.
CATGCTCTATTTGAGTTTATACTGGGCAAGGAAACTCTGTCATTTTAAGAATACAAAATTACTTTTTACAGGTATGTAGACAGTCTGAGGGTCTTCTAATACCTCCTTGTTACCTAAATGGCAGGTCATATTGAAAGTGAAAACTATACACTGCCTTACAGTTTACTAAAACCCTCTCAAAAATTAATACAGTTGTATTTTGATGTAAACCGCATGATACTTTTATTTTCCTTTTGTCCATTTTTTATATTATAGGAAATATACACTATTATTTTATATGGCTGCAGTTTTATATTTCCTGATTCACTATAGACAAATAAATAATTTCATGCATTGCTTTTATTTATGATTCACTTCATTACAGCATTTTATTGGCCAGCGAGAAGAATTTGAGACTGCACGAGACAGCATCTTGGTGTGGCTTACAGAAATGGATCTTCAGTTGACAAACATTGAACATTTTTCAGAGTGTGATGTTCAGGCCAAGATCAAGCAGCTCAAGGTAAACCATAGTTTCCGTTCCTATAGGATTCTGTCTTTTAAAGGTTCATTGAGGAACAATGACTTAAATAGGAAACGTAGTCTAGAATAATATCACCATTAATATTATTCTCAAACATATGAAGCAAACCTGTTTATTTCATGAAGCCTGTCCATAAAGGCAGCCTTGTGTATGTAAAATCTTCACTTGGAGCTTACAATAGTGTGTTGGCACTTGATGTCTTCCTGTAAGCCCTAAGCATCAAGATTGCCACCTGAACTCAAAGGGAATGTGGCATAGGGTGACATGTTGTTGTGTGTTGTGTATGAACAACGTATTGTAAACTCTTCACATTTTCACAAAGGGGAGGAGAGGGGTTGGGATTTAACCCTTTAGCAGAATCAGTGTTGGAAACAAATAATGTTATAACTTCATGAACAGAGTATTATTTTTCCTTTAGGCCTTCCAGCAAGAAATAGCCTTAAACACTTGCAAGATTGATCAAATTATTACTCAGGGAGAACAGCTCTTAGAAAAGAGTGAACCTCTTGATGCTGCTGTTATTGAAGAAGAATTGGATGAACTGCGCAGGTATTGCGTGGAGGTCTTTGGTCGGGTTGAACGATACCACAAAAAGCTTATCCGTCTTCCGGTATGTGTATTGTTTTTATATCTACAAATGCTTTACATAAATAGAAAGAATTCATCTAAAAAAAACCTGTTAAATTCACAACTGGATCATCCCAAAATTATATAAATTCTGTATTTTTATAGGAATTTGAAATGGATCATGAAGTGCTGTAGATGTGGGCTAGGACCTAATGTTTGTACTCTTGCACAAGTGGCTGCTAATGGTAACAGCAGGCCTAGACTTACATTTACATTACAGTGACCTGGATGAATGAGAACCTTCACAGACATCGTGTGTCTTGTAATACAAAGTTTTCAAGAATCTGTATGTTTCTTCCAAAAAAAGGGACTTTGTATTACCGTATATATTAAAACATTGCATGTACCCATGCTCAGTGCCAACCAATCAGTTCTGGGGGTAGAGAAAAAGGCTGCATGGCTAGATGTACAGTGCCACACACAAGAATGTATATTTCACACATATAGTGACCATGTTAGTTTTTATGAAAACGACCACTGCAGCTGTGGTAATTGACATTTCAATTCAAGTGTCATGTAAGATCATAAATCTCATTATAAGCCTAATTTTAAATTTTAGGTTAATCATTTCTGTAACAGTTAAGTTGGTAGTTTTCTATCCTTGAATTTTGCACTGACCCTTTCTAATTATTTCTAGTTGACAGATGACGAGCATGACTTTTCTGACCGAGAGGTGGATGGAGATGAGACAATGGACCTGTCTGATCTTCAGTGGCACACAAAGGGTTCAGGTGGCATCCTTTCACCCCTGCCTTCTTCAAACCACTCACTGTCTCTAATTGTTCCAATGAGGAGTGAAAGATCGGGCCGAGACACGCCAGCTAGTGTGGATTCTATACCATTGGAGTGGGATCATGACTATGACTTAAGTCGGGATTTAGAAACAGCAGTCGCCCAAGCATTACATTCAGATGATGAAGATGACAAAAGTTACTTCCTTCAAGGAGCTACTGGTTTATCTGGTAATATATTCTATGCTTACACCTGTCATTGTTTAAAACAACCTTAACTAACCTCAAGTAGTACTCTAGTACTCTACCATTGCAAAGCTTCAAAAGGGGGCCATTTGGATTTTAGAAACACTATTAGTCCACCTGTTGACATATTCAGATCTGCATACGAATGGCCCTTTTTTTTTAGTTCCTGAGTGGCTTTAAAAGCTGTTCAGTGGTAGGAACATGCATCTGATGCTGACTTCTTTAAGTTTTCAGACCATTTTGACCAGTTTTGCAGATTGAATGTAAACATACTTTTTTTGCAATGTGCACAAGTTTCTGTATTCTTAAAAAAGAATCTTTACTTCATGCAGATTCATCAAGTTTTTGTCAATTATTTTAAAATGACTAATATTTGTTGAAGCAAGTTCGCATGTTAGTGTTTTTCTATTGGCTTGGTCAATAATTTGTACTATGTGATTGAGCTCTGCTAATAGGGAATAGTCATCAACACTGCTGCACACACTGGAGGAGGAGTAATGGCTTTCCTTTGTTCTTTCCACTTAATGTGTTCATAAGTAGTAGTCTAGTGAAGGGCCAGTGAAAGAAGCACAATGCTGTCCCTGGTAAGGTGGCTTATTAAAGAAACTGCCTTTGATTAAAAATTTTTTATGTAAAACGTATAATAGTTCACTTGCATATGTATTAAGCTGGCCATACACTCCGAGATTAAAATAACGATCCTTTAAAACAGACCAATGTATCCCGATGACGGTATCGGTTTGGATCGTAATATTCGGCAAAAAAGCTACCACATTGAAAATCCAATTTAGGATCGTTTATTTATTTTTTTTTACGAGAATGTCATCGAAATTAATCGCCGTTTATATCGGCCATTGTGATGTATTTTTTTTTTTTAAAGGGGAAGCCTCAGCAGTAATTGGTCTGTAATCACTATGAAAACAGTATGAAGTTTCCCGATATTCCCAGACCAATTAAAAATTTTCAACATGTCCAATAAATTACGACCGTAAAAAAATTGCAATTACGATCGTATTTTATCGGTTGTTATCGGTTGATGGCATGTACAGCTGTGGTAATGATATCTTAAGAACAGGCCAGACTGCTTATTATCTGCTGCATCCAAAGGCTCCAACAAATCTGGACACCCATAACATAACTCAGCCTGTCCTTTGTCTTTACAGATGTAGAAATTCCTGAAAGCCCTGAAGCCTATATTAAACTTACTGAAAATATTCTGAAAGAGTCCACTGGTAGGCTGAGCGCCAAAATAATAATAAAAAACTCTCACAATTAGTCTTGGCTTCAAATTCGGCCACTTTATCTAATCTTGCTCCTATATTACATGTCTACCCATTCTGCATGTATAGCAGTGAATATTAACCTAACCCTTCATATTTAACATCAAATGAGCACAACTAATACATTGCTAACCAGGTGTAGATTCTTGGCCTATGATAATATACATTATAAAAACAGTTGTAGAAAGCATTACAATCATTAAGAACATGTGCAGTACAGATGAATGTGCACTCTATCACACTATTAAGTGTATACACATGTTACAATGTTCTGAAGTATTGAAATCAGGCAATTCAACCTACAAACAGCTGCAATTTTTAATTCTCAATACATTTTACTTCATGCATATTAACCTATGTTGAGATAATGAATTTAGGGCATATATGCAGAAAATTCCTTAGTGGATAATTTTATGTGTATGTTGTTGAACGGGGAGGGGGTGCTAGTCACAAGTGGCCCCACTTCATATAGTGGGCTTCATTTCCAAACCAAACAAAGATACTTATCTATACCTTTAATGCAACATGATGCAACAACATAAACATTGATTTACTAAGCCAACCAGTCGGCATACAAATTTGTGTTATATTGCAGCTCACCAGTCTTAAGATGTAATGGACTCTTGCACAAATCCAAAATTAGATGAAAGTAATTAAAGTAAGGCAGTTTTGTTATTGCAAAAAAGTATAAAGACGTCAACATAAGGACCAAAATCATTATCATCATCATGGCATGATGTGTTTCACTCTGTTGTTAGGCCTTCTTCAGGAGAATATGTATGACCACCACAGTTTCTTGCATATAAACACAATACTAAAAGTCAGTCAAGTAGTTAATGTCTTCCTGTGTGTCATAAAGAAGGGGTCTGATAGTCAATGCATCAATGAATGACCAGATGCAAATAAATAAAAGAAAGCCTGAACAAAAAGATAATTCATGCACCGCATCTGAGGACTGGTAAACTGCAAAATATTACATTTTTCGTCATTGGATTTATAATGCTTGAATAATAATTTTGAGACTGAATCTTAATTGTAAACACATTCATCTTAAAAAATGAGTCAGCTTTGACTCATCAAAATTCTATGAATTCTTAATAAGGTTGATGCAACCTGAATATGAACAATTACTAAAGTCAAAGATAATTTACTTTAATTTACATACAAAACAAGTTAAAAACATCAGTATCATATTGGGGAAAAAACAACAAAAAGGCAATTTGGGAATCATCAAGAATGAATATAAATAAAGGACATCTATTGTAATTAAGGACATTGCTTGATTTAACAGAAATTTTTTTTTGCAGCAACTAGTGCTATGGTTTTAATGAAAAAATAAATAAATAAATATGGCATTGGGGTTGGCTTTACCTTGTCAAATCTCAATTGTGGGGAATCAGCCTCAAACAGGCGCGTTCACGGCAAACCATACGTCAGGTTCTCTTTAGGGCTCCTGCCTGTATTTATTTAATAAGCCCCAACAGAAATGACCCTCGCAGGGGTTAATCCACAACACAAATGTCTTAAAAAAAAGACTGGCTTGCACAAGGTCCAACACAGGCTCTTCCGTTTAGCTCAGGGAGAAGCTACCACAGCCTGGCACCTAGACGTCCTCAGCCTGGGCTACACACTCCCTGTGTGCCCCCTGGTATCCACTGCTCCAGCAGCACATTGCCTCCCCACCTCATCAGGAAGCCCTGACTGACTGGTCCCAGCTACTTTTGTGGAGACACACCCGGCAACCTCATAAGGGTCCAGCAGGTGTATCTTGGTGCAGTGGGAAGGCCGACCCAGTTCCTTACGTCCCCACTCCAGAGCCCAGATGCCTGTAAGCAAAATTATATCAAAACTGGACAGCAACCTACTGTCGCTACCCAACACTACTCTGGACTCCAGGACACACCAGCAGACCCCTTCACTGCCACACATGGACCACTTCCACCATGACAGACCACTGCTCTGTCACACAATGTAAACACTAAAGTACAAATTATAAAGGTACACAGGGGTCGATTTTTATTTGATTCCCGGACGATCACTGTGCACATTTGGGAAAAGAACACGTCCAACCTTGTTAGATCGATCCCACTCAAGGAAATAATATAATTATTTTGGATGGGGCCAAGGGTAGGAATCGATTGTGCAAAGTGGTGTTTCTTTGCGTCACCATGCCGCGATCTATCGTTCGCCAGTTGTATTGACCTGTGTTCTGCTTATGTGTGTTGTACAATTACTACATCATTAGAAGAGTCATATCTCAATAAAGTCTTGACAATACCAAATTTGCTGGTACATTAGTGCTTTTAGGCTCTTAACAGGAATCAGCAAGGAGAGCAACCAATTAAAGTAAGTCAAGAATAACTTTTAGCCATCATGAACTGTAATGTTCTGAATGGTTACTGTGTCTTTTCCTAAAACACATTCTTGAAAACCAAAAGTGCTTATATGAAAAAGCATCACATAAAACATATAAAGAACATCTGTGGGTAGTGTTTCTCTTGTTGGTGCTGCAAAGTTAGATCTCGTCTTAAGAACTACTTCTTTTCTATTACTATACTATTTCTATTACTGGTCACCTAAGTCACTTACTGACCCCACCATTAGCATTCTCTGCATGTCTACTACACTGTTTACTCTAAATGCTTATCCTATATAAAAAATTAGGAAACTCAGATCTCAAGAATGATATCATATTTATATTTTGTATCAGGAGAGCCTGGCTTGTTAGAATCACAGATCCGTCAACTAGATAAAGCACTGGATACCAGCCGCTTCCATTTACAGCAGACAGAAAACGTAATTAGAAGCAGAACGCCCACTGGACCTGATCTAGACTCAAGTTACACAGGCTATGTAAGTACTGGCAATTGTAAATCTAAATAGAATGTATTCATAATGAATGTCTTTGAAATGGCACATCCTTAATGACAATTCTGTTTGATGGGTTCTTACTCCCCCTGTGATTTATCTTATATTATATAAAACACAACAAGAGGAGCTTAAACACAAAAAGCAGAGTAGGAGAACTACCCAGTATGGGAGCCATCATAAAATATGTATACATGAGCTATACAACTAAATAACACTTCGTTTTAGGACTATTTAAGCCTTGTTTAGATCATATTGTTCCATCTAACTTATTCTGTTTACATTTTCTGTAATGTTTTTCATCAGATGAAGCTTCTTGGAGAGTGTCGGGGGAGCATAGATACTGTGAGAAAAGTTAGTGAGAAATTAAAAGAAGAGGAAGAGAAACTCTCAGGTTTTTTAAACCTAAACAGCACAGAGACACAGTCTGCTGGTAAGTAGGATGATATTGTTTGTTATATGAATACAACTATGAAACAATGAAACAATAATTTTTATATATAATTATTGTAAGTAGGGGCAATTAAGGATGTAGGAAATAAAAGGGGGGGGGGGGGGCTCACAAAAAGTGTAATTCTAGGCTCTCAGAAGTAAAATTCTGTATGTGAATACTATTGAGCCGCTCACAAAGAATTGGAAGTGCAGTGAATATATTACCTGCTATTTCCACAATCACTGCGCATTCTTAAATATTAATTAATTACATGTGGATACAGAATTGCAAGTGCAATTTATCTGCCGTGACCAGCGCAGATAAAAGTATTGTCTGTGAATTTAATGTGACATGCCAGGTGAATGGTATATTTTGGTGATTTGTTCCACAATTCTGTGACTGAATTTACCAGGAAATCATTTAAAAATACACCCATTTAGACTGAATTTATGCTACCCTTTGATCTTGTGGCATCCTAATTTTATAGGGTTAAATAAACTGACATGTAAATTATGAAAAAACTACCTAAGAAATATGAAGTGAGAAATTATAGTATAGTGGTTCTCAACCTGTGGGTCTGGACCCATTTGGGGGTCGAACAACCATTTTACAGGGGTTGCCGAGTTCACAGAAAGCATCAAAGCTGGTGCTAACAAGCAGCAGAGCTGCCTCCCACAAGAAGTGGGAAGTTAGGAGAGAGAGCATTGCCCCCCTCCCCTCCTAACTTCACACTCTGCACATGATTTGCACAAGCGGGGTGGGAAAATAAGGAGGGGACATTACACATGCCTGATCATGCCGAAAGTGGAATACCAGAGTGTCACTTTAGGTATCTGGAATGTGTACAGAAAACTCCACACTAACACTTCTGTGTTTAAAATACCAGGAGCTTCATGACTTCACTTCCGGGGTGGCGGATCTAAAAAGGTTGAGAACCACTGGTATAGTAGAAATATAGTGAGTTTTCAGAGTTTGCAGAAAAAAATATTTGTCGAAATAGGTGTGAATGGACTGCATGAAGTCACTTGGTCAGAGAATAGACACCAGGGCTTTAAACATCTAAAAACAAATATCTTATCCAGTGCCCAAGAAGTCACAATTCTGATTTCCAAGTCTTCCTCCATCAAGCACTACTAACAAATCTGTCACCTTTTTAGATGGACGGACTAATATTTCAGTACTTTTCCTTAGAAACTTCAGTTTTACTTTTTCTTACCCAGGTGTTATCGAACGATGGGAATTAATTCATGCCCAGGCCTTAAACAAGGAACTCCGAATGAAACAAAAGCTCCAGCAGTGGCAGCAGTTTATGTCAGATCTGAAAAACATCATGGATTGGTTGGGAGAGACAGAAGAGGAGCTTGAGCAAGTCCGTCAGCTTGATATCAGCACAGATATTCAAACTATAGAACAAAGAATCAAAAAACTTAAAGTAAGTTATTTCTCTGAATTATGCTGACATAGGCTGGTGCATTGAGGCGGCATTATGTCTGCAGCACAACAATGGATAAAAATACTATACATTTGCATGCACCACACTGTGGTTCTGTGGCCTATTTTTATGAATAGACTGCAGTAACGCATTGTTTTGACACACAGGTGAATTGCATTGTGTGGGTACTGCCATTCACCTGTGTATCAAATCTGAACAATCACCTTTGCATGAATACATTAAATTGGCAGTATTTAACAGTAAAATGAACATTAAGATGTAGTATGTGCAGTTCTCAATTATTCTGTTCACAAAAAAGATCTCATGTTTGCTTGATATGATCAAAGGTCTGTTACAGCCTATATAGCGCTTTCTCAGTACAACTTCTTATTTTTTGTTCTGAACAGCAATAAAACCTGTCTCTGTCAGGGTTTTGCCTTATGTGTCTTTGGAAGGACAGTAAAGAGATATTTCTTATGAGATAAAGACATACATGATATATACATACTGTATACATAGGAATTGTAAATAATAAATAAATATTTTCCAAGAGAAATAAAATAAAACAGATGTTTCGAGTTTTCTATAATTTATCAATAATTATCATAAGCTTTTTGAAGTTGGGTTTATTGATTGTTCCCTTTTTTCTTAATCCGTAATAAGTAAATTTACTTATTACGGATAAAGAAAAAAGGGAACAATCAATAAACCCAACTTCAAAAAGCTTATGATAATTTACAGTTGTGACAGGACAGAACTGTAAATAGAGTTATTATATCCTTATTAATATTACTTTGAGAGAAGTTCTATTTAATCTTTTGTAATTTTGCTGATAATGTTTGATTGACGCCTGTCTCCCACATAGACAGATTTCTATCACTTTCTGCTGCACAATAAATGAAGGGAGATCCCTGTAAAAGGGACAGAACAATTCTGACAGAGATCCTAAAACTTTCCTACTTCTGTCCAAACCTAAAAATACGTTTGGGCAGAAGTTGCACTTTAGGCAATATTAAATAAGATCCCCACTTACCCCCTTCTGTTAAACCATATCAATAACTCTATGAACTTTATACTATGTGCTTTGTGTGTGCTCATAACCATTGTAGTACTTTGATGAGTACTTGTACTCATGCTAAATGTGAAATCCTTTTTTTGTCAGAAGGCACTGTGTGTCCTAGTGTCAGGACACATCACAACATGCTAATAATGTTGGAACTAAAGTGGCAACATTCAGATATTTTTTCCATGCACTTCTTAAATAAAGCATGTCTGCAATTGATAAAAAACAGCTATATTTTTTCTTCTTCTACTTGCTTATTTCAGGAACTTCAGAAGGCTGTAGATAGCCGGAAAGCTATTGTGCTGTCCATTAATCTCTGCAGCTCGGAGTTCACTCAGGCAGATACCGAAGAGAGCAAGGAGCTTCAAGAGCACCTGAGCCAAATGAACCTGAGATGGGACCGTGTGGGCAGCACATTAGAAGACTGGCGCTGTTCACTACAGGATGCTTTAATGCAGTGCCAGGTTTGTAACAGACTCTATTATTTACCAACCCATCAAGTGCTATGTTTTATTGTGCCCAGGTTTTACACAAAATATAGTCTACATTTATATCAATGTCTTAGATGTACAAAAAACATTGTTATACAAGCTGATCTTAACATAGATGCATGTACATTTTTTACTTTTCCTTTGATTTTGTATACATTTTTATAAATACTAAGAAGCTGCAGCCTAATGCTGTTTGCTTTCCCAAGCTGTCTATAAATTAACATTTATCATATTTTCTGATAATAGATTGTATCAGTATTAGTAAAACTATTATTTATTTATTATAGTTTATTTTTACATAAAAAAGACAGTGTGCATCTGTGCTCCCAGTAGGACAAATGTGGCCTTGTGATTGGAGGCCCTGTAACATGTGGCTAACTAATAGGCCATGGGAAGAGGGTGTACTTCGTGAAAACTGTTTTAGGCATCAATATAGCAACAGTTCTTTTTTTTAAGAAGAAACCTGGATCTGTGCAATTCTGGTTATGCTGGTTAAACTATATAAAAGTGGAGAAGCAGAGAGGAGGGACGGACAAAGGGGAATGGGAATCTTCATAGGTTTGTGGTGTTTACTTGTGTCACCATCACTTACCAAAACCTTATCAAAATAGGTAAATTGTAAAAGTAGTTCAAATATACGAATCTTTCCTGTCATGTGTATAGAAACCCAATACTCCTCAACTCCCTAGCATTTAAAAGTGTTCCAAACTTCTAGGGGTGTAAAATTCATGTGCCCCGTTGGCCTTTGTACTGACCCAAGCTCACATGTTTTATGTTGGTTGAATGCATGCAGCAGCTGGGGAGCAGTAATTCAGAAACTTGACTTTTCAGTATGTTGAAGCTGTAAACCTTTTACGGATGATCTTTTGGTTAAAAGTGCACTTGGACAGGGTTTTTGTAATAGTTATAATATTCAAATTATTTGTGTTTGTTTATGATAGGACTTCCATGAAATGAGTCATGGGTTACTGCTTTGGTTAGAAAACATCGATCGAAGAAGAGGTGAACTCCTTCCTATCAATCCCAGTCTAGATAGTGACACTCTTCATGATCATCTCAAGCTGTTAACGGTACCACTTTTACCTTCTTTCAATAAGAATACTTACTGAGGAATCAGTTGTGTATGCAGTTATAAAATATTGGTGTGTTGCACAATGGAATCCATGCTGTGCATGCATCTTGAATACATTTTGTTATTTATTGTATTATTTGTCCTAATTAAAGGATGCTCTTGTGAACATGTTTTAGCTACAAAATAAATTATGGTAAATTTTACTAATTACCAATGCTTACAACTACTATATATACCCAAATATAAGCAGAGGTACCAAATTTTACCTAAGAAACCTGGAGAAATGGATTGATCCGGGTATAAGCCTAGGCTGGGAAATGCAGCAACTACTTTCTAATTTCAGTTATTAAACTAAATGGCAATTAGATTACATTTATATGTAAATTATGTTTAAAATATTTATTTCAAAGAAAAAAACATGCATGTAAGAGTGGATATCAGGTTTAACAATAACAGATGTGTACCAACAATAAAAGTTTGTTTTCATCCAAGATTTTTTATTTCTAACAAGTAAAAAAAAAGTATTTGTATAATACTTAATGGTAATGTCCCATCATACAGTATACACATATGAATCTTAAACAGCCTGTTCTCTTGACCTACACTGATCTCTGACAGCATGTAAAGGGTCAACATGGACTCCCCTGTAACAGGAGACTGCTTTGTTTATCACTCTTGTAAAGCAGTTCTGCTTGCTGCTTCTAATATTGATTTGGGGAGACTAAAGAGAGGGATAGGGGATGGAGGTTTACCAGTACAGTTCTTTTCCTAAACTGCTCCAAAAACTCTGCTTGCTTTCATGCTGCCAGAAAATGTGTCCTCTACTATGACAGATCCGACCCTCTCCATAGAGATTACACATGCCAAAGGAGACACATCTCCTGCTGTCAGCTGGCTCCATCATGCAGCTTCCCCTGTTATTTCTGCTGGTTATACTTCTCCAGCCAACCCTGGATTCGAGTATAAGCTGAATAAAAATTTTCAGCACCTTTTTGGTGCCAAAAAACTTGGCTTATACTCCAGTTTATACTGTATGAAACTATATGGTAAAACTTATGATTGAAGAATCCAAGATTGATCGAACTGCGATCTAAATAACCCCCATATGGAGAAACTGATATTTGACTGATGTTCATTCATCATCATTTTCCTGACATCATTTTCAGACATGTCCAATTCGATAAATTTTTTGGTAAATTTCGATCGATCTAGGTGGATTGAACCATGTGGACAGGCATCAATTTCTGGTCGAAAAATCGGTCGGTTTAGGTCGATTGACTGGAAAATGTAAACGTGTCACGAGCCATCATTCAACACTAGATGCGGATGTTTAAGATATAATGTTACTATAAAACTGATGATAATGATACTATGAAATGTTTTTTAGATTACCTTAACTTAAATGTTTAAAGTCTGACCTTATGCTTGTGTAACAGCAAATTAAGCGTGAATTGCTGGAATCTCAACTGAAGGTGGCATCACTGCAAGACATGTCCTGCAATTTGCTGGTCAATGCAGAGGGCAAAGATTGCCTTGAAGCCAAAGAAAAGGTACATGTCATTGGGAACAGGCTGAAAGTACTGTTGAAGGAGGTTAGTCGTCACATCAAGGAAATAGAGAAAATATTAGACATTTCAAGCAATCAGCTGGTAAGTTCAGATTTATTTTCACACTAATTCTTTTTGATTAGTTTTTACAGTTTTAGAAGAAATCTTTTTCAGCAAAAAATATGAGCTATGAGAATCCATATTGTTGTTACTGATTTAACCACACCGACACCACATAAAATATACAGTAGAGTGCGTATGTTTGGGCAACCTTGTCAATGTTCATGATTTTCCTGTATAAATCTTTGGTTGTAACGATAACATTTTTCACTTAAATATATCATGTAGGAGACACACACAGTTATATTTGAGAAATGAAACAAAGTTTATAGGACTTACATAAAGTGTGCAATAATTGCTTAAACAAAATTAGGCAGGTGCATTAGTTAGGGCACCACAAATAAGAAATTAACTCAATATTTAGTAGATCCTCCTTTTGCAGAAATGACAGATTCTAAACGCTTCCTATAGCTTCCAATGAAAGTCTGGATTCTGGTTAAAGGTATTTTGGACCATTTCTCTTTACAAAACACCTCTAGTTCATTCAGGTTTGATGGCTTCTGAGCATGGACAGGCCTCTTTAACTCACACCACAGATTTTTTATGATATTCAGGTCTGGGGACTGAGATGACCATTCCAGAACGTTGTACTTGTTCCTCTGCATGAATGCCTTAGTAGATTTTGAGCAGTGTTTAGGGTCATTGTCTTGTTGAAAGATCCAGCCACGGCGCAGCTTCAGCTTTGTCACTGAATCCTGGACATTGGTCTCCAGAATCTGCTGATATTGGGTGAAATCCATGCACCCCTCAACTTTGACAAGATTCCCAGTACATAGCCCCACAGCTAGTGATGGCGCGAACATGGAATTTGCTGTTCGCGAATGGCGAACGCGAACCTCCGCAAATGTCCGCGAACCCGGCGAACCCCATAGACTTCAATGGGCAGGCGAACTTTAAAAAACAAAGGGACCCTTTCTGGCCACAATAGTGTTGGGAAAGTTATTTCAAGGGGACTAACACCTGGACAATGACATGACAGATGGGCATCCATGGCAAAACTCCCAAGAAAAAAAAATTTCACGCAATAAATCCGCAGGAAGGATTTCTACAATGATAGTCAATGGGATTTGAACATAAGACGGGAGCTGGAGAGTAAATTGGTAAATGCCTGTGTGAATTCCACCTGAAACAACCTGTGAAGATCTGCTTTCCATGT
>CM070035.1:121757074-121779023 GCA_036250615.1 Ptychadena robeensis | reverse complement strand
ATATGTTCGCGAACATGGGCGGATGCGAACATGCGATGTTCGCCGCGGATAGTTCTCCGGTGAACAGTTCGCGCCATCACTACCCACAGCATGATGGACCCACCACCATATTTTACTGTAGGTAGTAGGCATTTTTCTTGGAATGTTGTGTTCTTTTTCCTCCATGCATAACGCACCTTGTTATGCCCAAATAACTCTATTTTACTTTCATCAGTCCACAGCACTTTGTTCCAAAATGAAGCTGGCTTGTCCAAATATGCTTTAGCATACCTCAAGCGGCTCTGTTTGGGCTGTGGGTGGATAAAAGTCTTCCTCTGCATTACCCTCAGCATACAGCATCTCCTTGTGTAAAGTGTGCCAAATAGTTGAACAATGCACAGTGACTCCGTCCACAGCAAGATGATGATTGGTGCTGGTCTGTGGGTTGACTCAGTCGCTTCTGTTTATCCGAGAATTTTCTTGGTCTGCCACTTCGAGCCTTTACTTGAACTGTGCCTGTGGTCTTCCATTTCCTCAATATGTTCCTAACTGTGGAAACAGACAGCGGGAATCCTTGAGACACCTTTCTGTATCCTTTCCCTAAACCATGATGGTGAACAATCTTTGTTTTCAAGTCATTTGAGAGTTGTTTTGTGACCCCCATTTTGCTACTCTCCAGAGAATATTTAAAGAGGAGGGAAACTTACAACTGCCCCCCCCCTTAAATACATTTTCTCATAATTGGATTCACATGTGTATGGAGATCAGGGGTCACTGAGCTGAGCTTATCAAGATAATTTGAGTTTCAATAATTAGTTCTAAAGGTTTTGGAATCAATACAATGACAACGGTGCCCAAACTTATGCACCTTCCTAATTCTGTAAATCCTATAAACTTTGTTTCACTTCTCAAATATCACTGTGTGGGATATATTTAATTGACATTTTTTATCGTAACAACCAATGATTTATACAGGAAAATCATGAACATTGACAAGGTTGCCCAAACGTACGCCCCCCACTGTAAAAATGAAACCATTGAATGTTACATACTGAGCCTTGATACCTGTTGGGAAACATAACAATTCTGTAAAATGTTGATGTTATAGTATTAATTAAATTTCTAATAATATATACTGCTCTTCATTAAAACATACCACAATGCAACATTTATTACAATATTCCACAATACAACATTTATTACAATATGCCACATGCCATGGTTAGCAGATTTTGTTTGAATTTCATTGTAGGAACTGTATTTCCCATTTATGTGTATTCTGTCTTATTTTGCACATAGGAATTATCATCATGGTCTAGTGCAGATGAGTTAGACACCTCTGGATCCCTCAGTCCTGTGTCTGGCAGGAGCACCCCCAGCAGACAGAGAACGGTAAAACACACATGGTTTAAAAACAACCAAAGGCGCATTCAGAACATTTTGAGAAACAGGCAGGGATCACTTGTGATACACTTCCACTAGCTAGGCCCAGAAACACATCCACTTTCCCATCAGCTGGTCAAACTGAATGATTCCACTTTTCTAACTCCCTGGCCTTTCACTTCTGCACAGGTTATTCTGTAAATGATACCTTTTAATGTAGCTGGGGAATATGTTGCCCTATCCTTTATCATTCTGTTTAATTATATTTTAATCAATTTTCTGTGGTTTTGGGACTGTGAATTTCATTTGCACCTTAGTTGAATAACACCTATAAATTCTATCCCTATGAACTATTTGACCTCCTTAATTAATTTTTCCACATTCATTAGTTTCCTATAGGTCCTATTGGTATTATATATGGGAATACTGGCTTTTCGAAATTTTTCAACGGAACTTATATTAGTTATATAATGCATACTCATGATAATTCCTAATTATAATCAGTTGCATGAATCATGCAATGAGCGAAAATATATATATACAATTATTGATGAATAAAGTTTATTTTGTTTAATAAAAAAAATACTTACTAAAATAAAAGTATGGTTAGTGTAAGACTGGATGGTCTTTATTGAGTAATAGTATGTAATATATACTATATATATATATATATATGTACTATGCTGCATGTTTATTGAAATAGACTACAGAAAAAATATCGAAAGCCAGTTTCCCTTTCCTCTTGGGTATTGGTCACCTCATGTGATTTTATTTTCTTTTGCTGCACTTTTCATTTTGTTGATTTTTCTTTCATCGGTAGCTTGTCTTTTTTTGCCTGGACTGAACATTCTTCTTTCTTTACCCCCTGTTCATTGCAAACAGCCACGGGGCAAATGTAGTGTCTCACAGCCTGGACCCTCTGTCAACAACTCACCTAGCAGGTACCTTATTCTCCTGGTTTCCAAGTTCTACTCTAGAACACAGAGGATGATAGAGTATGACCAAGTTACAAAATTTACAGATTCATTATTTGATACAAAGCATAGCTGTAAAAAGGCAAGAAATGATTCTTAATGGCACATACTTATATCATCCTCTTTTTCTAGACTGCAGTATAAGTCAGACTCTACTCCATTCATCTTTGGAACTTGCCAGCCATCAAAATGGATATGAGGTCCTCTTGGCCACAATCCATTTTGGTAGGCTTTTGCCTCCACAGAACTTGTCAGAACAGATTGGTCCATGGAATTAGTGGCGCCATCTCTATTCGCTAACCTCACTAACCCTTACTAACACAGCTGTCAGTAAACTTGCACACAAATGTAGTCCATATTTCTATAACCACAAGAGTGCAGACATGCAGCTTTCTGCTTTTCTTTCTGTTATTTGAGTACATTTTACATCTTTCTGTAAAGAAAGGCTTGCACATTTTGGTTGCTGTTGTTTTGTGTGCTTCAGTCATTTTTATTTTTTCATGAGTCTATTTCCTGTATTTGTCCTAAATACCCCAAGCATCCTTGCTGTCACTAGAGTTTAAAGGACATACAACAATGAAAATTTTTTATCATCAGGACCACATATCTAAAATTAAATTATGCTATGTAGACAACTTCATATTTAAATGTTAATTGCCCAATAAGACCATAGATCAAAAATAACTATGATCACTGAAGTTTATTGATCCGGTTCTATCAGTTGCACATTGATGCAAGGATATTTATTGTGCATTCCATACACATGCCAATATTCAGTCAACATTAAAATTAGCGATATACTGCTGAGCTTCTTTAGTTATATGAATTAGCCTATACCAAATCTTTGATTACCACTTGCCTCAGAAATAAAATTTTAACATTTCTGCTGCTATCCACATTTAAATCAGGTAAGTATGTCCAAAAAAGAAAGTCTAGTATAGATATTTAGAATGATTTACAATAATTACATTATCTATAACATGACCATTTTTCTTGGTTGGGAAAGGTGGGTTTGAGGACACCCGACACACATAAATGATTGGATACTGAAAAGTCAAGGAAATAGATTGGGTGGCATCGGTGCTTCTCACAATCTGTAGCCATAGGGGTGTTAAATGTTGTGCCCTCTGTTCTATTGTGTCAATGCTATGGATGACAAGATTTGAAGTAGAATGTACTTTTTACAGCCAGCCAAGTGGTCTGGTATTTTTGTTTACATCCTTATGTAACCCTTTTAATATCTGTTGCTATAAAACATATTGTCTGCAACAGTCAAACAAATGAGCAACTAGAACTTGTTTTGGTCTATGGAGATGGGTAGAGGAGGCCAAGGAGGTGTCATCAACAATGAATAATGTAGAAAACTACAGAGGCCCTTACAGTTGCATATCATTCAGTGATATGACACAACAGATCAATAAATGACATGGACAGTTGTACACAGATTAGATTAGTCTAAAAATCTAAACTGTGTATGAAGCATTAGGCCTGTAGGGTAAGATGTTTAAACATTTGCTATTGGTATCTACCCTCATAGGACTCATATGGATGTGAGGTCATGATGTACACTTCAGTAAGAAGAAGCTAAAAATTGATTAAAAACTAATTCTCAATGACCAGACTCAATTTTTTACCTGCTAGATTGTGTAATGTGAAGAATAAATAAGTAACCAGCTTTGTTTATAAACTGATGAGCATGTTTCAATGTAATCTAAAGTGATAATAAAAGTGTCAAGCTCTCATCGCCTTTCCAGCTCACATCTTTCATTGCCAAACATCTGGCCCAGCGTGCGTTTTAACAGCTTTGCAGCTTGCAGCGGAGCCCACTTTCTAATAACATCCCAGCCGCAGCACTCTTTCTTTCCACTGGCACTGTTGATTAACACATCGTTTTACAGTACAGCACAATATTCAATTTGTCATTCAGGCAAGCATGGAATACAAACGAGTTTCAACTGAATGGAGAGCTTAATCAAAAGCACAAGTCAGACAGGTTGTGTTTGATGTCAGCTACAGTACTAACTGATAACACAGAACAGGCTGTCACTGTGTTCCTTATTATTTTAATGCCTCTGATCAGAGTACTTTGTGTTTGATCTTGCACTGGATCAGTAAACATTGATAGACTACAGTTTAAGGGCAAACAAAATAAAATCAAGCAGGTTTACAGGATTTTTTTTAATGACGCCAGAGTATTTCATAAATAGTTTGTGGTCTAAATGTGTGCAATTAATGCAGGCCAAAAGCTTTTTAGTTGTTTTATTTAGAATGTTGTATACTAATAACAGAACTTTATCAGCTGCCTTAAAAATTTTAAGGCAAATGTTTTTAAAACAACCAGATTTGATTTAATCTCACCATTCCTTGCAGTGTAAACTTGCCTATGCTGAGTTGGTAACAGTGAATCTCTCTTCCCATCGGTTTCACAGTAATTCACCCATTTTATTTAAAGGCCCGTTCATATCAGCTGCCTTGTGTTGCCATTTCTGCCGCACATTAGCGCCAACAGATGGTATGAAATCTATTTACCATTGAGACTGGCATTTGATGCATTATGGGTTAGCGCATAAAGGTACCCATACACGTTGCAATTTTTCGTGCGATTTTTGCCCTTCCGACCGATCCGGTCGGTCGGTCAGGTCGATCGTTCGGGATTCCTAACATGCAAATGTAGTCCGACCGATGCTGTTTTTAGAAAAATCGGCCGAAAAGTCGGTCGGGTCCCGAATGAGGATGCCTGTAATTTTTGGTAAGTCGGCCACTTTTAAAAGATTCCCAATCCAACCAGCCGATTGGTCGGTCGGGCTGTGAATAATCGGGGCCGAAAAGTCGGGCATCCGACCGACTTTTAAAAATAGCACTAAAGCAAAAATCGGGCGTCGAAATCGAATATCGCATCAGTCCCCAAAAAATTGCAACGTGTATGGGTACCTTTACACAGTATGTTTAATGCATAACACTCTGCAGCATGCATTTTACCAACATAGCACAAGAGTCTCCCATACATAAGTATGGGAGGCAATAATGCAGAGCATTGCAGTAACACACTGTTTTATGTACACAAAGCAATGCAGCTATTGTGAAATGTACTAATACTTAAGTAATATCAGCATTATTGTACCATATTATTACTATTAAATATATGTAAGATACTGAATAGTTGTGTAATAGTTTACATTTGTAAAACAAGTGTCATTCCACAAGACTTTTTGAAAAATGTTAAATATGCTTAAATAGATAGAATTTAGCAGCATGAAAGTTATGTTAGATTTGTGATGATTATATATATGATGAATGTTTTTATATATCAATAATTACACAGATACCCTTCTTTATTTTGCCAATTTGTTATTCTGTATGTGCCTGTAGATCAGCTAGTCGAGTCATTGCTGCCTTACTATGCAAGGTTAGTTGAATTGGAAGGATACAAAATGTTAGCTGCAGTCAGGTGATCACACATCTATGCTGTATCTTTGTAGGTGTATTTAAACCATGACCTCATGGCGAGCAAGGCATTCTTGTATGCTTTTGGGTTTGTGAAGCATAAAGAAGCTACTACTTTGGCCAGTATTGGAGATCTCTATAGCCGGGGAGACCTCTTAATACTGTCTGGAGCTGCGGATATCTCTTAATCTTCTCCAAATTATACAAATTATAAATATAATATGTTGGGGCTCTAATAAATCTTGTACATGTTGTAGGACATGTTCTTGTTTTGGGCATTTTCATTAGTACTCCAAAATTCTGATGGACTGTACCTGACCCTGA
Organism: Ptychadena robeensis; assembly: GCA_036250615.1. Classification (NCBI taxonomy): domain Eukaryota; kingdom Metazoa; phylum Chordata; class Amphibia; order Anura; family Ptychadenidae; genus Ptychadena; species Ptychadena robeensis. The sequence goes on along the minus strand of CM070035.1, from coordinate 121,772,919 downwards.
TAAGGTACTCATTGATGTCTGTAAGTGTTGATGCACTCTATTGTAAACCTGTAGGATACTATGACTGGAGACAAAAAATTCTGAGTATGTATTATATTATGCTCATTGAGTTTATAGTCATATTGCTGTCTCCCAAACAAGCTCACAATCTGACATCCCTGCTATAGACATATATATGTAACTATAGCACCATAGTCATATATATGTAACTATAGCACCATAGTCATATTAACACAGTCTAAGGAAACTTTTTGGAGAAAGCCAATTAACTTACCAGCATGTGTTTGAAATGTGGAAGAAAACTGGAGTACCTGCAGGAGACCCACAAACATGCCGCCATTCAAACCTACATAGCCACTGAGCCACCCAGTTGCCCATGTCAACATTAGTGTGTTCCTTTAAATCATGTTTTTTGTTAATTTTGTTAAGGTTAGTTAAGCTTAGCCCTTTCCTTTTTATTTATGATCTTTTTGAGCAAAAGGAAAACTCAGGAGGTGAAATAAAGCAGTGCCTTTTAAATCAAAATTTTTAGATTTGCATCTGATCTGGGTATACACATTTGCAATGTATTTGTTATTGAAAATGTATTAAACAGTTTTTAAGGTAAATGTCTTTTTAAGTAAAATATTCCATAAAAAAACACAAAAAGAGACTACTATGAGTACGATTATAAACAATGTTAAGTGTAATAAGCGATTTTGGTTTATTTTTTTTAAGCAAACTTTTAAGCATTTAAGCCTTCAGGAAAAATGATTTCAGCTATTAAACAGAAAAAAAAATTAATAACTTTTGTCCATTATAGATTTGTATAACTTGGTTAATAACTCTGTTTTATAGCATATTGTTACATCATTTGCTTTTTATTTTATCAGGATGCACTGATGTCGGCACATCCAATCGCATAGTGTAGCCCTACCCTTACTGACTTCTGCTACATTATCAATACATTGGGACTTAATGATTTATTTGTACTTCTTGAATATTCATTGAAATGCTGTGTGAATTGTGTGTACATATTTACTTCAATTATCCAATCATGTGATATGCAAATTCCTCTTCATTTTAAATACACAATCATGTGCAGTCCCTTTTATATGACTGGGTAACTGATGTTTATATTGAAACAATGTTTATAGTAAAGATTCTCAACTCCATTAGTAAATCAGCCCAGTTGTTGCAACAATATTTTAATTATTTGTTTTACAAAACCTAAAGCCACCCATACACCTTAAGATCAATCCATACAATCTCCATTAGATCTACCAACAACTGTGTGGTATAGTGGCCTCCCTGATAGATTACATAGTCATTAGAAGGATTAGAAAGGCCCTCATATTACATGGTTTTGGTAGAACAAAATTTGATTGTACAGAAATTGTATGGAAAGATTGTAAGGTGTATGGGGGCCTTTAGTTGTTTGAGCCATCATAAACTTTGCTATTTTTTAGTAATGCAAATTATAATATAATCAAGTTTCTTCTAGTTATTTATTTTTTACCTAGACATACAAAACCAATTAAAAGCAATAAGAAAAGTTTGATTTTAAGAGGTCCCGTGAAATTGTTGCAAATTGTGCAAATTAGAAAATTTGATTAAAGCTTTAAAATATTTGAACCCATTATCAACACATTTATATCTTGTTTATCAGTTCTTGTATGGGATGGCTGCATTTGTTGTGCTTTTTCCTTTGGGCTATCTCACTATATGCATCATGATGTGCCTTGTGATTCCCCGTTTCGTGAAATGCATAGAAGGGAATTTTGCACACAACCATGCGGAGATTGTTTGTGATCAGAGTAGCACTTTAAAAAGTCAAAATGCGATCTACGTTTTAACCATGGACCACAATTTCCAGTGATTTAGTCTGCTACATACTTCCGTCATGGAAAATCATAAAAAACAAGAAGACAGCACAGCATCCTGGTTCTGATGGAAATCTGCCATATCTTCTACAACACTAAAGCCTAGCATTGTTCACATAACAATTGGATTGTACAGAAAGTATTCATTTTCATGACTGTTTTGGAAAAGAGTAAATGTGGTAGTTCTCTGTAGTACAGATATGTTTGTCTTCTCAGATTAGAAGGATTTACTGACAGATTAAGTTTATATATAAAATACCTTCTGGAAAAATGGCTCAGGGGAATCCAGTAAAAACATATCTGTTAGTAAAACAAAATCAGTAAGTTAAGGGAGTTAAGTCCCCCGTTAGCACATACAAAAGCTCAGATTTCTGTACATATTGACTTTCATCTTTCCTTAAACATGTGTGGGAGCTGTTACAACTGTGATGGTGCTGGAATATATTTCTGATTTGGTTTCCATGACATGATAGAGAAGCTATATTAAAAGTACTCTGGATGATATTGCCCACAAATCTGTTTCAGGGATTTAATGCATATTACTCTGTTCTGAGGCATTATTAATCAATTTGTTTTTTAAAATAATAGTCAAAAATTCCAGTTAAACTTTACACACAGATTTAAGTTTTAAAAATGTTTTCTAATTTTCCATATGGAAAAGGTCTCATGTTTATGCCAAGTCTGCCCAATGTATTGCTAAGTGGTGAGTTCCCACAAATACTGGCTGAAGGTTGAAAATACTATAAAAATGTATTTTTGTAAACTTTATCAATTCTGTTTATTAGGTCCAAAGACGATGGCTCCGGTTCCTACCCTTCTGAAGCTCATTTAGCACAAGGACACCAATCATTCTTCCTACGAGTCCTAAGAGCTGCATTACCACTTCAGCTTCTTCTGCTTCTCTTGATTGGTCTTGCTTGCCTTGTACCAATGTCTGAAGAAGATTACAGTTGTACTCTGTCCAATAATTTTGCAAGGTCTTTCCACCCAATGCTCCGTTATACTAATGGACCACCTCCAATATGAAAAATTTTGGCAGAACTTTGTCTGGAAGGTAGAAGAGCTGTGGCCAGCTTTTATTGCACTTAATGTGGCAGCTTTATTTTTTTAATTACCGTGAAAAGTGACAGCTCTATTAGAGCCCAACAGTATTGAATACAGTATGATGAGCTCCAAAAAACCTAGAACAAAACAACTAGAACAAAACAACCTGTTAACCTTAAATCATGTGACTTTCTAAAAAAAAAAAACTATGCATAGCCAAAATTAATATTTTTTTTTGTTAAAGAACTCAAATGAGTTAAATGATCCCCAATGTGAGTATCAGATTATCAGTATTTGACATGGAACTAAATTATGATGCTATTTTAGATGTAATATAAGATTTTAAAGAGCTTATTTTTTTTTACTATTCTCTGTGGCATTTTTGGTTAATGGGCTTTCTGTGTGGGGGTTTAGTGGGGGGAGCATGAACTCATTGTAAACTCTGTATTAAGTATGGCAGATGTACAAATGAGAAGCACTTTTTTAAAGCTATGAAACTGGATGTAAGAAATTAAGTCCGGACCTCGACAGAAAACAGTCTATGAAATGTCAAGTAAAGAGAAAATAGAAAATACTATTTATCTATGTACAGTTTGCTAAGCAAAGTTTGTTTGTATTGATTTCTTGCAATATAGATATTGTAAAATAATTATGTTGTCTGAATTTTTTTTCTAAATATAGTGATATCTAAAAATATCTTTTGGATGTGCTTGATCACAACATTTTCATTTCTTCCAAACACACTCTCTGACTTTATTTCGCTCTTCCAAACACACTCTGACTTTATCACATTTTCATTGCATCTAAATGCAGAGTACATTTACATGGTCGTTTCCCAGGGCGCTGTCAGTGGACTGGCCGCTCTAAGTTGCATCGGCAACTTAGATAATGCCCCTGACCGCTCTATCAGACAGAAGCCCGACAACCGACCAGCAAATGCCATATGTTGCAATTGCTCATTAAACCGACCATGTAAATGAGCACTTATGCTGTCATCTAATACAGGGTCATGTAAAAATCTTATTCAAATGCCTTTGGTTTTTGATGAAGTGCACAGCTGAAATAAAATATTGTTAGACTAAAACTACATATACAGGTTAATTTTACATGACACGAGTCATGTGAAGAAAGTTGAGGGGCTTGTGGTTTCAAATCAAAAGGATATTTATTGAGTCTTAGCATGAAAATTCAATAAATGTTGTATCCTTCAACTCTGAAGGGTGCAATATTTGTTGAATTGTCATTTTATGATTATAAAGAATATCTTCAAACCATAGGCACCTCAACTTGCAATATTCACACAAATGGATTACCACATACCCTAGTAGGTCAATGGCCAACATCCCAAAGACAATATAGCACAAAATGTTAATGGATAGAGAGACAAGGGGTCCCCGTCTCACCATTAAAGTTTTTAGCTTACCGAAGCAAGGACACGGGGACTTTCTAGAGGCCACCCTACTTTACATACATTGCCCCCCATGGGGGATTTAAAAAAATGATAGCTGGTTGGATAACAGTCAAAACATGGTCAGAATAACGAAACAGTAATAAATCAGCAGAGAATTAATAAAGTCCAATTGTAGAGTCCTAGTTTAAGAGTAAAACATATTCTTTTATTTTTCACACAATAGAACCAAGTGTCACATGTTCCTCCGGACCAGGATGATAGAAAATAATATCCAAATTATCTGTTTAGGTATATATTTTGTCCCATCAGCCTCGACGTACGTTTCTACAACGTCTTCATCAGGAGGTGTGGTTTCTACGATATGTGAATCAGATATGTATAAATAAATTTCGAGAGTTTAGAAAATTCCTCAGTGGTAAAAAAGGAAGGAAAAATGGCTTACCAAAAGGTTGTAAATTAATGGGTTGGTCAGTCCGCCGCGGAACTGCATAAGAGGAACGAGGGGCCACTGTGGGGAGCCGCCAGGACACAGGACGCATATGTTTAAAGATGGTGAGATACATTCCAGAAAGTTCCAATAAATGGGAAAGTCCACATGTGGAGAGGGTCACCAGAACCCTCTACCAATAGATAGAGATGGGCAAACATCGACCTGGAGTGTCCGCGAACAGGGCGGGTCGAACTTTTAAAGAAGTCCGCCATCCGCCCTGTTCACGGACACAGAGGCGGGGAATTTGAATCGGAAAAACCGGATGTGACGTCAGTGGCGTCACATCCGGTCCCTGGAACGCATAGTTCCTGGTTGCGGGAGCCAGCTGTGACGTCACTGACGTCACTTCCTGTTCTGAGCCGGTATTTTCACTACAAGACCGGCTTCATGCCGGTCTTGTAGTGAAAAGATTCTTCCTCCGGCACGATCTCGCAGGTTCTGATCCTGCCGGAGGAAGAATTTAGATCTTCTTCTGGCCGGCGAACGGGGCGGGTCGAACACCCGTACTGTCCGCCGGCGAGAGGATCGGCGAACATGCCGAGTTCGCGGCCGAACTGTTCTCCGGCGAACAGTTCGGTCCATCCCTACCAATAGATAATATTGTGTATGGATGTGCAAAAAGTGATTGGGATGTGAGCTTGTGAGAAGTGAAATGAAAGGGTTAGGGCGTTATAATATAGTGAATAAAGATAAAAAGTATCCAAAGATATGTGCAAAAGACAGAATTCATAAATACACCCAAATTGAATAGTGTCCAGGAAAACAAACATTCAAATTAGATCCAAAGGGGTAGAGTTGTCCAAGTAGGTTTAGGAAGGGTGATTTTACATGAAGTGTAGTCATGAGTGATATAATTGTGATAGAAGTGAGTGAAGGTGATAGTAGGTGAAACATTAGAAATTAAGTATATCTACCTGTAAGGTAGATAGAGTTGTCTTTAGTATACTGATCAAAATAGAGAGAGCGTGGGTAATTAGTGCTAAATGAAAAAATAGGGTAAAGGTATCTAATGTAGGCAGGTCACATAGTTACAGATGAAGTTTCATAGATAAAATAGTCTGCAGCAGAGCTGGCAGTGCAAGTAACTGGTATAGTAAAATAACAATGTGACCTACCAGATAAAGTTTATCAATAGGTAAGGTAAATGGGTAAGGCGTGTCCCCTCCGGCGCCCTCAAATGCATGCTTCCCCTCAGCCAGCCTAGGCTATTTACGCACCTCGCCGCTGCCTCCGACGCAGCGTGCGGATGTCGATGTGGAGGCAGAGCCGCCCGCTGCCGCCCGGCATAGTCGTCCCCATGGCAACCCTGCTGGCATCCTCATAGAGCCACGCACGCCGGAGCATGGGTCGGGCTCAAGAGGTGCCGCAAGGAGGCGGAGGGGGCGAAAGTCAGGCAGGAGCAGGACGCCGATAGCACCCACACATCTCCGCCCCGCACCCACTCCTCACCCCACATCCCCACCCGTCACCCCCAGTGACCCACATGGGGGGGGGAGGGGGGGTGGTGGTAACGGAGTGCAGAGGAGCCGGCGCAGGGGCGAAGAGAGAGAGCCAGGCTCAAAAAGAGCCAGGTCGTCTAGACGTCCGCAACCTCCCATCAGACCCGCAGCGAGCATAGACCTCCCCGTTCTAACTTGCAATATTGTGGGTTGGTATGACTATTTGGCCATTGGTCTGTTTGCTTTCTGGTGGACTCTCTCAGCTCTCCTGATCTGTTCCAAGTACGACTACCATATTTGGTGGGACAGTGCAAGCACTTGCTAGCTCAGAACAAGGTTACCTACCTCAGCTTCCTAGGGGCACTCTGGCAATCTTCCTATCATTCAATACTACCACTATTATACTTTGAGCAACCCCTTATCTCTTTGAACAACACTAACTACACTAATGCCTGCCATACACACCCCGACGGGTGCAGACAGACCAGCTCCGATATGCACCGGAATGCAAACATGATGACGTCATCACGTTTGCACCCTGGTGCATTATGGGACCCCTTCAGTCAACCCTTTGTGTGCCGGCCATTAGCTTCAATGAAGACATCTTCTTTGAAGCTAAAGCCATCGGCTTCCATCGGCCAGAGATTATCGGACATGTCTGTTCTCTGGCCGGCCGAGCTGACAGATCCCTGTCGCCCCATGTGGGCACATGCCGATAAGCGGCCGATTTTTCCGCTGACCAACGGCGCGAGCGCGCACGCCCATCGGTCAGGTGAAAAATCGACCGCTTATCGGCATGTGTATGCCAAGCATTAAGCTAGCCACACATGGTTCGATTTTAGCATTCAATCGACGATGAAAAATGTGATCGATTGAGAGAAAATAGTTTTTCTGCTCACATAGTACAATCGATGATTATTGATCGATATTTGTCAAATCATCGATTGAATCGTGATCGGACAGGTTGGAAAATGTTGGTCGATTGTACAATCATCGAACTACATTCCTTGCAGCTTTTTTTTGGTCGAGTCAATGATACTCGATGTACTTCCCTTTAACATATCACTTCCGACTGAAACTAAAATTGTAAGAGAAATTCAATCTACGATTTTTGATTACTTCGATGAACTTTTCAGTTGAAATTGAACAATAATTGTACTCTCCATGTGGTGTACATTGATTAAATTAAAATAGATTTTAGATTTTTTCATCGAACTACAAAATATAATCTAATGTCGATTGAACGCTAAAATTGAACCATGTGTGGCTAGTTTGAGGATCACCACACTACCCTTTGCTTGTTTGTTTTGTTTATTTACTTTACACAGTGAACATTACCTCTTAAACGACACAAGAAAATTCAGTGCCCACAGCACTAGTCCAAGGTCTGACAGTGGGTCTGACAAGTCTGTGTCAGGATCCTGTTGGCTTGCATGGGAAGTCAATGTTGTTTTTGTTAGAACTATACCTGCATTTGGACTTGGACGTAACGAGCAGCGGGCGATTTTGCCGCCGACCGATGTGTGTGCGTGCTTGTGGCCATGTGGGTGCCCGCATGGGGTGACAGATCCCTGTCGCCCCAAAGCTTGGTCGGCCAGAGAACAGACATGTCTGTAAATCTCTGGCTGATGCCATTAGCTTGAATGGGGACCGGCGTCCCCGTCCAAACTAACGGGTGGCACACAAAGGGTGCACGCCGATACTCGATGGAGCGATGGAGATCAGTGTGATGACATGTGTGGGGACCTTTACTCTTCTGTGACTTTTTTCAGCAAATATAGATCATATTGTACACAATGTGGTCGATGCAAGACCGACTGATTCCTTTTCAAATCCATACGCACCTACTCCAAAGTACAATGCAACCAAAATACCGGTACCTAGAAACCCCGTACAATCAACTGAAATCTTCTAAAATGAGACTTAAAATGTCTTATGTTAAATTTTGACTTTTGGTAGAATTTTTTTATTGTGAGAATCACGGTAAGGCTTCAGAAAAAGTAAAGGCCCCTTTAAAGTAAACTAGTAAACATCTACTTTGAGCTTTATTACTACTTAACATTAAATAGCTTACTTTGGCATATCTATCTAGATTAAACTGCTACCAAATTTAAGGCCTACCTGTCCAGAGAAAAATTATGTTTGAATTGATGGCCTAAACTCAAAAAAATCGAATGAGATTTATATACTCACACACTTGCTTTGGAAGGTCACTTTGAGCCACCACTGCTTTGGCTGTTTCGCCATGTAACCATGAAAACTAACTTTGTCACAGTTTTTTTGTGACATCAATGCCCAGCAACCAATATTGTGTCAATCATAAGCACAACAGTCAGCCTCTGCAGTAAATGGTTCAGACATGGTCAAACTAAGGCCCGGGGGCCAAAACCAGTCCTTTAGTCTTTTAATTTGGCCCTTTGTCACCTTGGTGTCAAGACGCTCTGGCTCCCCACATTCCCTGCAATAAGTGAAGATAAGACCTAGAGGATGGTTGTTTGGATTGTTTCCTAGAGGCCATAGTTTACTGCAATGAAATGTTTAAGCTTCTCTATCAAAAACTTCTATCTATTGATTTTTTTACATTTGTCTTTTTAAATATCCTGTCCTAGCTAAGAGGACTTAGGACCCCTATGTCACATTTAAAAACACATTGTCACCCACAAGTCAAAAAGTTTGCCCACCCCTGGTCTAGATGCAATTTTAAGTAATTTTCTAATTAAGTAGAAAGAAATGTTTTTCATTTTAAAAGCTGCAACCATATTGTTATAAACTTTACTGTATGAGATTTATGCACACACGTTGCTTGTGTGATATTAGGTCTGCTTCAATATGTTAGGGTAAACTACAAAAGATACAATGCATGATAGATGGAAGTGAAACATCTCCAAAAATGCTTGGGAGTTATATGGAGAATAAAGCCCCCCATACACGTCTAGATTTTCTGTTCAGTCAACTTAAAAAAATAAATTTTTGGGGGTCAGGGAAATCTGTGATTGATTGTATGTTTGTTAATTGTAGTAACAGATATTTGATCAACTTTTCTGTAGATAGACTGAAAGTGTAATGCATTTCAATACAACCAATTTAAACTTACCAGCACGTCCAATGTCTACAACACCCTGCATTCCCCTCTTACAGCACCCTGCATTCCCCTTCTACAACAAACTGCAAGCCCCTTCTACAACACCCTGCATTCCCCTTCTACAACACCCTGCAATCCCCTTCTACAACACCCTGCAATCCCCTTCTACAACACCCTGCATTCCCCTTCTACAACACCCTGCATTCCCCTTCTACAACATCCTGCATTCCCCTTCTACAACACCCTGCAATCCCCTTCTACAACACCCTGCAATCCTCTTCTACAACACCCTGCAATCCCATTCTACCTGCTATGATCTGCATGGATTGTAGACAGTATTGAGAAGCATCCTAAATGTGTAACAAGTGCCATGATAGTATTCATTTTTGTGGTTTTAAAGTACCGGTAATATCACTACTTTTTTATGACAGTGTAAATTAAATGAAATCTGTTCTGTAAAACAAACTATATTTTTTTGGTTTGGTTAAGACATTTTCTATCCTTTTTATGACAGTTTTAAGAGCTGGGTCAGTAGACTTGATGTACAGTTTGATGAATGTATCTAGAAATGTGGCAGAATGATTCGGTCTCAACAGCCTGACCTGTCTTTACAATGTACTTCCACAGGAACTGATGATATGGTAAAAATTTAACATTAAAATAGACAATGAAGGTATTCACAGATTTTAAAACTGCTGACCCTTGCATATTTGTGCACATGAGTGACATTAATAGATCATGATGAATTTATCTGCAACCCAAATTACTATCCTGTTAAACATTAGTAACATTTAGAACAAACGTGGGGCATTTAGTTCCTTGGGTACCAGAAGTCAGTAAGCCTCTTCCTCCATGGTGTCTCACCCCCTTTTCCCCATAAAATGCATATAAACTTAGGAAAGTGTGCAGCACTAGTTAAACCTAAAATAAAAAGAGCTGTCTCTTATCTCCTTTGCCCAATTAGTTGTCTAAGAGTCACAAAGAATTAAAAAAAAAAGGCCTCTGAGTGAGGAGCCCAGCTTCAGAAGGCTTTGTGCTTGTTACCATCAAGGTTGAAGAACTTTCTCCATGTGCAGGATATCTGCTGTTTTCCATGGGGATTACTAGCTTACTTACCTTTCCCTACACCCAGAATCAGCAGAAATGCTTTGCTAGCACTTGCCATATGACTTCCCTTTTAACCACCCTGGCAGAAATCCAGAGTGAGGTTAAGAATATATTTTTTATTACCAAAAGCGGTAAAATCCAGATGAACCAGCAGTGTCCTCCAGTGATATCCATCTGGCTCATGTGTCCTGGCTGCATGATGATAACTGATAACACTGGGGACATGGGGCCGCTTGCAGGGTCCTCCAATAATGCCCGTCTGCCATAGATGTTCCGAGTCCATGTGCGGTGGGGCCATAACTACCTGTTGGAAATGTTTTATATTAGGTAAAACATTTGGAGAATAAATAAGAATTTCAGTGCAGTGATTAACCTAACTCCATCAGTAGGGGCCAATAATTCAGGCCAAATGTCACGTCTACATGAGGATGACAGCAGGGTAATTCCAATTGGACCTGTAAGAGAATGAAAGTGCAGGGATATTACTGTTAGATGAATTTATGTGAACACTAATTGTTTATATAATATAAATTGGGGGCGTGGTCTGGCAGCCGATGGAGGAACAGCTCCAACACTGATCTACTCCATAAGGATCTACTATTCCCTACATTTCACCATCTACCCCTGGATTTATCACTCCATCCACCCCGGGGCACCATCCCCTCAGTCCACAGAACACCCGGGACAACTTTTGGGCCACCCGATTACGAACGCCGGAGGCACCCAATAATCGAGGCCGCGGCTTGGGCCTAGGACGGTACACCAGCTCATAACTCGCGCAGCGGGGCCACCCTACGAACAGCACCAACACCCATTGAGGGACCCCATACCTCTGTAAGTGGGCGCCCGGACTGGACACATCACCACCAGCTGGACGGTTTGAGCAGCGGAGAGTACGCGAGTCCGGGGCTTGGGCCTAAACCGGCGGACATTTGAGCGGTGTGCACAGCCGGGTTAACATCCCACTGGACCCTGAGTACAACCGGAGGCCCCCCTCTAGATCAAAACATCATATTAAATGCCTCAGGGGCGCCTAGAGGTCTGATTTCCGCTCAGGCCCAAAATTGAGGCCGAGGCTTCGGCCTACCCGGATGGGAGAGGTGAGTCCAGCTCCCTGGAGCACCCCTTCTAGACCCCACAATATCAGGCCATTCAGATATCCCCAAAATCTAGGCCAGGGTTGGGGCCTACTTGGACATAGAGGTGTTATACATCACTTCAGAGACTCATATTAGTTCTGCAGCTAGTCTTAATGGACTATTAACAACATAAGAATATATAAATTAGATCCACCACTGAAGTTTCATTGAAGTTTACTGAAACAACTCAGGCCTACCCACTTATCACTGCGTTCCAGACCAGTATTACTGTACAAGAATAAGAGTGAATAAGCAGCCTGAATACGAGTGAGAAATTGACACATATCTAGCGCTGTTAAACCTGCTTGCAGCTCTGCAACCTAAATAAAGAAGGAATATAGGGATATTGAATTGATATTGAATATTGAATGAGGATTCGCCTCATGGGAGCTCCGTGAGCCGGGTCCCCAGACACATCAATATCATCACTTCAAGCTGTCATTTGTGATTGCATCTATGCCGAAGGGAAATAAAAGCACGGGGAAAGCTACAAAAAAGACATCAGCGGATCTCCGCAAGTTTTACCCGCAACAGGAGAAAGGAGTGAGACACAAAGAGGGCTCTAAGATGGCAACAACACGCCAAAATACAGCAGGAAACCTGAAGTCACTGGACAGTAAAACACGCACAGCAGGTCAACCACCCTCATACCCGGGTACCTCTGTCTCCTCTCCAGCTTACACCCCTACCTTTTTACCCCCAAATTTGCCAGCTCTGAGGGCTCAATAACAGATGCCCCCGCTTTGCCTATGGAACTACAGGCACTGCTACAATACATCCCATCTAAGAGGGATCTGGAGGCATTGGGGGCTAGGGTTGAAGAAGCACTCCGCAAAGAGATTGAGGAGGTTAACCGTTCAGTGACTGTTATTGACACATGCGTACAAGCTCTGGAGACGGCCCAAGTGTCGGTGGAATCTAGACTGAACGAATTGGAAGCTGCACAGAAGTCCATTCAAAGGGACTACTTTGATCTATTCCTCCACCCAGAAGATAATGAGAACAGGAATAGAAGGAATAACATTTGAATCAGAGGTCTACCGGAGGCCACGGGCTCAGCTGACTTTAAATATCTGTCACTGCTATTTTCAATACTATCCTTAACAGACCTCTGGATACCAACATTGTAATTGACAGAGTTCATCGTGTCCAAGCTATTCGTCAAGCTCCTAATGCCCCACCACGTGATGTGCTCTGTTGCATTCATCTTTATACACTGAATGATAAGATCATGAGGAAGGCTTGGATACATGGCCCGGTGGACTTTGATGGAGTAGCATTACAAATATTGCCTGATGTTTCCAGGAACACTCTACAAATAAGAAGATGTATGCGTCCCCTCCTGGATCTTATCCGCGCTAAAGACGCCACATACTCGTGGGGACACCCTTTTCACCTCAAAGTGAAAAAAGATGGCAACATTTTCTTACTACACCGACACTCTCAACTTTCAGACCTGTTTGACTTGCTTTCAGCGGACGCTTTGCAGATCCCCGACTGGTTGATCGCACACAAAACTGAAATGCCAACGACATCAGATTCCTACAGATCACGATACCGTAGCAGATCCAGACCACCATTGAGACGACTTCCCCAGAGAACGCCTGGGTCAGATACTCGAGAGATGTGATATGGTAAAGTGTTGCGCGCTTGATGTAACTCATGTCGGACATTTTATCATGTATATGTAGTCGTGCACTATGTGGAGATCCTTGACACAGGGGTTTCTATGTATCTGCAGGTACGGGCAATATAACATGTGTCTTATTACATGCCTTCTGAACTTTTTGTCATGTGGGGGTTTGCCTGGAACACTTAGTACTTGGCACTGGATGCGCTAGACCCCTGTTTAGATTTAGTGTCGAGGATATTACACCCAACTATACAAGGGTGTTGTACAAGCCCACTCTTTTTAGAGCGCAACCAAAGTTAAGTTTGAAAATTCATCCGAGTGTTTATAATTCACTCATTTCCCGATTCCATTAATATGTAACATACAGCTCCCTAATCACAGACAGTGTTATATGATACACGTCAGGCTACCTATGGAACAAGCCTTATTTAATTGAAGTACCACCACAAGGGGAGGAGGCAGGATTAATATTGGAACATAGGGTGTTTAGAGGTGTATTCCCTCCCGGTATTGACCACACACAACGACCTTCTGGCTCTGTGATGTCAAAATAAAAAAGTGGTAGATGCTTTTTGCTAGTATTGCCTACTATAACATGAGGTCAAATGGCACACTGTTATTACTCTTCTGACAGGAGGGATGCACTTCTGGTTACATACAGTATATCCACATTCAGCTTTGGATATAATGTTATCAATGTTGACGTATATATATATGTTTATCTTTGGTTTTTCCTTTCCGCCTCAACTAAGGACAAACATTTGTGGTCTTCCGTGTATTAGATTTATCTGTTTGTGTGCCAGGTCCATCCTTAACGGCACATTCTCCCACACCTCCACTATGGATCTTTGAGTTATCTATAGCAGTGAGGGGAGTTAGACAATCAGGCATGCAGACAGATTTCTCTTCATGTGGCGCTGTGATTCATCGTGAGTCTGGGATTTCTTGGGTACATGATGGGTTAACCTGTGACACTATTATGCGCAGGACTACAAAGTATTATTTAAACCCCCACGTGTATACTGTTATTCAATTCTAGGTTATCAGTCCACACTATGGGTTAACACTGCTGTTGCTTCATGTTAATTATATTTCTTACCAATTAGTCTGGGGGCCCGGTGCTCGGGCTCCTCCTTGCCTGCCTAGCACCGCCCCCACATAGGCTGCTCCGAATTATCTCTAGTTCTTGGAGTTTATACCTGCCTATAACAGCAGGTGCTTTAATCTTCTTAGAGTTACAGACGGGTCACTCTTGTACCCGTAGGTGCTTCTTCTACACTTCGTCTCGTACTTTCTAATCTTCTACCTCTCAGCTACTCCCTTCCTTTTTTCTTATCTCTTCAAATTCCCATCCCCTGACCCCGCTCTAGCCACCCCTTAACTCTCGTCATTCTCTCTCCCCCTCTGCAGCAGCTCTGCGTAATGGCGAACTCAATCACCCAATCATTGAAACTGACCTCCTACAATGTACGGGGCCTAGTTACACCGGAAAAACGCTCACGTCTCCTCCATGATCTTAAAAAACTGAAGACACACATTGGCTTCATACAAGAAACTCACTTCAAAGTTGGACATCCGCAAAAACTTCATGATGCCACATTTCCAATGGTCTATCATTCACTCTCTCCCATAGCCAAAGCCAAAGGTGTTAGTATAATGTTTGCCAAACAGTCTCAATTATTGATGACAATGGCCATTATATTTTTCTAAAGGGACTGATAGGCACCCAAAAAGTGACACTTGCCAATGTTTACTTCCCAAATGTAAAACAAGTGTCATTCCTCCAACACATACTCTCGATACTGATCTCATTTCAGGAAGGCACACTCATCCTGGGTGGAGATTTCAATCTCGCTCTGAATCCAACACTAGATGTTTCAAGGGGCTCTTCGCACCTCTCCTATGCCAAATTAAAACCCATCAAACAGGACCTCCACACTCATCATCTAGTGGACAGTTGGAGATGCTCACACCCCACATCTAGGGATTATACATATTACTCACAGGTCCACCAGATGTATTCTAGACTTGACAATTTTTTTGTAGCACAACGGGACTTGCCATTGATTACAGACGTCACTATAGACAACATTACGTTTTCAGACCATGCACCAGTTCATATACATATAGACTTAGCCAACTTGCCAGCAAAGTCTCCATCTTGGCACTTGAATGAAGCATTGCTCAAAGATACACAAACACTACAAGAAATAACTGAGGGGATCACACAATTCTTCCAGCTCAATAAACCTCAAGATACATCTCCCCTAGTAAACTGGGAAGCGCACAAATGCGTGATCAGAGGCTTATTAATGAAACATGGGGCGAGAAGAAAGAGAGAACCTACCAAAAGAATAGACTCTTTAACACGAGAGATACAAAAATTGGAAGGGACGCATAAAAAATCACTGGCGGAGGCAGTTGGCCTTAAGCTGCAGACCTTGCGCACGGAACTCAATACTTTACTTTTTGCAAAACATAAGAGTAAATTAATAAGGGGGGATTCCATGGATGAACCATAACATCCCTCACTCACTCTCCACACATCCCTTGTTCGGGACCACAATTAGCATTGCACGCAAATACAGGGAGTGCAGAATTATTAGGCAAGTGGTATTTTTGAGGAATACTTTTATTA
>CM070035.1:121740909-121756974 GCA_036250615.1 Ptychadena robeensis | reverse complement strand
GGATGATGTGGTCAAAATACTCATTTGCCTAATAATTCTGCACTCCCTGTATATGGGGGGCATACGTTTCTCTCCCTCACCATCTCCTATGTACCCAATATTAGAAAACCCGGCATTCCCACCGGGGATTAAAGCCCAACCTTTTTCCATGCTAGTAAACAGGGGCGTATTTCGAGCGTTAGACTTTACCACACAGACAGGTTGGTTCTCCTTAAACGATATCAAAGGGGCCACACTTTTGGAACTCCTTACAACTAAGACACTTTTTACATAGTCTTCCTTTTCATAGTGACTACACACGCCAACTCACTCTCTTTGAATCAATCTGTAGGGAAGCTAAACCGGTTAGACACTCGATCTCCCTAATATATGATAACTTAGTAGCTCCCCCTGAGACATATGTTCTACCCTTCATTAAAGCATGGGAACAAGATCTTTCGGTAGTAATCTCACGATCACACCTACCAATCCTCCATGGCATCTCATTTTCAAGAGCAAAGTGGTCTTTCTGATCCGATTCTGCACACATCAGGGGGAGTTGCCATTTGTGGAGTAAGCGATTGGACACGGATTCGTCCAGGAATCCGTGGGACAAGGTGGTATGCAGCGATCGGATACTCTTAATTGGCCGATTGATCGGAGCTCCGATTCCCGCTGAGATTGCCGGAATCGATCGGATGGGTGATCGATCGGCCATGGAATCCGACACGTGTATGGCTAGCTTTACGGCATCAAACTGATCACTGATCTTGATCTAGGTGAGGATCAGGCAGTATACCTATTACACCTGAACTCCTGGCCTATCACTAAATATAAACAATCTCTTAAGCTAGCCATACACGGCACGGATTCCCTGGCTGATCGATTCACCATCCGATCGATTCCGGCGATTCCGCCGGGATCCTCAGGTGTGATCGATCGGCCAATTAAGGAATCCGATCGCTGCATACCACCTTGTCCTGCCGGATCCGTGTCCGATTGATCACCTCCCGGAATGCAACTCCCGCTGATCTGGGCAGAATCGGACCCGAAAGACCAACATGTTGGTTCTCTGGCGGATCCGATTCTGAGCCCCCGATCGGTCAGACCCGATCGGACGGACAAGGTGGGCTGCACGGGATTCCGGCCCGATCGTTTCGCGTGCACGCGCCCGGAATCGATCGGGCCGGAATCCGGTGCAAATCCGACCCGTGTATGGCAGCCTTTACTAAACACCTTATTACGGCAGCGCACACATGCATTCCTCTGTTATGGAAACAAACTACACCACCTACCATTTCACTATGGTTGTCCAAAATTGCTGAAATAGGATTGATGGAAGGCTTGACCGCCTCCATGAATAATGCGGAGGACAAATTCACTACTACATGGGACAACTGGCAGCAGTTTTATTCCTCAGATAAGTACGCAAAGCTGCTGGGTTCCTAGGTTCCTAGGCTCCTAATTCCTCACTAGTCAACTTTCTTCTGCCACCCCTCTTTACCTCTACTTAATCTCACCCTTCTTTTACTATACCTATTAACTTCAAACTCCACCTCGTATCTACCTTCTCATTGTTTCATACTTATCACCTCTCAGAGGAGGTATTTTCTTATAGTTTTTACAATCTTTATGGTTTAAAATTTAAGGATACCAGCTGAATATGTATGAGGATAAGCTCAAAATTTATTGAGAGACACCGCCAATGTTCAATTTTGATTATGTCTCAAGCCATGCTGTCTCCTATAGCGTTACTTTATGTTATGCTTTCCAATACCTATTTCATAAACTGGACAGTTTAACTTGTTGTATCCAAATACATTTCAATGTATGTTGATTATTTCAAATTATTTGGAAAATGTTGTTTGTTTTAGTGATGTTACTTGTATACTTTTTACTCAATAAAATGATTTAAAAAAAATTAATAATGTAAAGGCGTTTCCAGTTCTGTGGGGAGGGTGGTTGGTGTGCCTTTGGATATATCCTTTGGATTTGGATCCCACTAAAGAGCTATCCAGTGTCTTGCTATTCTGACAAGGAATGGGGCAAAGTGTGCATAAGCCCTGGACATGCCACAAAATAAAAGTAAGACCCGATGATCAGACAGCAACTTTGTAGCTTTGTAACACATGGAAAAGTCAGAGATTATCCAGCACGGCCTGATCTGTGTCAAACAATTCTTAGCACAGCTGGGAACTTCACAGGCACTATTATTTATGCCATTATTTTGTCTCTGAAAGAAATAGATGGATCTTGAATAATCCTATACTTAAATAGTGTTCTGGCCTCGTCATACGCAGCTAAAGTTATTGTTGGGGGAGTCAGTAAGTATTATATGTTATAACCTACTTCGCAATCATAGTTTAGTATCATAATTTTCTAATTATGGCTGACTACAAAATATTGGTTTATAGCATAATAAATACACCAAGAAGGCTGTCATGTGTGCTGCTGATTGTCCAGAATAAATGGCTGACTATGACCTGGCCTTTGAATGCACTTGGACTTTTCCGGTATTTTGGATTTGATGTCCAGGCCATAAAATTGTCCTAAACTTAACCATAACCTTGATTTAGGCATGCTTCCTGTTGCTATGACCTACTTTTATATCTATCAGTAAAGTATGTGTCACATCAGTCTCCCAATTAGGGCATGATAAAATGCTAATTTTCTGCTCAACCAGACAGTGCCTACAACTCATCCTTGGCTAAAAAAAGATCATTTGTTCTGCCAACATTACTGAAAGGAAGGCTTCATCAAGTTTTTAGCCCTGGGTACAGAAACAACTCATCAGTCACCCTTAAGCCCCCCCCCCCCCCAAAGACGGGCCGATTCCCGGCCATAGTTGAGGCTGACCGACCTCCGTGCTCGCTCCCGCCGAGCACATAAAGGTCGGTCGGCCGCAACTATAGGGGAGCCCACCTTGAGTATCCGACCAAAAGAGGTGGCAGGTCGGATCGCACACGGATCCGTCCTGCTAGTTCTTTTTGTGCCAAATCCTCCGATCCTGTGCTGTTAACTCGGAGGGGGAGTCTCCTCCCCCTCTGAGTTTATTGGCTACAATCTGACAGTAATCGCATGTGTTAGTGGAACACACGGGATTCCTGTCCGTTCTCTAGCCGACTCCTCACAGTCTGCTACAAGCCGGCCATTATTTGAGACGTCTATGGCCGGCTTTATACATTTACCATCTTGCCATTATTTCCATGTTCAGTCCAAAGTATGCATTGATACCAACAAATACCACATCTGCAGTGTTGGCTGTAACCATATAAGGGAAGACAAGGCAACCCACTCAGTAGCCAATGTAAACCTCCACTAGATTCGGTAAGTAATGTATAACTACCCCTGTAGAATACGATTGAGATTGAGAATGATAGTTTGGATAATGGTAAACCTGAGATACCTGGATACACACCTGTCTGCTCTTCATCTGTTCCCATTTATTTTAATGCTTTTCATACCGAGAAGATAGATAGGTGTGAACAAGGCTTGAGTTTGCAGACTCATCATATTATTTCCTCATTTCATTTTTGAAATAAATACAGTATCGATTGTTACTACATTGTAGCTGTTACTCTTGTTGTACAACACACAGCTGTGCAAATAAGTCAGACCCTTTTGTTGCTGGGAACAATTATTCTTGACCTTCCTAGTGAATGGAGAGTGAGCAAACTCTGTACAAACATACATACACACAACTAAAGTCGCTGTACCATACTTGCCACATTACACAGTAGTAGGAGGC
This sequence comes from Ptychadena robeensis, assembly GCA_036250615.1. Lineage (NCBI taxonomy): Eukaryota > Metazoa > Chordata > Amphibia > Anura > Ptychadenidae > Ptychadena > Ptychadena robeensis. Next base: position 121,753,247 of record CM070035.1, on the reverse strand, counting down.
CACAGCCCTCTAAGGTGTCATTAACATCAAGAAAAAACACATGGACACCAGAAGACTTTATCATAGTAATGTATTTTTAATTGGTACATTGAAGTGAGAGCTTATCAAACAAAATAAAGACAAAGGCACATATAATTGCACATGCAATTTGTAGTCAAGGTCTAAAATGTTGGCATTTAGAACTGGTTAGACACATTTTAAAAAAAATACATTCAACAGTCCAATGTCAGTGTCAGAGACCTTTTAGACATCTCTGACATATAAGGTGCTATTCCTCACATGCACAGCAAGCTGTGGTCCAGAAACAATGCATACAAATCACTTAAATCACATTACATCTCATACTTAACAGAACTATAGACAAATGTTTATATTAAATCTAAAATCTCAGTACGGCCAAATAACTGTGTTGACTTTTCTTCAATGAAAAAAAAACTAAACTTGTAAATATTTTTTTACAGTCGTTGATAGAGGGCTTACAATCAAGGCCTACGATACAAAATCTCCTTATTCTTTTTATTTTCCATGCAAAGTTTTACCCCCTTTTCTGCAACTGACACAATATGTTTTCCTGCTACACTCTCTGGAATAAGAAACTAATGGACAATCCAAGAAAGGCTAGGAAAGCACCTTGTAGTAGACGAGTTAACAAATCACGGGAGCCCTTGAGACCTATCTTGTGAGCAGTTCAAGCCACGGACATCTATTCAGAGATAAAGTAGTTTATGGTAGACAGACCATTTAAGTACTCTTAGGGGCCTATTTGTATAGGTGTACTGGTAGTGAATCGCTCTTTCTTGTAAAACACATATGTGGGGTGATTCACCTGCAGTGAATGCTTGATAAATGTCTGATTCTCTGCTTTAGAAATGACTGTCTACTCTATGTAAAACGTAATATTATTGTATGTTTTGGTTGGACATACCCTTAAAGGAAAAGGCAGCCAAGTCATATCATTGGCAGCAAGGAAATTTACTGATTCACAATGAATACAGGTTCAGCCTTGAAGTTGGATCTCTCACCTACAGAAAGAAGGCTATGAAAGTATAGTAAACAATTTGGTCATAGATATGACAGGCAAGAATAGTAAACACATCCACCAATTAAGGTCAGTGGTTTATCATAACAGTTGATTATAAATTGCTATGGTCAACTAAATGACTGCCTACACTAAGACAGTATGTGTTCATGAAATGGTGTTATGGTAGTGCAGCATGCTATGAACACAATAGTGCTATTGCTCTAAATTGACAGACTTTTTTTTTCTCTTTTTACATTCATTTATCAGTAATGTGACCATGATCATGTTTCTAAATGCAGCAGTCAAAATACATAGGCACATGAGAACTAATACAATGTACATAAAGCTTAGAAGCATTTCTACATGAATATTACAGACATCTATTAGGCCAGAATGATAACAGTGACAACAATAAGGCTTATTTATTGAACAGTGCAAGGAACAAAGTGATATGACCCATAGCAGCCAATCAAAATGTGGTTCATAGCAGCAGAACATATTGATTGCTATGGCACTCCACTTTGCATGTTAGTGCTTTGTTTACTGCATGATTGTATTAAGGACATGTTTAATCATGCAAGCTGGGGACAGTAAAGTCATCAAGGGCTGACCTTTACAATATGTAAATTCTGTGATTCTGGGGTGCTTTCATATAATCTGAAGTTGGCATAGTTAGTCACATGACCTGCAGTGGCTCTCACTTGGACAGTTTTTATAGAAGCACCATTAGTGCCTTTGAACGGAGCACCACATTTTAATCTGACAGTTAAGTTTTTATTAACTTTACTCCCCCTACTTTATTGATACCGGGGATGTGGACAGATATAGTGCAAAAAAAATATTTTAGGGGGTAATTGCAAAGCTCCTCAATAAGGTATCATTGCTATCACCAATTGTTGGAGATTATTATTATCTTGTATTTATATAGCGCCGACATATTATGCAGCGCTTTACAGAGCATATAGAGCCATATCACTAGATGTATTTGTAAGTTGTTTAAGTCATATATAATTAGTTTTTTAAGTTCAAAGCTAAGTTGAAATTTCAACTCTAAAATGTTTGACATTTTTAGGCAAAAACTGCAAGTGCTAGAACAATACTTTTCTGCAATTTTGGTGATGCTACCATGCTCAGAGGCTTTGTAATTAACTTACAAAGTCAACTAAAAAAATTTGACCATCTTTACTTGTATAGGTACAGCTATCCATAGCCAGGCAGATCTGTGAGTCATAGAAACTGGAAAATTTTAATCCAGTGACAAATAACAATTTCAATATTGTTTAACCCCCCTAGCGGTTGAGACGAACCCAGGTTATCTGGAGTTTGTTTGCAAAAAACACTCAGAACGAACCGAGATCGTAACAACTGACCATACCCCTGGAAAGCTGCGGCTATTCTCTATACAGCTGCAGTGTTTCGTCGTCATTGGTGACACCGAAGGGGTAGTGGCCACACCATAGACCTCAATTATAATAGAGGGGCGTCGGTTTCCCAGGGGGCAGGGAATACAAGCACAGTACAGCGTACTGCTGACTGATAGGTAGGTTAATAACAAAAATTTTATATCCCTAAATTGAGTATACCCAAATTAAAATTGTGCACAACAGTTCTGCCACACCTTGTGCTCAAGTTACTTTTCATAAAATCTTTATTTTTTCTCTTTTAAATTGTTTTATTTATACAATTGTAACATAAAAAAGAATAGAAAATATATCTACATTTCCCTTGCTACAGATGCATGCTATATGGTCATCTTTCTTAAAATTCTTTTGGTCCATTGAATAATTTTGTAGTGCATTGTTGGGGGTTTAAACCCAAGTGCTCATCGTACATTCAACTATATATAGTGCAATTGTTTGATGTTAGAGTAGTGTCAGGCACAAATTAAACATATATATATATAAATATTATTTTTCTAGTGCTAGACCTTTTTATATGAATGCCAAATATATTTGTGTTGGGCCCCACAAAGTAAGCAGTCTTTGGTTTATTTAATGTTATTAATATCTGAAAGATCCTGTTGTAGTGCAAGCATTGTCTTCACATTGGAAAGATGGTCAGCACTCCAGTATCTAGGTTTAAATTTAGAGACATTTTTTTGACATATCCTCATGATTCTAGCACTTCAGATCTGTTCAGTGTTCACAATGAGGAACATTTTGTTTACCAAACAATAGAAGATACCCTTATAAATCTAAACTCAATGTATGTTGGAACCTCTGGTCTGGTTATTTTAACTGCCTATGTTCTTGCTGGAAAGATAATTCACTGGTGCTGTTGACTACTGTATGAACTACTACTAAAGCTAATGGGAAATGGAAGGCTTTAGAACGGATAAAGAAAATGACAAAGTGGAAAAATATGGAAACCTGTTCTGGTGAAAGCTATCAATCCTGTTGATTACAGAGTTTGGCGTTAAAATGATACAGTTTATTGTCTAACTGAAATTTAAAGAGATGTCCTCTAACCTGCTGTTGTGTCTGTTGGATGAGTGCACAGGGATTTCCACAATTGGACTATTGGCTTTATATGTTTTGCAAAGTGTCTTAATTACAAATACCTTTCGCCTTGTTTGCCGATGAGAAGGAGCTCTCTATTCTTCCTTCGGTGGGATCAGGAGCAACGAGATCCTGCCAGAGGAAGAGTCTTTTTACTGAAGACCAGGTAGAGAACCCGGTCTTGCAGTGAAAAGCCGGCTCGTAAACAGGGAAGTGATGTCAGTGACGTCACATCCGGCTAGCACAACCAGGAACTATGCGTTCCAGGTACTGGATGTGACGTCACTGACTTTAAAGTCCGATCCACCCGTTCGCAGACGGCCAGGGCTGAAGTTTGGCCATCACTACTCATCAGATATAATGATTAAACTGTTCATATGGAAACAAACAAACAATAAAAGTGGGTTTACGCATGTAGATTTTTTTGTTCAATCAATGAAGAACGAACTATTTTTGGATTGATTGAACAAAAATCTAGAATGGCAAGTTTGTAAGATGAATGCATTTTGTTTGACAAAAAAATTGTTCAAAAGGTCATTGAACATGTTGGTAAATTTTTATCTGTCGTTGTCATTTCGAATGTATTTTCATTCGATATCGGGATGGAAGAACAAAAAATCTAATGTTACATTCGATAAATGGACGAATGATGTTCATCAACGACATTGAACAAACAATCTAATTGGCAATTGATTGAAGAAAAAATCTACACGTGTAAACCCACCTTAAAGGTTTTGCTTGACACCACTTGATCTAGATAAAGTTTACAATGGATTACTGAAAGTCCAAAGACTACTTATATTAGTATACTTAAATTTAGTAAGTATGTATAAGTATGCCTACAGTTTTTAGGCATAATTTCTGGAAAGTAAGTCTGAAGCATGTTCCAGTTATATGTTTTAGAGGCAAGGTTTGGGTTCACAGCAAATCCTTGGCATTCACAAATTCATAAATCACAGATGGCATCCTATAATGGAGTGCAAATTGTTTTCCCTGGTAAACATATTTCATTTTGTTTTTTGAACATGTCCCTTATGCATAGGCTTGGCCTTCCATGGCTTGGATTTGACAATATATTAGGTTAATGTATGCCCACCATACAGTAGACCCCACAAAGCGTTTTTGTAAACTGCTAGTGAATCAAACCTATTTGCTTCATAAGGATCTTGGGGTGGTGACCATCTTCTCGGAGAATGGAACATTGTTTGGGTACTTAGGAGTGGGATTACAGTTTACAGGAGCATTACATTTACAGTTATTGTTTATCTTCTGGCAAGCTGGTATCCTTTGCAGTAAATTTTGGACTATAAAGGTGAAATGCTACTGAGGCATATTTATTTTCTACATTTATACAGCACCAACATTTTTTGAACTTGTTACATATACTGTTTCATTTTATGAAGAAGATCTTCTGTGTTACTTCACTATAGTGTGTAGAGCAGCCGAAAAAAAAAGTGGTAAAACTGGCTACTACTCCTTCTGGAGGTAAATGGTTGATGCTGACTGTATTTATAGGCAAATATTTCTCAATAATTAACTACTTAAAGAATTGTGTTAAGGATTAAACTGCATGTGTCTTAGTATGCAGCATGCTGCTATTGTTGTGTAATCGATAGTGTTACATTAGCACTTTAATATCTAAAAAATATTTTTTATTAAACTATTTAAAAAAATACTTGCCATTACTTTTAAATTACTGAAAATTATTGGACTGAAAAATAAATGGGATTTTTTTAAAAACTGTGTGACAATTACAGTATTAAACAGAAGGAAAGCAAGCACTTGATCATTTGTAGGCTACAGCCACTTCTACAGGTTGAAAGGAATTGGTAGTAACCATTAATCCTACCATGGCTGGTTGTCACACCAATCGCATAATATGTGCTTAATTTTTATGTATTTTCTGAGTTCATAAGGCATGAAAAATATGTTCTGTATGTATGAAAAGTACTACAGGGTTGCCAGTATATAATAAGTGATTTAGTCAATAAATAAATCTAAGGAGAAAATAAATATTTCCAAATAATATTGTTCAAAATATAAGGTGATATTCAATGTAATAATTTAATTTGATAAACCATACTGGATAGGGTTTTACATGTGCATGTGATTGAAGTGCACTTATCAGTGACATCATTTTACTGAACTAACATCAATACTATATGTTAGTCATTTTATGAGCTGACCAACTTCCTACTGCTTCCCATACATTCCTGTTGGCCAAGATGGCAGCTATATAGAGCGAAGGAGACAGAAAGGCGCTATTACCAGCCTGAGGATGTGTCTCAATTTGCATACCAGTTTCCCAGGATTTGAGACTACATGCTTATGTTTGAGAAAATACAGAAGTTCACCTTCACTAAACCTTGAGTGTAGGACAATTTTCATTAACAAGAAATTACTTTGTGACACCCAGACACAAATTACATCCACAGATCTTTAACTGGAGTCTACTTTGATGTGAAACTAGTTGTGGTCACAGCCTATAGTAACCGCTCCATTTCAAAGTGTCATTTGTTATAGTGCAAATAAAGGATGACCTGTGCTATGGCTTACTGCAGGTCAGGCAATCTAGGATAATATTTTTAAATCATTATTTAATAGTCAAAATATATGACATTGATATTTTTTATGAAATTAATGTTATAGGACACAGATTTTAAGATATGCCATAATTCATTTTTAAATTGCTAGCTAGTAAGAACCAAAAAACAATGGTCAACCATTGTCTTATTTCATCATAAAAGTATCAATATTTTAATACTCTGTGCCTTAAAAATTCTAACTTTGTAGGCTTATTATATAGAAAGAGAACAGAAAACAAAGACAAGCTTTTGTACATCTATTATGACATTTAAGAATCAATGGGACCTGTTGGAGCACCACATTCTTAAGCCAAAAGTCAAGGGTAATGGCATTAAAAGCGGTACAATTTTACGGTAAAAGAACTGGGCCCAATAATCTTTAGGCACTATACGTACATTTAATTTGCTCCCTTGTCATATTGATTACTAGACAGAGAAACCATGAAAAACACCTAAGAAAATGAATAATGAAATAGAATACGATAGGATGAACTATTTCTAGAAGTGAAATGGAATAATTATGATCTACAGTAACACTGAGAACTAGATACACTTTGTAACATAACTGTAGATAATGTGTTTATAAAAATGACATTTGTAAATGCTTGGTGTTAGATAAAAACGTGAAACTACTGTATATACTGATTTCGCACCAGTCCATGCTAGTTTAACACTATTCCAACTATTTTATTTAAAGCTGTAGAAATGTAGTTGTGCTCCTTGGCAGCACAGAGTTACAAGAAATAGTGTACAAAAATCAAAATCAAAGAAAGCGCTTATTGTATTGGAAAGAGTCCTCCAGCCCAGTGGCTCCTCTTCCACTTTGATATGTTGCAAATAGATGACGAAACCCTGCACTAGAAATCATTGGTAAAAGATGCGTGCCGGAGTGTGTGTGCATATGCAGCATTATTCAGCTAAATTGGTGCACTGACTATAGGTAGTAGGTAGTATACTGCTGGGAATTGCTTGGCCACCAATGACCAATCAATTAAAAACAAAAGCCAAAATCAAAGATAAAAATAGAATTCTTTCATAATGTGTTTTGCAAACTTGTTTCCTCCTTATTGACATAATAAGGCTGAACGCAGGGCGAAGTAGTGGAGGCGGCAGTCATTGGGCTAGGGCTGTCTTCCTCTTGAGTAACACATTTTTCTTTGGGTGTGTGCATGCGATGTGCGTCCAGCATCTCCAACAGCAAGTCATACAGCGGCACAACATTTTTGCACTTCATACTATAGAGGTGCTCCATCCCTTTATTGCTGTAAGGAAGAAATGTAACATATTAAAAGAAGAACAAGAAAATAAACAATTTACCTGTAAAGTAGTTGGACATGTTAACTTTTATATTCTACATAAGCAATTCTTTAGAAGGGGGTGTCAAACTACATCCTGGGGCCAAGTCTGGCCTGCAAGATTGTTTTTAACTTTTTATTTAGGAAATTAATGACATAGAGGTGCTTTGCAAAAACGTATAATATTGTTCCTGTATTTCATTAATTCAACATAAAAGGTGAAACTGATATATATGAAATAGACTGATTACATGCAAAGTCAGATATTTCAAGCTTTTTTTTTATAATTTTGATGAATTTGGCTTACAGTTTATGAAAATCCCATAATAAAAATCTCAAAAAGTTTGAAAAGCTATACTGCGTTGTTCGGTCTCCCTTTTGGCAATGCCCCATCGATTTTCTATGGGGTTCAGATCAGCTAAGTTTGCTTGCAATCAAGCACAGTAAAGGGGTGCAAATCGGCACATGTACATGCACATATTGTCAACGCAATGCATGGTTCCCCAGACACTCAAATATTCAGTTTTATGCATATAGCACTATATTGAAGATTTTCGCATTAAAATGTACAGATATTCCCAATACTGTATTTTCACGATCAACACTCAATCACATGAAAACTAATAATTTCTTACCTTCATTGCGCAACTCGGCACGTGTACATGCGCATATTGCAAATTTTACAGGTAGTAGAAACTTTGGAACAATATTCTTATTTCTTGCAAACCACCTGTAGATGTGTCTTTTATTTGACATTTGATATCATGTGTGTTATTGTATTACACATTCCTTGTTACAGTTTTGGTTATCTGGTTATCTATAAATCTGATTTATTTATATTGGATTATTTTTTTCCAATAAATATCAAGGTTAACCTGTAACTTTGTCCAAATTTTGGCCCACCTGCTTTAGAACAAACCCCCGGAGACTGCAGCTATAGATAGGTGAAAGCTATGTTACTTCTTGTATGTGAATAGTTTCATTGGGATATCTAGGACAATGTTTACTTTTTTAAAGTCTGATCAACATTAAGCGTGTTATTTTTATGACCTCCTACATTGGAATGTATAAATGCTTGTTTATTTTACCAGTACCATTAAACATATATCATACTGAATTGGGGGATGTTGGCATACGCATCCAATTTAAATGTTGGGAAGTCTTTATTGTAGGGTAGGGATTATTTTACGTGTGTGTAAAGGAAAAATTTGCATGGCTCCACCCACTGTCCTGAAACAAGGGTTTTTACCTAAACTTTTGGGATTTGTGATGGATTGGGGCATGTAAATCCATTCTGTTTTAAGAAGGCTTTGTTGTGCTATAGCTGCTTGAGTTGAGGGCTATAACCTTCATGGTTGTTCCTCTTATTAAATATATATATATAATCAAACTAAACGTTCATTTCATTTAAACAAATTTGTCTTCTTTTTTTTACAAGACTAGATACCACATAAAAATAAAATATTGTGTTCTTCTGGTTATTTGTTTGATACTCAATAAATATTGTTTTCTTATCATATATACCATCTTGTATGCTTGGGAAGACTTTTAGAGCTGTAGTTTTTTACAGAGGAGTTTTTCATTTAATCAAACAATTTATGACTCTAGGAAGGGCCAAATATTAATTTAGGATATGTACATTTCTTTGCCAAGTAAATCTTATTACTTTGTAGACTCATAAAAGTCTATAAAAGCTATTTTATTAAAGTGGTACACTGGTTAAAACTAAAATGAATCTTTGCACACTCATTTTGCTTATATCCAGGCACACAGGAACAAGCAATATCTCATTTATTAATCCTATAGGCTTTCCTTTCTGCCACGGCTTGACTGGTTATTGCCTTTTCTATGTCATACAATGCAATGCAATGGTCCCTCAAAGTATCTGAGGATGTTGTAAAATTTGATACTATTTGCATTAAAAAAATCAAGCTTCCCAAAAATATGTGGGAAAAAAAGTGATCAACAATTCGTAAAGGTGGTTTGGAGTTAAATAAACAATTTGCATCACCAAAGGAATGCCATCGCCACAATGATGCACGGTGGTGGCAGTATCATGGTTCAGGTAAGATTTCTTAATCTGGAACTGTGCAGTAAAGGAAATTATAAAAAGTTCCAAATACCAGAAACTTTTGGGCCAAATCATTTGGGTGTCTGCTAGAAATCTGAAGATGAAGAGGATTTTTAAATAATACCACAACAATGACCCCAAGCACACATCTAAATCTAATCACAGGAAGATGACCATGTACAAGAGATGTCCTCGCAATCTGGTAAATATGGCACAACTTGTAAAAAGATTCACACTATTTATTATGGTTTCATATTTCTCTATTCTATTCTACAAAAATCTGGCACATTTACATGGGTGTGTACACAGGTTTTATCCACTCTATATGTATATTGACTATGGTTTTATTTGTATACATGGAGTTCAGCTTTAAGTATTTTATTAAAGGAAACTTTGATTTGCTATTTCATTTAAAACAGAATGCAATAGAATTTTTGTCTTAAAGAAAAGTAATATGATGATATCCTTACCTCATATGCCTAATATGTGAAAGAATCAGAAGCAGCTGAGCCAATCGTCTTTGCTGTTGTTGAAGTGAAAGTCCAGTTTTAGCCATAAAATGCACCAAGGTGTCTATGATTTTGTCCAAAATCAAATGAATTTGGTCTGTGTCTTCTAATGACTCTAAGGTACTAGACAGAAAGGTATATACACCTATGAGTATAAAAATAAAATAACATTAAAAATAAATATTGCATTGTGCACATTGCTAATATATCAAGAAACTAAATGATACTGCAGATCAAATAAAAACATAAACCTGCATACAAAAGAAAACCTTATACAACCTTACTATAAAGCAGTGTTTGTGTTGCAGTATCATGTATATGTACTAATGTGAAATACCCTCAAACTCATACAACTTTATTTGGTTTTCACACCAATCATACAGGAACATTTATCATTCACATAGAGACACACACTACACTCATGCAGAGACATGAATCATTAACATCGTACTCGTACCCTTTCAGCCCCCTAGCTATGCCCCCCCACCTGGAATACCTCTGCCCTGCCCCTGAGGGGGCTGACCCCCAGTTTGGGAACCACTGCTTCAAGTACATTGTACTGCAGATATATTAAAGCTGAATCAGAGCTACAATGTATCTAATCCTTGAAGTGTGTTTCTAACTCTGACTGCATGTTCATTCAAGACAGCACATGTAAAGCGTGTCAGCAAATGTGGTCAGGTGAGACCAAAATCAATGTTTGGATGAAGAGGAATGCTACCTATTACCACAAGGACACCAACATCATCTTCAAACATGGAGGTAGACACATTATGCTTTGAGAGTGTTTTTCCCTCTCAGTTTCCCTCCTACCCTCTACTCTACCTTCTGGCTTCCCAGGAAAAGAGGGAGACGCCAGTGCTGCACAGAAACAACAACACTTTTTCAACCCCCCCCCCCCCCCCCCCCCCACTAGGACATCACAAGCAGCACCCTCTCCAATGTGGGAAAAGAGCTCATCACCAAACAAACGTCCGTGTTTCAGCTGTTTGATATCATAGTAGCGAAGAAGGGGAGTATTTATACAGTAGCAGTATTAGGAGACTACTCAGAATGAAGACGTGTCTCCAATTCGAGTGGAGGCTCTTTTTCAACCATTTCAACCATATATATATATATATATATATATATATATATATATATATATATATGTTTTACTTCACTAAAACTCAAACATAATAAACACTACCAGCACAAAAGCAGACCACCATAACATTTCCTATATATAGAGCCTCAATGCATTAAAGTGTATTAGTAACCTTATACAATTAAGGGTTCAGATTGTCTTGAATGTGAAAAGGTGCATTAATTAAAGTCTTTTTAATAAAGGTCAACAGTACAACACTTTACTTTGTTACCATTTCTTTACTTTTGCATCTGCTATTCACAAACATTAATAGAAATTCATTAAAGTCAAGCTGTAACAGCTATATCATAAAGCATATTTTACTAGACTCTAATTTGGCTGCACTTAAAACAAAATACTTACATTTCCTGACATTAGGCCCAGCTATTGAGGCATAACATGAAATGGCATCATATTCAAGAATAATCTTTCAATATTTAATTGGTGGATGCATTATTGTACTTACTAGTTTAGGATTATTGTTTAGAAATTCTTGGCATACAAAAAAAGTAAAAAAAGGACAAAAAACTTTAAAATAAGAGTTATGGGATCTTTGAGTTATGTCTAGTGTGATGAAAGCTTTCTGAGCAAACAATTTATAAATTATACCAAAAACCGAAGTCTCTGATTAAAAATGCCAGCATTTGGCACCATTTGGCACCTCAAAGCACTCTGCAGTCAAATAAGGCAACCTTGATCTTCTTTGCCAAGGTTTCTATTTGAAAACGTAACGCTAGATTGCTGTGTGAAGAAGCTTGTCAGTTTAGGGTGAGCTAGGCCAATAGGAGACAAAACCTTTTTAATGGAAACAAAAAAATAATATATAGTAAAAATAAAAGTAAATAGTATAATAAGCCTTCAATCAAAGGGGAAGGGTTGGATGAGCTGCGGGTCCTGAATGTAGATGAGGCTACATTGAGCGATAACAGTAACAATGATTTCATGCCAAAACAATGAGTTGAACAGTCCATAAGTTCATTAAAAGCTGAAAAAATCTTTAATGTTCTCTTCTGGATGATATTTGGGCAATCTGGATGTTCTAAGTGATCCACCGAGCAAGCTGAGCAAAATTGAGTATCCAACCAAAACTTATGAGAAGCGTTTCCACTACCTCGACGCGCGTTTCTAGCCGATTTTTTTCAGGAGGCGTGGTAGGTCTGTTTTATAGGTAAAATATACACATACAGGGAGTGCAGAATTATTAGGCAAGTGGTATTTTTGAGGAATAATTTT
>CM070035.1:121720823-121734281 GCA_036250615.1 Ptychadena robeensis | reverse complement strand
ATTGTTGAGGAGGAGCAGCAGCATCTATCTATTTTTATAACTTCATAACGTAGATTGCCTCTAGTGCCAGTGTATCTACAAACATTAGAGTTGCAGCCCTGAACACTGTGCTGGAACTAAGCCCTGCCTCCAGGTTTGACAAGGAGCTACACAGGAGATCTTGGCTGCTCTCTCAAAGTGGGGGACTGTAAGGGAGGAGAGCAGCCAGGATCCTAGTGTGGCTTCCTCTCATATCAGAAACTCTTAAGCTGTAAAAGGTTGACAACTGCTGTCTTAGTAGGTGAAAAAGACCTTTCTTCCTGTGAGAAAGCTACCATTAGCCACAGCTACAAACATTACCTGTGTATAGGAGGGACTAGTAATTAGGCAGTGCTAAATGAATAGGTGGTAGAACATGTAGTAAAATATTCCTATATAATTAAAAGCACATTTTTATATAATGAAGTAACTCTTGTTAAAAGTGTCACCAGGGCCACCGTCCTCTCCTGTCCCGGGCCCCACCATCTAGGGGAGCCCGGCAGTCCACTGCCCAGTCGGTATTGTTGCAGTTTGGCATGGCAACTGTGTTCCCCGTGCTGTGCCTCTTTGCACTGCACAGCCTCGATGATGCTGTCAGGACGGCCTAGTGGGGGGAGGGGCCATGGGGGCCCCTAAAATTACCTAGTATGAGGGCGTTTTGGGGAAATATACATTTAAAAGAAAAAGACAGCTGCCAGACAAAGCTCCTTGTGTCCATCTGGCAGTGCAGGATTTAGGGAGGCGGGAAAGCTCAAGCAAGCGGATCTTCCTTCTGAGAGCTTCCCCGCCTCTGCGTCCACAGCCAAGTTCAGTGCTTGGTAGGAGAGGCAGAGGGGACGCACAAAATGCGTCCAACTGACCTCCTAGTGGGGGGAGGGGCCATGGGGGCCCCTAAAAATTACCTTGTATGGGGCCCCAAAATTTTTGATAGCGGCCCTGTATGTGACCCTACTAAAAATGCTTAACTTATTTCAAGTCCATAATTATTTAACCTGTATATGTAGTTTGCATTTTCTACACAGCCTCATCAATACTAGAGTGTAATTTTATTAACTGAAACTATTCATACAAATTTTTCAGCGACATGGCCAGCAGACTAAGAGAATCATAAACTAGTTTATGTGCCAAGATTTCTCAGGCTCTATAAATAAGAGTATCATGTCCATTAAACATCTTTCTTCCCTGCAGGGTTAAAAGGAACACATAATACAAGTTCTCCCCACTGTCCTAGCTCTGGGACAGACTGAGATCACCAAAATGCTTCTGATGTGTCCAGTGTGCATACAACAATCTTGTGAACAAAGTTATTACTGCATTTAAAATGGTCCCACTTAACCAGAATACTTTGAAATAGTTTTATATATTGTAGAGAAAATGCTTAAACATTTATGAAGAATCAGCACACACTGTAGGACTTATCTAAAGTAAATTTATTTTGTTAACATAAGAAAACTTTTAAGATCATTTACAGGGCTCATTTACATGCACGTTGTTGAGTCGTTCATCAGTCGGTTTTTGGGCAAGGTCGTTTTCTCTCATATTCCCGGTCGGTGTAAATCGAGCCTAAGGTTGTCAGTCTTACGCTAGACTGTGGTATTCACTAGTAAACTGAAAGGATTTGTACCCTCCCACGTACCATCTTCTGGTGGCACTGTGCTTCCGCTTAGTCACCAGCAGGTGGCTTCCTACAAATGTGCGCTGTGTTGGGTACACTTGCCTTGTTAGCATGAGGCCTACATAGGTGTGCCACACTTTTCCAAACATTGCCTGAGCATTGGTCCCCAGAACATGAGTCCTGTCTGTGATCCTGTTAGTGGTCATATCTGAATCTAAGCTGTGTTCTCTAAACTCTGATCCTGGTCCCTGTGTCCTGTTTAGTTCCAGTAGGTCTTCATTAAACTTGTTTGCACCACATTTCCTGCCTGGTTTCAGTGTATGCTGCCTACCCTGGTCACCCCCTGTCCCACTGACAATTGCAGCTTCACTGAATCCCCCTTCCGATTTTTTTTCTGGACTTTCTCAGTTGGTGTGGCCCTCCCTGCATTCAGTATGCATCTCTGGGACAATCAGACTTCTGCATTTGTGGCTAAGGCAGATGAGATCTGGTGTTTCCAGAGTGTATGTTTGGACCCCCAAGCATTACTTGCTGGACTGCATCTCTTCTGTGCATACTGGTTTAGACCTTTCGTGAAATCCAGTCACTAGAGAAGCGTTTGACCAGCCTTATTTTTCCTGATCTGCAATTTGAGTCTGCTCCTGAGACTCTGCACCCCGAGTCTGCTCCTTTGGTTCTTTACCCCGAATCTGCTTCTGCAGTACTGCTGCACCCTGAGTCTGTGCCTGTCTTAATGTACCCCAAGTCTGCACCTGCTCTCCTGCTGTACCCCAAGTTTGCACCAGAGAATGTTTGACTCTAGAGGTGACTATGTATTCAACCTTTTTGCAGACAATCACAGTGCTCTGGAGGACACTGGCACTCGTGATGCTACCACGGCTGTTTGGAGCGTCCAGTGGTCGCTCCTCGAGGGGGAGTATTGTGAGGTCCTGTTCCACATGCTGGTGGCACTGTGCTTCCGCTTACCCTGCTCATGTGGAGGGCTTTTTGATTCCTTTTGTCCCTTCTCCTCATAACCTTCATGGTTGTTCTTCTGAGATTCTATCCATGAAATAGCTGTTACCATATTATGTACATTATGTCTATTTGTGAGAGAATAGAGTAGTTTCAAGGGAAGAGTTACATGGCTTGTAATATAAAAAAATGTGTTAGAAAGAGCTCAACCAAATACTAGACCAATGATTGTGTGCCCAGGTTAAACATTTATTAGAACGTGGGGGGAAATTTTGAGAGGAAACAGTTCTGATGTGATGGATGTTGCCTACTTTTACAATGGAATTTACTTAGGTATTGCTCTCTGTGCTTTCCTGCCAGTGTCTAACCATTTATCTCAGTCTAAAACTTAACATTAGTCATTGTTTGTCACTGTCTACATCTTTCTGCATGTTCAGCCTATGGACTGAGTATTCGGTGTGTGGTGAAAAATAAATCACACCGTGGGTCAGGTTGTAGTGCAATGCTGTCGTGTGGTTTGGGAATTGATTTGAAATCTAATGCAGAGAGTGCGTGAACATGTTCAGGCGAATAGTTCTGTGTGGATTCATTTTATTCTCACCTGCTTCCTGTTTTTGTTCTTTATGGCATCAAATATGTGTGTTTGCCTGGCACTTAATTTTTTTTTTATCCTACAGTACCAAGATGTTTTAATATTTATATTCTCATGCAAAATATTTGTTTATAATAATACTATATAACATAATAATATTTTAACAAAAATAATAATAATAATCACGTTACTCCTAGTAAACAAAGTAAACAAAAAAAGACCTACTTGTCCAATAGGAGATTAGGAGCAAATGAAAGTTTTCCTGGATAATCCACAGAGCGCCAAATTAAGCCCACCATGAGGATTTCAAGCCAAGCGCATTCCAAGAGATGTACTTGATCATGAAGGGTTAAGTCAACGAAACCTACAATGAAATTATTCATTACCATTAGTTATAAATGAATAAAATTTCACTTTTTATAGCTGTCCATAACGATCCACCCATTATACCCCATGATGTGTTCTCAATGTAACAAACCCCTTTCCAAAGTCACAATACACACATCAGGCTTTTGTGAGAATATGAGAGAAAAAAATCCACATAAGCTCCACATAACTTAAACATTTTTTATCCAAATACTGAAAACAATCTAAATTACAATACCACCTAGACTTTAATACAGTAATTTGCAAATAGTTTCATCTGGCAGCAGAGTCCCATGACAACCAAAGCAACCAAGACCAGGGTTTCTGGGCAGACCATTAGGAAGCGGATTTTGTTACTGAGCATAAATGCAGATAGGATACTAATGGGTCTCTTGTTTAAATATTTTTAACAACACGGAGACTTCATGTAAAGTGGATAATTCCCAGCCTACTGCCTGTTACACCTCACTCTCATACCAATCTCTAGATACAAAAAGATATCACTACCCCACTTGCTCAATGCAGCCCATTGCCCTGTGGGTAAGCAAGGTCTCTGAGATCATGGAGGCAGAGGAAACTACTGCCAAGAGGGAGGACCAGTATGATCAACATTACACTACTTAGGTCACATGGATCCATTTTATTTCTACTGCAAAGAAACTAGATATGGTTGATATGATGGAATAGGGAGAGGATTTTGATGGGTTTGAAAATGCAAGTCATTTAGGGTATGATGCCTTTATGTACTTTCATTTGGGAGCAACTGGAGATGACACCAATTGTTTTCGTTGTTTCGTTTTCATTCCTTCCTCATTTTTTCGAGGGTGAACATGTCAGTTTCTTTTGTTTTCAATGAGGTGTTATTCTCAATATATGCATGTTGTACATGTTTCACCTGACTATTTTATTGTTATGGTTTGTTATGAAAAAAATAAAAATAAAGATTAAACAAAAAAAGAATAATTACCTTTAATAAAATCTTCTAATCTATGGATCCAGATAAAAAAAGGAACTGAACAGGGCTCCAAAAACTATTTGCTGCACAGTTAAGTGGCGGCCTATCACAAATAGGTTTAAAACCTGATTTGTGTCCTGACCTTTAGTTTGAGAAACACCAATGCATTTGTATTATTTGCTTTATTTAGGTTCCAACTTGTCTTTGGAATGTATTCCGTTTGAATGACATAAACAGTACTTAAGATGTTGAAAAATATTTAATCAAGAATTCCATTTCCACTACACATCCAGTCTTCATTAAACATGAGTCTATTACATCAACATCGAAAGTCACTTCAATAATACTGTAAATCTGATTTTGAAATTTGTAATGAAAAATAGACTTCAAATGAACTACAGATGAAACTTGCTCAAACTATTTCATATTCTCAATGTTTTCATGCAGGAATCAGCATGTAATGAGGTCAGCTGACTACCTGAATATATTGATTATTCCCTCAAAGGATTTGTTCTTTCCTGATGGCATGGGCATATTCCAACATGACAATGCCAGGATTCATTGGGCTCAAAACGAGACATCGTTTTCACACATGGATTGGCCACTACAGAGTTCAGACTTTAGGGATGTGCTGGAAAAGGCTTTGCCCAGTGGTCAGACTCTACCATCATCAATGCAAGACCTTGGTGATAAATTAATGCAACACTGGATGGAAATAAATCATGTGACATTGCAGAAACTTATTGAAACAATGCCACAGCGAATGCATGACATAATCAAAGCTAAAGGCGGTCCAATGAAATGTTAGAGTGTGTGAACTTTTTTGGGTGGCGATTTTATGGGGGGGACAGGCAGTGTATATTGACTGTTGTACTTTACAATTAGGTATTGTTGCAAAGACTACAGATATTTTACAAGTAAGTTATATCACACAAGGCTCCTTCATTGTTTCCTTAAATGTTTGCTTGCACAAGAACAACTGCTTGCAGAAGTTGTTTAGAAAGGTGTGTGGGAGAAAAATATTCGAATAGTAGGAGTGTAGACAACTGCAGAACAGATATTCTGGTAAATATGAGAACTGCCATCACAAATGAGGTTATAAAAAAGAAGCCCTCACTATAATGTGACTTTATTTTGCAAGACCCATTGCAAGACCCATTAAAGAGGAATAAACTAACCCTAGCAAGTGAGATAAGCAAGGAGGAACATACGGCGCATCCCATAATACTGGGCTTTAAAAACAGATCTCATATATCATATCATAGATTTAAATCACCATAAACCCCATATTATACGTAGGTATTTATATTTAAAGTTTGTCTGTTCTTTTACAGAGAAAGATAGGATGGGGAGCACTCTGAGTGACTGCTGGCTAGCAACTGATGTCTATTGATTGTTGCACAATGTAAGCCAAGGGGAATGATCAGTCTTAATGTGATACCTACCATTTACACTTACCTAGGTTGTGTGCCAATTAGTGTTAAGAAGTTTAAAAAAGCGAATATGCAGTGACAATAATAAAATAACAGTAGTTACTGGTGTTATAGTATTTTATTAAACAAAGACTGGTATGGAACAGATCGATCAATAAAAAAAACAATGTCCTTATTTTTTTGTCCATATTTATGACTTAATGACCAAAGAGTAAAATCTAAAGATGTACAGGAGCTAAAAACTGCTGCAACTGATATGTTTTTTATATTCAAATATTTACCATGAAAAGATAATAATACATACAAGGGGGGCCATGACCCCCCTCCCTTCCTTCTTGTACCCTCCAGTCTCACCTTTACTTCAGCTCACTGTTTTCATTCCTCTTCCCCCTCTATACTCCTTCTTTCTTTTACTTTTGTACTTGGTATGGCACTGCTCTGCCAAGCTTTCTCTAAGCTCTGCACTTCCATTTCATTTATGTTTTAATGCAGGCAATGCTTGTGTTCAATTACTTTAATGCATTAATCTGTCTCGCTCCATATTCATCAGATTTCTATGGGTGACATTGTCACATGCGGATTTCTACGGGTGACACATACCAATTTCTGCATTGTATGTAATTGTTAATGAAAGTTTCAATAACAATATATTCCACCAAAAAATACAGACAAGGGAAGTGGCGCATTTGTCACCAAATCCTCAAGAGGCCGCACATGAGCTAGGCAGCTACAACCATCAGAGCAACTAGAGAGACATAGAAGACCACAAACTATAACACTCAACTACCATATGTGTGTATGGATGACATTGTTCTAATAAAACAACACTTATAAATTATTTTCATTTCTCTTAAGTAAACAGCTGATTTTGTGCAGTTTAAGGTTCAAGTTTTAGACATATATTATTATGTTTTCTTTAAAAGTTTTATGTTTAGTTTTATAAGCTCACTATGTTTTTAAATATAGACAAACATGGATATCTAACTTGAAAACCAGATATAGTGTTTGTGAACAGAAAATCACTTATAGTAATCTCACAGTTAGCTGTGTTTTCCCGTGATCCCAAAATGTGTTCTTTTTATGCAAATTGTAATTCCAGTAATCTGAAAATATGCCTAAAACACTCAAGACTAATGCAGTATAAAGAGGTGTGGAGAAACTCCCACGCCTTTAACAGAATCTTCTCACTCTAAAAAACTGTTGACTATTAGATACATCTTTGATATGTAAAAGTTTGTTACTCTTTCACTTGATATACAGTAATACACATATTTAGTGGAGGTAGAGTCAATTTAAATTTAATGTATAGAAATCTCAATAATATTGTGGAAATTCGAACCAAGGTGGGCTTTGGTCATTATTGGAGGAAACAAGTTTTTTAGACATAGTTAGACATAGTTAAGAGCTTAGTGCCCTTTCACACTATATGTGCATTTGCATTAAAGCAGGATACACAGCTTTCCATAGGAACGTTACACTGTGCTGCCTTAAGGCAGTGCATGAAGGCAAATGTCCTGCAACATGCATTTTTTGCTGCAGCTGATACACTAGCATGGGAGACCTAGCACAGCGGCATGTGGTAACTTAGGGTTTGATTACCCGCAACGGATGCATTCAGGTTACCATGAGCTGACCGTGGGCAGTAAACTACTGTGCTACAATCGCTGTGCATGTAGTGTGAATCATCAATGTGAGGGCCTGGGTGCCTATGCACCTATAATACAGGCATAGATGAAGGCACCTGCCCACGTCATGGAGGCTGCCTATGAGTATGCCTGTATTTTATGACAGGCATATGCCTCTCAAGAAACTTCCAGTAAGAAGTGGACATGGTTAGGGGACAGGTAAAATACCACAGATATATTCAAATAATAGAGGGTAGGGGACATTGTCAAAAAGTATGGTTCATACACGTGAGTTACCTCATATTAGGGTAAAATACCACAAATGTCAAATTTGGCTCGGCGTTACTGTTTTTGGTAGTGAAACATAGAGCCACATTGGACTGGACTCCAATTTTTTTAGTGCTTTTAATTTTTGCATTTTCTTTACAATATCCACTTACAGTTCAAGCAAAAACCTTATGGCTAAATGCTACCTTCCTTCAAACTAGAATGTTATTTTAAAGTACAGATGGTAATATAAAAGTCTAGTGCTACGAGGCTTTGAACCCACCACCCAATTTCCACAATATCATGCTAATACAGTGGCTCTTAACCTGTAGGTTGTGACCCCCCTGGGGGTCGAATGACCATTTTACAGGAGTCGCCAAGTTCACTGAAAGCATCAGAGCTGGTGCTAACAAGTGGGGTGGGAAGTAAAGAGGGCGAGTAATGCCCCCCCCCTCCCTCCTAACTTAGATGGAATAGGGGGTTACTTGCCCTCCTAACTTCCCACCCGCACATAATTTCCACAAGTGGGATGGAAAAATATAAGGAAGGGGAGGACTTTTGTGTTCTACATACAGGAAGTGACACTACTTTTGAACCCAGTAAAATCTTCTCAAAAGTCGGGGGTCATCTTATACACCGAGTGCTGAAACTTCTGAGCCAGAGTAGTCTGCCAGTCAGACATCGGAAGCGTGCCCTTATCCCCCCTCCCTCTCTCCCTCCTCAATGTGTGAGACTAAGCCGACGTGCTCACTAAAGGCTGTGGCTCCAGTGGCTGAAACTGGTATTGCACCTTCACTGAATCATGTGACATTTTGATTGCCAAAATTCTTTGAATTAAATGTATACAATGCATGTCAACCACAGGTAAACATTAATATGAAAGAATGCAGTTAGGGGTGTGAAACTAGGAATGTAAATTACTCAAAAAATAGGACTTTTAGGGTTGTTGGAGATCTGGGAATTGGAAGTCAGAGTAGACATATGTAAGGCCATGGGTCCACTGCGGTTTCCCTGAGCTGGACAAAAAAATGACACGCGCCGGCACATTTTCCGGTGGATTTCCCGTGACTTGCAGGCAGTTTGCCCATGTCATAAAAAATAAAATGAACATATTGAAAGCAAATCTGATGTTTATTTTATTTTTATTTTGTGTGCGTTGGAAGGGGTAGTCTTATACGGCGAGTATACCCCAAACTCTATATTTTAACTAGAAAATGTGGGGGGTCGTCTTATACACCGGAAAATACGGTAAATCAAATGCATCTTTAGAATATTCTCCAGACACATGAGGACATCCTAAGTGTTATAATTTTTTATTGTCTAATCTTTGGCATACAATATATGTCTCCAAAAAAAAATATTAGTTATTTCAGGTTTTTGTTTTTAACAAGTCCCTAACACTTGTGACGATGTGACCCATTTTTAACATTTTTTTTCTGTAATTCTTCCCCAACCTGTAAAGAATATGTACGTATGATAAAAAAACAAATTATCATGAAGATAACATATGAAGCCCACAGGAAATATAAGTATAATTCTAGTAAAGCTTAGCAGATGATTACTTATAATACATATAAGTAATTATAATATTTATAATACATTTCTGGTATTTGCTATTTACATTTATACTTATTTCTGAGTAAGCATAACTTAATTTGTTTTCCTGCACTACTCCATATGGCTTCAGTAAGTATACAGCCATAGATCTCAAAATAATTTGGTCTGCTTTCTGAATGTATTCTAATGTACCAGGAAATTAAAGTAGAAGAATTAACTTCAAGACTAACACAGCATCGTGTCTACAAATAGAAACTTTTTAGAACATGATGTACTCTGTCCATAGACGGAAGCTTAGCCCAAGAAGTTCAAGGTCTGGTTATTGCATTTCGCTATTAGAAAAGAAAATGAATCTCCTCTAAATACACCTGCAGACATTTTTTACCTTCAACAGTCTTTTGCTTTTAGAATGATTATTCCTTTCAGCAAAAGATGTAAAATTAATTAGAAATGAATATAAATTATTTGGTGGATTTTATATCTGCCTGCTGTGTGTTACCAGAGTCAATGATCTTCTCATAACAATTTAAAAAGGAGTAATGAGATGTCATTTCAGCAGCTTTAATCACAACATTAGCACAACTGTGTGGCACTCATTAAAAAGATTCATCTTTTGCTTCCCCTCCTTATTTTCTATATCCAATGTGCATGGAAGCCAAGCTGGACCACTTTCATGAAACTGTGGATGATGTCACATGAAAGCATACACTAAAATTAATTACAGCAATTTCCTCTGACCAGTAAAATGAAGAACATGCGAGTAGTTGTGTGGGAGAAACGGATTCTGCATTGCCAAAAGGACATGTTAGACTGACAGTCAGTGTAGGAGACACATTATAACTCATAAATTCAAATTACATTACCATCTGGTAAAATCTTTGCAGCAAGTGACAGTTATTTTCACTGTAAAATGTTTAGAGCAAAAAAATATATGTATTAATTTTATATATATATATAATACATTCATATTCAATATTCAATACATATCCACTGAGATTTATCAAAAGTCCTAAGTAACACACATGCACTGTAAATTCATATTTTCTATTTCTAGACTCTTAACCCCCTGGCAGTAATCCTGAGTGTGGTTTGGGGTAAATTATTAAAAGCAGTAAACTCCAGCCACACACAGAATTGCTTACTTTTTGCATTGTCTGTTCGGTGTGTTTTTTCTGGATGGATGTCCATGGGGGATAACCATGCAATATGATACATTTGTCGCAAGTCTTGATATCTCTGGGATTACTGTGCTTGATTGGCCAGAAAACGTACCTGACTTAAAGACCCATAGAGAATATATAGGGCATTGCCAACAGCAAGATGAGAGACATGAGAGCGAAAAAAATGCAGAAGAGCTGAAGGTGGCTATTGAAGCAACCTGGTCTTCCATAACACCACAGCGGTGCCATAAGCTGATAGCATCCATGCCACAACGCTTTAAGGCAGTAATTGATGCAAAAGGGGCCGAAACCAAGAACTGAGTACATATAGTATACATGATTATATTTTTTTCATGAAAGTCTTTGTTTTATTGATTTCATGTAGTATAAAAATTTTCTGAGATTTAGATTTTGGGGTTTTATAAACTGTAAGCCGAAATCATCAAAATTATAACAAAGTAAGGCTTGAAATATCTCGCTTTGCATGTAATCAGTCTATTTTATATATTCGTTTCACATTTTACTTGAATTACTGAAATACAGGAACTTTTGGACGATATTCAAATTTTTAGCAAATCATCTGTATATAAAGCACTATTAGGCAGTTGGGACTAGAAGCTAGATTTGTTAGATTTGTACCAGCATATAAACTGCTATATATAGCGGTTTCAATGGTTAAGGTATACTGTTCAATTTTAAAATCAATGTGTTTGCAATCCCTATTATCTAAGATCATTTCCAAATTAATTCACAAACAAATAGCTACATGCAAGGCTTTCTTTAAGGGCACGTGAAGCGGCTTTTTTGCATATGAAATTGTAAATACAGGATAACTTTTTTTTTTAAATAACTACTTTACAGGATAGTTAGAAAATGTTTCTTAAAAAAGAAGTTTAAAACACAGGATGTTCACAACTACCAGCTGTTTTGTCGTGCTTGTACAGGCCCAGTGAGAAATGTTCAAGATGTCTCATTGCTACAGAGATCTGTCACTTTAGTTGGCAATAAACATTTTATAGACACAACATTCTAAGATTTCCTAATCCTCAATAATGAAGCCAGATAAAGTTATTGTAGAATAAACTTGTACTGCATTTTCGGTCTAAAGTCTTGCCGAAGGGCAGAGAACAAATTGTTTACTGTTAAGACAAATCTCCTCTGTGGTCCTCTGTAATACCAATACAGAATTGGCAAGTTCTGACGGAAGTCATGCTTCTGATAAAAAGGTACTATCCTGCATCTTCCACACTCAGAATTGATGCTTCCTTAGCATGCAAAGACTATTTTTTTATTTATTTTATTATCATGGCTCAAAAAAAAAAAGGCATGGAAGAATAGAACCCAGCCACCCATATTTTCTCCATGATCATGGAGCACCCCAGTCTCCAGACAGTGATCTGCATTCTATTACTTGTAACACTCGTAGTGTGAAATCAAACCTACAGCATACAGGAATGAACAAATATCCACTTTCCTTTACAGAGCTTAATGTTATTGCCGTTGTCCAAGCACAATTTTGTGTGTGAGCTGCCAAGACTTTGTGTCTAAGGAACATGAAAGTAATTCATAGGGTAGCATGTGAGGGATATCAGTATGGTTTTCTATGTTATCTACTTTACAGCTGTTATTACAATAAATACAGTTCACCAATGCATTTGTCATGGCTAAGACAAGATTGATGACCATAGGTGTTTGCAAAATAATTGTGAAGTTTTGGCTAGCTGACTTTGGGAGTCAATTGCAACGCCTCTGAACATGGCCCATGTAGCACATGTACTTAATTTTTGCAAAAATTGTATGCAACAGAACTATATTTTTGTACTGTTACCACATCCCTTCTCTACAGCTTCAACAATTGGTGATTCTACCATGTTCGGGGGCTTTAGAATGAACTTGCAAATCAACTTTTGGGAATTACACAAACATTTCTATTTACGAGTATAATAACATTTTTATAAGTATTTTATTATAAAAATTCTGATCACTGATGTCTACATCTTCTTCTTAAGGGTATGTTTCCACATCAGTCGAGACCCCCTACGCTAAGCGCATTGCTTGGCGGGAGGTCCCTACGGAGCACATACACTTTACCTGCTCGGCGGAAGCTGTGTTCTCACGGCGCTGAGCCGTTCTGCCGATGCAGGGGTTAATGTAGTGCAGTACTTTAACCCCTGCATCGGCGGATGTCTGAACAGAGCAACCGATGGCCAGCTAAAGTGCATGTGATCCGCCTGGATCCCCGCCAAGAAATGCGCTTAACGTAGGGGTCCCGAGGGATCACTGAGCACTGTGGAACCCCCCCTAAGCAGGATGTAAGAAAATGTTATTAAATATATCTAGGGTAGTGTGCTCATAGGCATGCACATAAGAAGGCAGGAGCCTTTAGGGTCCTTGTCCTGCAGGAAGGTAAACCTCCGCCCCAGTCTCAAGTCTTTTGCAGACTCCAAGAGGATTTCTTCCTAGATTGCCCTGTATTTGGCTCCATCCATCTTCCCATCAACTCTGACCAGCTTCCCTGTCCCTGCTGAAGAGAAGCACCCCCGGAACATGATGCTGCCACCACCATATTTGACAGTGGGGATGGTGTGTTCAGAGTGATGTGCAGTGTTAGTTTTCCGCCACACATAGCGTTTTGCATTTTGGCCAAAAAGTTCCATTTTGGTCTCATCTGACCAGAGCACCTTCTTCCACATGTTTGCTGTGTCCCTCACATGGCTTGTGGCAAACTGCAAACGGGACTTCTTATGCTTTTCTGTTAACAATGGCTTTCTTCTTGCCACTCTTCCATAAAGGCCAACTTTGTGCAGTGCACGACTAATAGTTGTCCTGAGCTGTAGATCTCTGCAGGTCGTCTAAAGTCACCATGGGCCTCTTGACTGCATTTCTGATCAGCGCTCTCCTTGTTTGGCCTGTGAG
>CM070035.1:121703290-121720723 GCA_036250615.1 Ptychadena robeensis | reverse complement strand
TTGCAGTTATTTATTTGTAAAAAATGTTTGGAATCATGTATAATTTTCGTTCCACTTCTCTCGTGTCCACCACTTTGTATTGGCCTTTCACGTGGAATTCCAATAAAATTAAGTCATGCTTGTGGCTGTAATGTGACAAAATGTGGAAAAGTTCACATACATACAACAGGCAGAGAGGACAATTACATACTATTAGGCTAAAGTGTAAAACTTACTTTGCACAGACCTGGACATGCTGCAAACATTAATATGCACCCACAAGCATGAAAATTCATTGCCAGAGGGATGCCAAGGATGCAGAGATATGTATAGTCAGGGATCCAGGGTAGGTGTTGCAAGAAAAAGCAGAGAATGCAAGGTAGAGAAATTTGGATTGGAAATAGTCTGGGTGGCCCAAAGCAGGAATGCCACTGATATATCTGACATGGAGGAGAGAAGCATTACTGCCCTGAGCCAGACATCTACCAGTATACAGCATGCACATCTGCGGGGATATGATTTATAACCAGGGGTGGGCAGGAAGCAGGGGATACTATCTTGATGCAGCAGATGTCACTCAGTGCCAACCTTACCCCCTGCACCACGTGCCTGTCAAACATTCACTCTTCTAAAATTACAGTTCCCCTTAGGAATGTTATATGTTTAAAAAAAATATATATATATATATATTATATATATATGTATATATATATATATATATATATATATATATATATATATATATATATATTGTAGAAGTCACATCATCTCCACAACATTTTTGTCTGCTGACTATGCCCGAGTTTTTTCCTGTGCTGAGAATATTTTTCTTCAATATATAAAAATGTTCATTTTGATTCTATTCAACTAACAGGGATACTTTCACAAGTACCTTAAAAAAGGTGTCCATTGCTGTGATATGATAGATGCAGCAGTAGAGCTGAATAGCAATTGGAATGAATGAACAGGCAGAAGGGAGTAAAAGTGTACTTTTTACAAATACTAACAATAGAGCCTTTATTTGAATCTTTTCAAGGATTCATGGACATATTCTGAATGATAATAGAATCTTATAATTCACATATTTAGAAATGTTCCAAATTCACATTGAAGAATCACTTAATATAAAAAGCGCTCTAAACTGCATTTCCTGCTATGTGCCACAGATTAGGTTTACTACTCTTGGTCCTACATCAAATTTTTTTTAGCTTTGGATAGACTAGATAGGATTAAAACTCTGATCAGGTTTTACTGCATTCAGAGTCTGCGTTGGTGAGAGGTCTACACTTTATGTCTGGTAAAAAGATAGTAATTCTAGACCAGGAAGTGAACTCTCTAAGAATAATATACTTATATAATATATCTTCTAGTTGAAATTAATTTTAACTTAAAATAACTTTATTGTAACTTTCTGCCCAATAAGTAAAGGCAGTAGCTTTAAATGCATTGGCGAGTATTGAGTCACTAAGATGATAAATTTAAGTCGTGATGTCATCACACAGACCTCACCTCCCCTTGCCCCCACCAATACTGACAGATATTGTAGGTCTTTTGCTGGCTCCCAATCAGAGACAGCATGCAGCACACAGAGAAAATGTCTTGAGCTTGGCAAGCTATTTTAAAGATGTACAGGGACAAATAAAAAATCAAGATAAAAAACATTTGCAGTATTGGTAGGGAGGGGAGGTAAAAAAATTGTCTCTCATTCCCTCCTCTCTCAACCAATTAGAGGCAGAGGCTACATACAGCGGGTTGGTGTGAACATAGAGAGAGAATGTCTTGTGGCTTCTCTCTCTTTCTCTATGCATTGACCAGTGTGCACACTAAGAGGCGACTAAGAGGGGTCAACTCCTCTCAGGAGTAATCTATTCCTCCATAATTGACTAGTCGATTAATGCCCTTAAAGGCAGGCCTTCTTGCTTCCTAACACAACTGAGCGAGGAATTAATCACATTGTAAATATATAAATCTATAATATATACATATTTACAATGTTAAATGACTCCATGCTTCTAGATTATTCAGCCTGAAGAAGCCCAAGTTGAGGCAAAACATGTTGAAGTATTAGCAATCTAAACGTTAATATTTGTGCTGCATGATTATCTATCTTTTGTTGTTCGATTCACTTGGGTGTCAAATGTGTTGATTGATGGCTAACATGGTACAACACTCTATCATTTACTAAAGTATACTTTCTACATCCAACATTTATATACATGTCTTCTATCAAGCATGTCAATAGTGATGGCCGAACTTCGGCCAGGTCCATCCGTGAACAGGCGGATTGGACTTTTAAAAAAGTCTGATGTCTGCCTATTCGCGGGAAGATTCAAATTCCCCATCTGTTCGCAGGTAATTTGAAATGAAAAAAACGGAAAAAGAGGTCACTGACGTCACTTCCAGAACCTGGAATGCACAGTTCCCGGTTTCTCTATCTGGACATGACATCACTGACATCACTTAAGGTTTAAGCTGGTTTTCTTTGACGAGAGACCGACTTCTCTCTGCAGTCTCTCGTCAAAGAATTCTTCCACTGGCTGTATTGTTCTGCTCCTGATCCGGCCAGCGGAATAATAGTCACCTTCTTCCAGCCGGAGAACAGGGCAGATTCGAACACCCGTACTGTTCACCGAAAAGCGAACAAGTTATACGGACAGTTCGGCAATCACTACATGTGAAAAGGGCTTAATACCACAATGGAGTATGATAAATTAACAACTTATGACACCTCAATTTTTTTAGTTTTAACTTTGTATCGTTACTTTTTACTTTGTAGGATACTGAACACATCTATTCAAATTATCTACACAGATATATGGTTGCTTTGATTATCTAAAACTGTTCCTTAATTTCCACTATTCTCCCTGTAAGTAGGTTCTTAGTGTTTTCCAATTACAATGTATAGCCTTTAGTTTTGCATTGTATAGGATAGGTAATTACCCCAGATCCCTGCTCAGAGAGGCACAAAGAGACTTGGAGGAGTCAAGTAGCCAGGGAGGAGGAGCTTTTCCTTCCTGACTTTAATAGGCATGTAAAGCTGGCCATACATGGTTCGATTTTTGCACAATCAATCTTTCTTTTGATTTTAGATCTTGATCTTAATCGCACATCGATCGTAATCGAATACAAAGTAGTACCACATGGAGGGTTTGATCGTAATACGACTAAAATCAGCGATTTTAGTTTCAAACAAAAACACAGGAAAGAGTCATATATACAGTGGCTTCAGTTGTATTGGAATTCCACGTGAAAGACCAATACAAGTGGTGTACACGTGAGAACTAGAACGAAAATCATACATGATTCCAAACATTTTTTACAAATAAATAACTGCAAAGTGGGGTGTGCATAATAATCAGCCCCTTTTGGTCTGAGTGCAGTCAGTTGCCCATAGACATTGCCTGATAAGTGCTAATAACTAAATAGAGTGCACCTGTGTGTAATCTAATGTCAGTACAAATACAGCTGCTCTGTGACGGCCTCAAAGGTTAAGGTAAGAGAAAATTGGGAGTAATGCTAGCCATACACTCTGAGATAAAAATTAGGATCCATTAAAACAGACCAATGTATCTCGACGGCAGTATCGGTTTGGATCGTAATATTCGGCAAAAAAGCTACCACATTGAAAATCCAATTTAGGATTGTATTTTTTTTTTTTTACGAGGATGTCATCGAAATTCATCGCCGTTTATATCGGCCATTGTGATGTTTTTGTTTTTTTTTAAAGGGGAAGCCTCGACAGTAATTGGTCGGTAAACACTATGAAAACAGTATGAAGATTCCTGATGTTGCCAGACCAATTAAAATTTTTGAACATGTCCAATAAATTACGATCGTAAAAAAATGGCAATTACGATCGTAATATATCGGTTGTACCATGTGGACATGTGCGGATTTCAGGACGATAAAATGCTTTCATTGGTCGGTTTTAATGGATCCTAATTTTTATCTCAGAGTGGATGGCCTGCTTAACAACACCATGAAGTCCAAAGAACACACCAGACAGGTCAGGGATAAACTTATTGAGAAATGTAAAGCAGGCTTAGGCTACAAAAAGATTTCCAAAGCCTTGAACATCCCATGGAGCACTGTTCAAGCGATCATTCAGAAATGGAAGGAGTATAAAAAAAAACAAAAAACTGTACAACTGTAAACGTACCAAGACAAGGCCGTCCACCTTAATTTAATAGGCCGAACAAGGAGAGCGCTGATCAGAAATGCAGTCAACAGGCCCATTGTGACTCTGGACGAGCTGCAGAGATCTACAGCTCAGGTGGGGGAATCTGTCCATAGGACAACTATTAGTCGTGCACTGTACAAAGTTGTCCTTTATGGAAGAGTGGCAAGAAAAAAGCCATTGTTACCAGAAAAGCATAAGATGTCCCGATGACACTGCACATCTCTCTGAACACACCATCCCCACTGTCAAATATGGTGGTGGCAGCATCATGCTCTGGGGGTGCTTCTCTTCAGCAGGGACAGGGAAGCTGTCTTGGAGTCTGCAAAAGACTTGAGACTGGGGCGGAAGTTCACCTTCCAGCAGGACAACAGCCCTTAACATAAAGCCAGGGCAACAATGGAATGGTTTAAAACAAAACCTATCCATGTGTTAGAATGGCCCAGTCAAAGTCCAGATCTAAATCCAATTGAGAATCTGTGGCAAGATCTGAAAACTGCTGTTCACAAACGCTGTCCATCTAATCTGACTGAGCTGGAGCTGTTTTGCAAAGAAGAATGGGCAAGGATTTCAGTCCCTAGATGTGCAAAGCTGGTAGAGACAACCCCTAAAATACTGGCAGCTGTAATTGCAGCAAAGGGTGCTTCTACAGAGTATTTACTCAGGGGGCTGAATAATTACGCACACCCCACTTTGCAGTTATTTATTTGTAAAAAAAAATTGGAATCATGTATGATTTTTGTTCCACTTCCACTACCATTTTGTATTGGTCTTTCACTTGGAATTCCAATAAAATTGATTCATGTTTGTGGCTGTAATGTGACAAAATGTGGAAACGTTCATACTTTTGCAAGACACTGTAAATGTGTTCATCAAATTCAATTGCTCCGACCAACATACAGAATGCTATGATTTTCGTTAGATTGTTGTACAATCGACAAAAATGTTCCAACATGTGTATGGCTAGTTTAACCCTTGCCATGAAATCGGGGACCATTGCAAGGGTTCATAAAATTTTTTGGGGAGTTTAGCTTCTAGCGTGTGGAGAAGAGCTTTTTCCCTAATGTGGATGTCACAGAACTCAGAATGACTGTCATTTATGATTTACAGCTTTACAAATGGAAGAACTGCCATCATGACAGTTAAAACTAAGTACATTGCACAATTGTCTCTCTTGCTACGAAATTGACAATACTGGAGGCTGATTTTTGTGTTTGTGCGCATTAATTTCCTTTTTTTTATTTAACTTTTTTGGATAATGAGTCTCTTTAAAGAAAATAAACAGTGATGGGAAAATCAGATCATTAAAGTCTAGGATCAGGTGACACTGCACTACATGATGGCTTGTAAGTTTAAATCTTACTATAATAATAATAATAATAGCATAAATGAAACATATCTATTTATATAAAAATTATATTTGGGGAATGGTAACCAGGTTACCAAAGTTCTTGCTGTAATTGCTATTTTAGTAATTAGTTGAAGAGATGAATCCCAGTATGTAGACATGAAAAGGAAACATTTTGGCACCAGACCTTTACAGCTACAGTATTTTAAAAAAAAACTCATATAAACAGACCTTTTAAACCTTAAAATCCTAGACTGGAGTGTTGATATGTCTGCCCTTCTACATCATTATATATCATCCTGTCTTAAATGATCTTTACTCCTCACTTCTGAGTTGATTAATTGTTCACAAAATGTTGACTAGTTTATTTGAGAGTTAATTGCTAAGCCCCTAATCATGGTTATCACCCAATTTTTGAATGGGGAACACTAAAATACAAAAATAAGAAGTATTGCAATTTTTTTTGTTAAGTTTCATATGATTTCATATTCAAGATTTGCAATTAATAAAGTAGCTGAAATGTAAAAAAAAAATTTGACCATCTCTACTTCTGAGATTTTACTGATTAAACACTAGGGAGAAGAACATGATGGTGCGACTAGATTCCACATTCTTTCCTATCTGTTCAATATATACTATAAGCACCTACACATAGAAACTTTGTCTATTTGTTCATGTGATGGGTAGTAACTCAGTATGGGTCAAAACAGATTAATCAGCTATTTCTGTTGTCATCACTTATCATGGCTGATACCAAACCATACAACCTCATAGCCAAGATCGACAGAATTGTAACTGACTTTATTGTTCCTGTCACAAAATTAATCTTTCAGTTTTCTTATTGTGGCAGATGCTAAGAGTGTAAGGATTAAAGATGGTCAAAAAAATTTCACAAATTTGACCATTTTGAGTTAATTGCAAAGCCCCTGAACACGGTCTCATCACCAAACTTGTTGGAGATGTAGAGAAGGGGTAGGGTATACTACAAATTTAGTTCAAATACAATAATACAATTTAGTTCAAATTCAAGTATAAATTTGGAAGTTGAAATTTCCACTTTGACTTGGAACTTACAAAAACTACACTTGCGAGAGCAAAACCTTTTTTTTTTCCAATGTTCCCACAACCCTTCTCTACATCTCTAGCAATTGTGGAGATAATACCATTTTCAGAGGCTTTGCAATCAGCTTACAAATTCAGCTAGTTGAAACATTCATCCATCTCTAGTAGGGATCAAGAATCCATAAACATATATTATAATAAAGTGAATAACATGACATATCTATAATAAAACTGATAAAATCCTAAATTTTTGTCCCAGCTTCACTGTGCTAAAGGAAGCTGAATGAGACAAGCTGGCAGCATCTATAGGTAATACAACCATTTTAGAAGGAGAACTTCTACTGTGTTAATGTCAGGAATCATATAAAAGTATTCCCAGCACATCACTTTTTCCACATTTTGTTAATTTACAGCCTTATTCCAGAATTGATTAAATTATTTTTTCCCTCAGAATTCTACATGCAACATCCCATAATGACAACATGAAAAAGTTTACCTGAGGCTTTGGCAAATTCATTAAAAGTAAAAAAAACGAAGAAATCACATTTACGCAAGTATTCACAGCCTTTACTCAATACTTTGTCGATGCACCTTTGGGAACAATTCCAGAATCAAGTCTTTTTGAATATGATGCCACAAGCTTGGTACGCCTATCCTTGGCCAGTTTCACCCATTCCTCATGGCCAGTTTCACCCATTCCTCATGCACTGTTTCCTTTACTTCTGGTTTAAAACAGACCAATCCTTTACTGTGTGTGAGTCTAAGGCAACATTACCTGATAAATATGGAAAAAGGACACTAACAACCCCAACACTTACCTGCTATCCTTTTTTTCAAAGTCCCATTGCTATGTGTGATGACATCACACTAAAATGCCAGGTGCAAGGAGACTAGGGAAGGGAGAAGTTACTGCCCTAATGAAGCTCCCTTTACAAATCTTGTGATTTTATGGCATCCGGAGGGCATGCTGCTGCTCGGCGCTGGATTTATATGGCTTCATGTTCTTAGTGAGGTTGTTTCTAAGTGCATCTGTGGTTACTATCATATGTAGCATTTGCTACCAGCACTAGGCTTCTAAAGGTTAGGTTACGAACATCGGCACATCGAGAATTTGCAAAGATCTTGAATATAGTGCTATATCTTGATAATCTAAAAATGTAGTGATTATGGGGAAAGTACCATGCATTGGAATTTCTGAATTTGCAAAGTTTCGAATATTTGGAAAATAATTTGAGAAATGGCACGAATTTGAATATTGCTATGCTGCTCCTCACTAGGTTCTGACATTTCCATTCACAACACTGTTTGGGCTTAGCTGCTACTGTTTTTCAGGAGTACAAGCAACCACTATGTTCTCATAAATACATACAATTTGAAGCATTGCTCAGAGTATGAATGTTACTGAATAAACTCAATTGATTAAAAGAATATTACAGAATGCACGCAGCCCGGAAAAGCTGTACAGTTGTCTCCTCTCCTATACTGAAATCTTATTTATTTCTTGGCTGAAGAGTTTCTAGCATAATGTAACTCTTTCCTTCCCAGACTTTTGATCCTGCCCAACCTTTTGTTTACTAGATGTCAGTTCTTTCAGTCATGGAGGCCAGGCACCATGTGTAGGTATTGTTTAGAGCAGTATGTCATTAGATAAAGTCTATTTATCTCCTAGATTTACACTGTCCTTTCTCGGGCTGCTGCGGAAGCTCCTGGTCGTTTCCTAGACTGCAGCAAATTTGTGCATATCCAATACAGCCACCCCTGTCTTCGAGCGGGATCAATCAATTATGCTTGAAAACAGGGTTATCGGACATGAATGTAAATCACGGTCGATGTCCATTGCTTTGGGTGGGGAATGCTGCACCTCCAGGTCCTTTGATATCGGACTCATCGCGCAGAGCTCAAAGGCAGATCCGTCTCATAGGCATCGACCCGTGTATGGCAGCCTTTACAGTCCTATGCAGCACCTCCACAAAGAGCTAAGGATGACATCACTGTCATCATTTAAAAAAAAACTTACCACATAGATGAGGGGAAAAGATGAATGCAAGCAGATAACTGTAGATATTAGTAATGAATAATTGTGTATTTACCTGGCACTCTTTTTGCCCAGTTAATCATATGCACCAGTTCTTTATCAGCAAGGTTTGTTAGCAGGGTCATCATGGAAGCCTCGCTGAGTGGTTTGGTTGAGTCATGTTCGGAATAGACAATGGGTGGCTCCGCTTCCATTAAGGCACTGATTAGCTGTTCTGCTGTTAATGACAATACAGGGCTCAATGTTATGCTTTTGACAGTGGGGTTCACCCAGATAGAGGCTGTCCTTATCTCTGATGCATTGCCTTCACTCTTTTGCTCTTGCTCTTCCTTATGACGTTTGTGTTTTATCATACGTCCTCCCCTGCGATCCTTTCTGATGCCTGGGAAAACAAATCATATTTTTACATTTTAAAAAACACTATTGTCATAATCAAGTCACTTGTGGTAACTTGTAGTAATTTGGCATCACTGCTACCATATTCATGCATATTTATTGTTTTATTAGCACTGTCCAGTTTTAAGATATTAATTATTTAAATAAATTTGTCTATACATGTATCGTACTGGAATTCAACAAGTTTCAGTTAGTTAGTATACCGGATCTTAATACAATCATATCATAAATAGCTGTGGTTATGCTGCTACTGAAAAAAAAGGAAAATAGATAATTTTTTTTGGCATCCCTTTAAAAATCTTCTTTTATGATTGATGAAGTTTTCATAACTGAAAGGTTTTTAGATATGATATCTAATTTTATCACAAAACTAATTTGCAGGAACATACCTAAATTCCTTGCACTCATCTAATCTTCTCTACCCACTCAGTTACTGCCCAATTCAGAAGCTTAACATGTAGAGTTGTTCACATTGCAAATTGATGTACACCTAATAGATTTAAAGTGGGCATACACAAGTCTATTTTTCAATCGATTCCTGAGCAATTGATCGCTGTGCATGTTTGCGGTAATTGCTTGTTCGGGAATCAATTGCGGACACCATTTCTTCAAGCGGGATCAATTAAGAAAGTTCAATGGAACAGGGAAACAACATGTTAGTAATTACCTGTTCGCTTGCCAGTAATTTGGATAGGGGCCCTATCCAAAGTACTGAACAGGATAGATTGCGTAAAGTTGTGCACATAGATTCTACATTCAATTGATAAATGCTCAAACACAAGGTGTTTACGTCATCAAGGGTTAATCAATTGAATAAACATCAACCCATGTGTGCACATCTTTAGGCTTTGTTCACACTTATGTCTCTTAACATACACTGGGCAATGCATGTTAATGTAAGTACAGTATTCAATGACACGCCATGCTTTCCTTTTAGATGCATATATAACTTCTCACCTGGAATATTAGAAATGCTCCACGTGACTTGTAATGTGTGCCATTCGTTGGTTCATAGAACATTGGGGCATGAGGAAAAGCCTGTACCTTTTCTCAAAACTGCTATGGAATACAAAATGGTTTAACCTAGGGGGTTATCTCAGGTCACTTTGGACACTAGCTTTAAGCTAGCCATACACATGCCGAGTAGGTCAGACAGACCTACTCCGATATTCACTGGAATGCAAACGTGATGACGTCATCACGTTTGCACCCCGGTGCATTATGGGGCCCCTTCAGTTGGCCAGCACCCTTTGTGTGCTGGCCATAAACTTCAATGAAGACGCCGTCTTCATTGAAGTTTATGGCATCGGCTTGCGCCGGCCAGAGAATATCGGACATGTCCGTTCTCTGGCCGGCCGAGCTGTGGGGCGACAGGGATCTGTCGCCCCATGTGGGCACATGCCGATAAGCGGCCGATTTTGAACCTGATTGACGGCGCGAGCGCGCATGCCCGTCAGTCAGTTTAAAAATCGGCCGCTTATCGGTATGGCTCGCTTTAGTGTGACTTGGGGGAGGATATTAATTAGCAAAAGCCACACTCGTAATATCTGACATGGTCCGGTTGAGCCAGGTGCGTTCTTCAGCATCTTTTCTATAGGTTTAAGTGCCTGGCTTGTATTGCCATAGGCTTTCCAAGTCCTCACATATGGTTTGGAAAGTTTCCAGTGGGTGGGAAATTATCCATACCACTTTAAAAAATGGAAACAATCTTGCCAGGGAGGATTATGCAATTGGTACATGCTTTAGGCAATAGTTTACACATTATTTACAGTAGTCATGAGAGGTTTTAATCCAGCTGGACATTACAGATATCTTTTAACCAAACCAACTAAGTTATTTTAAGGATAGGTGCACTTTAAAACAAACTTTTCATCCCCATACACTGCCCTACACTCCCTAATCTTGCATATTATTACCCTGTTCAGATCTATTTAATTGAGATTCCAGGTCTTGATTCCCCACTTTGCTAACACTTATCTTCTCTCCCGTGCCTGTGTCTGGGCAGTAAATGGTCAGTAAATTTCTAAGGGAGGTCTAATGTAAAAAGGGAAAATCAAGATCCAAAAGATGTCCATGGAACTTGCGCAACTGCTGAGAAAAGGGGTGTGGTGCTAGATGTCAAAAAAACACAGACTCGTACGTATAGACATAGATTAGGCAAATGCAGGTAAGTGCAAGGAGAGAACAAGGAAACTGCATTTTTTAAATTTGTATCCTTTAAATAAGCAAAATGTTATGATACTATCGCAGTTTTTTCAGTTAAATTTTTTGCATGCAATTATAACAAATAAATGTAATTATAAGTTCTAATGTAGCCTTATTTAAATTCTTCATAATCACACTCATAATATTTGGACCCGGAACTTCCCTAGTGGCTGTACATACACACTTGTTCACCTTTTTAGCTTTAACATTTAACTCATGTGGTCAATGTTCTCACCGAAAGACTTTTGGATGTTATGTGGTTTTAGGCTGTATATTCTGATTTATGTTTGTGACTTATCTAATAAGAAGATTTGTTATAAATGTTCTTGCCAAGCGATGGACCCCTATTGTAAATGTGGCGCCTTTCTTTTAGGATTATTATAAACAAGAAATAAAATAAGCAATTAAACTTCTTTATAGCCCTGAATGATTATATTTTCATACTTCATATAGTTTAGAAGGAGCTTCAGTCACAAAGGAAAAGCACTAAAACATGGAATGTTATACTAATATTACCACAGCTTAATAACTTTTACACTAAAATGAAAAAAATTTAATAATAGCAACAGGAACATATTAATAAGCAAATATTTTCTTTGCATCATTAAAGACCAAAAAAGGTACTTCATTCTAATGCATAGTATATTTTCTATTGTTTGTTGTTGTTATATTGTTATTCAGCGTTTCTCAAATAGTGATTAGGGATGGACCGAACTGTTCGCCGGAGAACAGTTCGGCAGCGAACGAGCATGTTCGCCCATCCTCTCGCCGGCAGGCAGCACGGGTGTTCGACCCGCCCCGTTCGCCGACGAGAAGAAGATCTAAATTCTTCCTCCGGCAGGATCAGAACCTGCGAGATCGTGCCGGAGGAAGAATCTTTTCACTACAAGACCGGCTAAAAAATCCGGCTTGGAGCAGGAAGTGACGTCAGTGACGTCACATCCTGCGCCCGTAACCAGGAACTATGCGTTCCAGGTTGCGGTCCAAGGACCGGATGTGAAGTCAGTTTTTCCGATTCAAATTCCCCGCCTAGAGGCGGGAAATTTGAATGTGTCCGCGAACAGGGTGGACGGCGGACTTATTTAAAAGTCCGACCCGCCCGTTCGCGGACAGTAAATGGCGATGTTCGCACATTTCTAATAGTGATGAGCGGCATAGGCAACATTCGTATTCGCGGCATGCCGCGAATTTTTGGGAAAACATTCGGAAAATATTCGC
Source organism: Ptychadena robeensis (assembly GCA_036250615.1). Lineage (NCBI taxonomy): Eukaryota > Metazoa > Chordata > Amphibia > Anura > Ptychadenidae > Ptychadena > Ptychadena robeensis. Next base: position 121,708,303 of record CM070035.1, on the reverse strand, counting down.
ATTCGGCAATATTCTTCTTATTGCGAATATCGGCAGTTTTATGCGAATTTCGCGAATGTTATATATTCGCGAATATATCTTTAGCTTGCATTGAGGGGCGTGTTGAAAAAAAGAATTGCAGATTTTCGCAATATTCCGAATATTCGCATCACCCCAATATTGGATTTAAAAACTGTTGATGGTCGCAGGGAGTGTTGCTAAGCTCTTGTTGCAGCCTTCCCATTTGTCCACTTGCATTGAGAGGCATGTGTAATGGAAAAAAAATACAGAATATCCGGAATTGTGAATATTCGGCAATATATTCACCATCTTCGCGAATTTCCGAATTGCCGATATTCGCGATTAATATTCGGAATCCGAATATTCGTGATCATCACTATTCTCAAACTGTGGGTCACAACCGTGAGGGGGGTCAAACCACCATTACACAGGTCGCTGTGTTCCCTAAAATAAAGACGGAGGGGGCATTACTCTCACTCCTAACCTACCACTCCACACATCATCTGCACATGGGGTGAGAAAATAGGAGGGGGGGACATTATACTTACCTGATACAGGAAGTGATATCGTGGAGTGACACTCCACACTGGCATTCCAAACACTGGAATTGACATTTTGTGACATCACTTCCGGGGTCCATGGTTTTTAAAGGGCTGTGAAGCACTGAATTAGAGGAAGACCAGGTGAAAACATGATTATGCTGAAATAGACACTGGTATGCTGCGATAAATGCAGCAGACCAGAGGTTCTTAACTCCAGTGAAAGCTTTGTTCTAAAAATCAAAGAAAAAAGCCAACACATTTGAGAAAATCAGCCCACCATTATCATGGTTTTTAAGGATGGATTCTATTTGATATATACTGGATCATTAGGATTCATGTTCTTTTATTTTTTTAAATTAGGTATTATCTTAGTAGTTTCTTAAGTATCTAAAGTAGTTTTTCCACCACTGCACTGACAAACACGCTGTTAATTGTGTATATATATATTTGTTCTTCATCTAATGGTCCTTATGCAAGAACAACATTTTCCTTTGTGAAGATGTATACTTGCTATCATTCCATCATCATTTAAGCCAAAACTAGAAACTTGACACTAAACTTGTCACTGTTAAATCTAGGATTTACTGTAAACATTGCCTGGTATGACACACCCAAGGGTCTGGAACAACATAAAAGAACTAGAGGCAGACAAGCTATAGCAAAGACATACATGGCAGTTGGTGGGACGCGGTTAATAAACGATCGGGTGTATTTAGCCTTACTAAAGCTTACAAATCCTAATTTAGGTTAACTGAACACCATTAAGGAATATTTTTCAAATATTTTATACTCAATAAATTAAAATATATGTTTATTTAATAGAAAGACATATGGACTCTTTCTTATAGATACAATTTTGTTTTCTTGTCTCAACTGTGGTCTTGGCTGCTACTATGCTTTAGTTTTATCTCTGGTTTCCACTCATACATTTAACACCGCTGCTCTAAAAATTGTCAGGAAAATAAGAAGCCTTACAGAAAGGGAACAGATAAAAATAAAAGAAGATTGCCCAATTTCATAAAATGACTTCATCATCAAAAGTCCCAAATTGAACCATTTTTGAAATAAGACATTCTGCTCCTCCTATCCAAGCCACTTGTTAGAACTTCTGGACAGCACAAAATGATTCCCTAATCTAGTTCGCAATCACATAATATAGTGAATATCATACATAAAACTCTTCACTGGCAGAAGCACTTGCCATATGAAATACCAGTAACAAAAGGTTACATAAAATGTGTAGCAGGTCATTAAACATGTGATCCTGACCTGCATTCAGAGTTCATCATACATCTGTACTTGCTGTCGAAAAAAAACACAGGACAACTTCCATACTGGAAGCACAGTTGCAGCAGGTTATTATTTAGGCTTATTGTAATACTAATACTAATCTCTTTTTTAATCTCTTTCATATATTTACCTGTTGTACTCCATGCAACTTGCAGTCAAACCTCCCATGATATGTACAGTTTGTCTAACTTAACTGTCCCTCGATGCTGCTAAGGAGGTGCCATTCCTTTTTCTGCAGGGTGCAGAGAGACTTGGAAATTGAAAACTCACTGTCTTAACCTCCCTAGCATTCTTGTGAGGTCCAGATTTCCATACCAAAAGTGCACCATAGATTTTAATGAATGGTTCTTTATGTTTAAAAAAACATTTAATAATAAAAGTTATTATTTGAATGATACAATCTCTAAAATACTTCTTTTGCATGATATATTTCAAAACAGTATATATTTATATTTGTTTTTGTTTATAATAAAAAAATGTATTAATTTGGAAATGTGTTGGGGGGAGGGTAGAGTGGTCCGCTCTCCTGCAGCAGCCTTCTCTTTAGATCGTAGTCACTGTAGCAGGGTGGAATGGTAAATCTGCGCTGCCGGGGCTCCGATCTTCGCTGGACCCATCATGTCCAGTGCAGTACTGACAGGACAGCGCTGGACGAGATGGGGCCATCAGGAACGACAGGAGGGTTAATGACTCTCTAATACTAAAAACTTTTTACATTTATACAGCATGATATATATTTATACAGCATGATATGAAGTCAGCTTGCACTCATCATCATCATAATAAAATTAAAAACCCCAGAGCTTGAGAAAGTTCTCTGGTCAACAGAGTTAAAGAAATGCATGATTGGGATTGAGAGTCTAAACATGTGACATGTTACATTAATGGCTATCCTCTATTCATAGAGCTTTACTGACCAGAGAGCTGTTTGAAACTTTGCTGCTAAAAATACCATGTCCCGGTTTTAAAGAAATATGGAAATCTGCTCCTTGGTCTTGAAGTCTGAAGGTGCCTGACCCCCTATATGTATAACAATTAGCAACACTGTTTAAAGACAAATCTTTTTTTTTCTAGATGGAGTGATGATGATCTAGAACCCCTGTACCATTTTACTTTGAAATGTCGCAATCACTGGGACTTAAAGTAAGTGTAAAGGGGAAAACCTTCAAATGAGGACACCCCTTCCCATGACAACCCTCTAAGAGAGAATACAGCTAACATTAGAAAGGTATTATCCTATGCAACAAAAATTTTTCATTGTAGATAACATGATGTGGGTTTTATAGTGGTTTTTGTGTGTTTCTCTATCATGTAAAACTTTGATGATGAGACAAATTTTAAAGTTGGCAACTTTGTGAAAATGTATTGTATTATAAAAGACTAAGGCTAACTAAATAATTATGAGTTACATTTTTTTTTTAAGTTTGGAATTACAAGGCAACAGCAATTAATATTGTGTTAAATCATACCAGAAAGTGCAAAAAACATTCAGATATGTTCACGAGCGTGGTTTGCTCCTAATCACAATCTATCAAAATAAATGTTTAAATGTTACATAGATTTCATGCTATAAGCACATATACATACCAGTATGGAGAACAACCTGATGGTTCACCCAAACACATAATAATACATGCAGATAGATTTTTATAGATAGGAGCATGAAATAGACCATTCTGCTTCATTGCTTGCCAAAATTACATGATTAATGTTTACACAGTAAAAGATTTATTCATTACAATAGTTTATAGTTTGTCTTTCCATATAGTAATCTGTATAAAATCCACATTATTCATAACTTTACAGCCATTTACTTAATTTTCAGCCAGAACTAACAAAATACGTTCAAATGTATCTACCTCTGAAAAATAAAAATGAAAGTTTTGGAAAGATTTATGGTTTAGGAAAAAAAATTATGATCTTTAAAGCCAGGTTCAGCACAATTTTTACCATGGAATATGGATATCCCTATATTGTAAAGTACAAATGTTTATTTTATGACAAGGAGGGGGTAAATAGTAGTTTTTCCTTGCTTCCCTGTGAACGCATTATTAATACAACCGGTACCTGGCTAGTATGCTTGCAGACAGTGGACAGCAGTTGATGCCATCTTCCAGAATGGTGACATCTTCAACAATGCAAGGCTTATAGCAAGGGACAATGCCAATAATCTGCTCATATTGCCTGATCAAGAGAAAAGTGCTAGGATCAAGGGTAGGGAAGGGGTATGTTAAAGTCTATGATAAAATTGTGCTCAATATGGAATACTTTTTTTTTTTTATATAGCACCATACTACAGATTTTCCAAGCAAGCATTACAAATAAGTTGCTCATAAAAAATATAGTGCCCATAAGTTCTGTGTAGTGTAAAGCTTACATATCCAAGGGGTTCCACATGGAAAGTCAGATATAAAGACATTATGGACTTGCATACATTACAAGCCCAAGGCATGTTAACTTTAAAATCCACACATTTTCAGAACTTTCTTCAATATGCAATAAAATCTTAAAATTATTAGTGGTAAAGCAAAGTACCAGGATCAAGAATATGGAAGATGTATTATGTTGATTAATTTGATGGTGGCTACTTTGTGCTGATTGTGGAAGTCATTTTTAAAATTACTTTATATTACCGATTGGTTAACTAAGGTGCTCAAAAAATACTGAAAAGTTTATATAGAAACAGTTGATTGCAAAAACACAGTTCCACTCAAAGGTTTTGTGCCAGGCTTTGAAACATGGCCCCCTATTACCATCTAATCGCTAAGACGCCCAGTATTGGGCAGGCACCTTAAAAGTGACAGGGTGATGCCTCTTTGGGGCTTTTTCTTTTTTCGGGCTTCCGGGCACTTGAATCAATCCTTAATTTAGGAGAAAGAGAGAGAGAGAAAGAGGAACTCACAAACAGCTGGGTCCCTGGCAGGAGTTAGTTCAACATTTACTAAATAAAAAAATTGTAACATTAGCCTTAGCTTTAAGTTATATGTATGACTCCTGTCATGCCTTCAGCAAAGTTAAACTGGACTTTACAAGTCTATTATATAGCTAACGTATTGTTCTGCTTTATCTAAGGTTAATTGTACAATAGCACCCTCTAGTGACCTTCCCATATACAGGCCACCTATGCAATTTAGGGAAGTTTGATTCATGTCAGCTTCCATAGTTCTAACCCCTGAACTCA
>CM070035.1:121688640-121701424 GCA_036250615.1 Ptychadena robeensis | reverse complement strand
TAGGGTTTATCTGTCTGTCTAGATATGTACCCTCAGACATAAGGAGGACAGAACAACTCCATATACTCTGTTGGTGGAATCCCATTTGCTATTTTATTTTGATTTCTTGGGTGGGCAACAGTAAATAGATTGTATGTTTTCCCAGTATAATCCTGTTCTGAGAGAACTGTTTTTAAAACAGTAGTATGTATAAATAATGTCTACTAGGTGAAAGCATTTGATAAGTTGGTCCATGTACGCTTCCAAATCACATACTCTTTGTTCTTTAACCCCAAACAGTCTGGCAATGCACTTCAAAGTTAAAAGCCAAAACACCAAGCAGTTTAGGCAAATTTAGATAAGAGCATGCAAGTGCCAAGTGTTAACTCCCTGTAGGACTGGCATTTTGGAAGAGCACCAGCTGATCACTCTCTTCTGTAAGTGATGAAGTGAGATTACACAACACATAGCATGCTTTATTACAAGATGAATGAGCTCTTGTTCATCTTTCCGCTTACTTGTAAGCAATATTTTGGTTGGCTCCTCAAGGCTTTTCTGGCAGAGGTCTTATAACCTTCAGCCAAGGGGATAAACCAATGGCCTACATCTTTTCATCCATCAAAGAGAAAAATACTTGTCAAGCATGGTGGGAAGGAAATCTTGGACATAAATGAAGACAGTAGTTGTCATCAAACTCATTCAGGTTTTGACAAGTTTCACATTCTAAGAAATGGCCGAAGTTTCCCAACATTTTATTTATTTGGATCCTTCCTGTATGCTTCCCTTGGGAAAACAACAAAAAATAAATAAATAACACAAAATCCTCCAGCGAAAATGATAAAAGTAGAGCATATTCTCAATATATGTCTGGAATGCCTCTTTCTCCTATTTAGACATCTGCTTTGTTGTAAGTAATTTCTAGCTGTGTGATTCAACCTTCACCCTTCACATATGAGATACTCTGGCAATGAAACGTTATTTTAATTTAAATAGAAACATTCTTTTATCCCTGTAGGCCCACACATAGTTTGCTCTACTCAACAAATACAAGTGTCTAATTAAAAATGAGCAAATCTAAAATATCAAAGTAATAAAAAGAATTCTGAAATTAGGATATTTAACACAATATGTAGCTATAGCAATTTTTTTTGTTTTTAGAAGGGTTACAATCCATGTTAGGTTTTGAATTTACTTTCTTGGTTTCTCCAAATGGTAAGAGTCACTGAGACTCAACAAATTTTCAGTTGTCACTGGAATGGGAGGTGAGAAGATATTTTCCATTTGGACATTTGTCACCACAGTAGTGGTTGTACTCAGTTTTAGTACTGCATACAATTTGCATGTTAATGTCTGAATTCTGGAATTTTCATTGATCCTCTCTATTTATTATCTCTAATTGAAAGTTATCTGCAAGGATTATGTTTGCTGCCCTGTGTTTTATGGGGTTCCCCTGGGCACTTTGTTTTCCTACTAAAGTCATACTGTTAGGTCATTTGGCTTTCCTCCAAATTTGTGTTGGGGTGTATTTACACTATTTTCAACAGATTTAATAGAGATTGATAAAAAAACATTATTTTAAATATGACTGAAAATAAGGTATTTTTTAATCAATGTTTGTTTGACACATCAATTACTAATTGGGAATTGGCATTCTTTCTTTATATTCATGTTGTAGTAAGCATAATAAAGCATTCTGGTTTACACCTATTGTTAAGCAGTACAACCTAGTGTTTCTTAATAGTGCTGGTTGAGGTAAACAATTGATACCGGGGACTTTGCAATGCATTTAGAAAGATGGAGTTAAAATTCTCAAATCAGCACAAACCTTTATCCAGGTTATACCTACTTGCATTACTTCTACAAACTATTGTATTAATCATACATCAATATTATAGACTGAAGAGTTTAAAACTGTTAATAGCATCACTGTCAACTATAAATGTACAACTTTCAGATTTAATATAATGTATTCATATTTTTCTCATATCTTCAGCCTGTCCTTAATGAGTCCACTCATAAGGCAATTTTTCTATAAGAACTAATGGGATCGGACTAAAATTGACCATCCTGACGGATGTCTGTGCGATCCGACAGGATGGCTGATTTTAGCCCAATCCACGTCAGTTGCAGCCTTAAGGTGTATAAAGTAAACCATGATGCTTTATCAATTGCAAAAATGCTTTTTATTGTATGTTTTAAGTCCATGTACAGTAAAGACATTTTACCTTATATAGTATCGATGCCTAGTGCCTTTAAGGCCTATTTAGTGATGTAGTGGTGTGAGGAGGGCTCTTTACCTCCTAAGGGTATTTTCAAATGTTCTTAGACTTTTTCCTGGTTAAGTTGTTATAAAGGAAACCAACTGTCAAGGTAATCATTCAGCTTCACGTCATCTGTGAGTCTTTCACCTGGAACACATCTGTAAACTTACATTGATTTACAAAGTTCAGCTCCTACCTGGCAAAGGCAGTAGTAGGGTTTATAGCAGCTTAGTTGTAAGCAATATGTACAGTACAGTACACTCTATGGCTGCTCTCTCATGGGGATACAGAGCTTCTAAGCTTGTTATGCAATACCAAATTAAGCAAGCCTTTCAGAAAAAAATATTTCAAATTGTGTTTTAATGTTTCAAAAATATGCTTACAGACACTATGAATTTAAACTCTTTAAGCAAAGAAATGTTTAAAAATGCTCATTTTGTGGATTTTTACCATACTCATGGCTCCAGTGCTTAGTGGAAAGTGGGCAGCAACTACCCTCTAGATTTAGAATTCTTTTTACATATTTATATACAATGTGCCCAAAGTTCAACAACCTTGACTGTTAAATGGAAAAAGGCCTGCTTTTCTGTAAAGAAACATTAAATGATCTTTATTTGCATCTTTTGCTTTGATCATTAGTTATTCATGTATGTAAAAGGTGACAGTATGCTTTCTTCAAAAGCAATTCTGGTTCATTTGTACCTGAATTTTGAGATATCAGGGTAATCATTGGTCAAATTATTATTTTTCTTTTAACTAGCTGACTTTGTGAGTTAATTGCAAAGCCCCTGAACATGGTCATCATCGCCTACATCACTATAGATGTAAAGAAGGGTTGTGTGAACATTAAAAAAAATAGTATTGCTTAGGCACATCTAGTTTTAGCATAAATTAAGTTCAAGGTCAAGTGAATTTTTTTCCAGTTGAAATGTTGACTGAACTTTGCACTTAATTTATGCAAAATGAGACAAAACATGAGAACAATAATTTTGGGGGGAGTAAATTTTTCTACAACTCCAGCAATGTGAGTAATGATACCATGTTCACAGCCCTTAAAATAAAATGTTGTTAGAGTAATGAAAAAACTAAAAATTAATTAATGCACCAAGCTCACCTTGTGCAAATGGTACCACTCACTGGCATCGTACAAGCCCAGCAAGTCAGATTTAATGACAGATGGTTATAGGTCTTCTTTCCTGGACCTTCCTTTCCTTCCTTTCCATACCTCCTTTCCTCATTTGACTGGTATTGGTTTCAATATTTTTATATATTTCTGTCCACTCATTGTGTGTCTCACTCATGTCTCCGGTTAGCCCTGACCAACTATTGAAATCCACACATATGTTACCAGATGGAAATGTTGGGCCTCTATCAGTTTAAGCAGTCAGACCCTACAAACCATTTAATCCTTCTTAATAATTACAGCTTACCAGTCAATAGAAATAGTGCATATATTTTTATGATAACAGCAGTTCTGTGTCTGGAACATCAATATCAAATCCTAATTGTCTTTAGACATATACACATTAATTTGTAGTCAATTATTTTTAGATTTGATCAGCTTGTGAGATTGAAATATCGACTGTCAGTCACATCAATTAATGGTACCACCTCACAGTGTGATGGATTAAACCAATGATCTTAAAATCAAAATACCTAGAAAACCCATCCGATACAAAAATGTAAGCTAAAGTTTACCAACATGAACGATCACAGCTAGATCAGGTTTTCTCTGCACTTGTGATTAGTTTAAAAATAGCAATAATTTAAAAAATTAGATAAATACAAATAACCTAGGCATTTTAGGGGCTCAGCAGCACCCCATTCCACAAGTCTTTTCACAGCAGAAAGAAAAATCCCTTTTGGACGAATGCCTGAAGAGTGGATTCCTAATGTCATGTCTTGGCAGTGGTACTTTTTGTGTTTGCAAACAATAGAGTGAATGGTGCCTTAAGCTTCCCATACATGTGTCGATTCCCTGACCGAGCACATTTGACGCGATCGTTTGGGCAATCGGATGCGGCCACATGTTGGTAAATCCCTGTTCAATTGCCAACAATTGACATTAAAAGTTGAAATCGAACTGGATTGATTGAGCAAAGTGGTGTGCATCGATTCCCAATTCCGAATCTAATCGAGACGAATGCTCACTCGTTATATTACATTATAGGACTTAAATGTTTAAATTGTGGCACAAAAATTACATTTTATTAATTACAGGCTCACTTTGCTATCTCTGTACAATGAACATTGCGTTAAATGAATTATTGGAGTGTCAGGTTTATGGGTCAGAAATACATCAAAAATACTTTTCAGCTATACTATGTATAAATAATGTACTTTACAAAAGTTCTTTTAACTGCTCCAATTTCCTGATGGTTGTAAGCACTCACACACATTTAGCTATCTTTTAGACTTCTTTGATTAAAACAAAGTGGGATATATTTCACATTTGGTGGCTTCTTCTGTGAATGCACTTAATACATACCCCCTTTCATCATTCCCACTTCATAGCATTTGCGGAGTCGACAGGCTTGACAGCTCTTTCTCCTATTTTTGTCGATGGTGCACTGATTGGTTGCAGGACACATGTAGTCATTATGGCCTGTAAAGAAAATAAGGGTCTTTGTAAAAACTGTCCGGCAGACAATTGAAATGTATTAATGACCCTGATGACCTTTTGTCCTGAAGAGGGTTTCATAGAGAAAGCTTTTCTAAACATTAACTTGAACATATAAAAAAATGAAACAACCAGTGGCAATTAAGCCTTGACAAAAAAGGTAACATTTTGTTCTGGCAACTATAAACCAAAATAACATTTCTCTTTTTTGGGGAGAATACAGAAAATATTTAAAATAGCGATATGATCTGTGTAGAAGGATAGACTTTTGAAAACCAGCTGGGAGAGAACTGAAGTGTATTAATGACCTTGATAACTTTAAGAAAGTTTAATAGCAGATGTTTTTCAGAAAAAGTAACAAATATGTATTTATTTAAGTTTTTATTTTGGATTCATATGCTGTTAACCAATATTAAACATAAAACATATTAAACATAAATCAGTAAAAAGAAACAAAAAACGGTTCTAATTAGTTTGCATCCAGAGAACTTTCAATGTAGTTTCATGAAAAGAATCTTCACACTAAATTGGTATCCAGATGTACCGGTAACTTAAGCAACATTGCTGTCTGATCAAAATCCTGGTCGCTATCAATTTCCAAGTAATTATTCTGTTCATGTATAATTTTACATGAAATGTATAGTGGTTTACCTTAGATGATTCATTATTATTAATGCTATTAAAAAACAGTTTTTATACTAAGACATCTAATTACTTGCTCTCATCCACCTTACATGTGAAGTTACCACACATAACCCCATGAGTACTCAATAGGGTTTAGGTGTGGAGACATGCCAGTACAGTACTTTTACTCTCAGTTTCTTTAGCATGGCAGTGGTTGTCTTGGAGGTGTGTTTGGGGCCTAAAGATCATGCTCTGCTTCAGTATGTTACAGTACATGTTGACATTCATAGTTGCCACAATGGACAGTAGCACCCCAACTGCTTATTCAAACTGTATATTGACTACTATACATTATCAAAGTGTCATATCTTCAGTGTTGAAAATAAATTAAAAACATTTACAATCTGCAGCTTCCACGGACACAGGCACAGCCAGAGAGGAGAGGAGAAAAGACTGTGCAGCCCCCCCCCCCCCATCAGTGTGGAGAATGACGTGATGTGCTAGTACTGCTGCTAGTGACATCTTCTGGCTGAATTGAACATTGCATTCATTGAATCCATTGCATTAACCCAATTGATGTGAAAACTTCTATATAACATTTTTTTCTGGTTTTCCTGCCCTAAAAACTGGGTGTGTCTTATGACCGAATTTTTTTGGGGAATTGGACAAATTTAACAGTGCTGTCATGATAACTGATTATAGTGCTCTTAAACTTACTGTTTCTAGTTTGCTGATATTAAAAATCCAAAACTATTATATTTTACATACAAAATGTTATAATACAGTTCTCCTGTTTGGGGGTCTGGATTTGTTAAAAGGTCATGGTGACTGACAATATGTGATCTCTTCAGTTCATTACACTGTAATGTTTTTTTGATGTGAATTTAATATTTATGCATTTACAACTACTGTTGAGCTCAAATATTCTAATTGCGAATATTTTTGTAGAATATTGGCTTTTCGAGAATTTTGGGCAGCATGTCAACCTATCCATTATGACGGTTTAGCTATAGCTTCCCCTCTCACATATTAGAAGAAACACCATTAACACTCTGGCTTCTCCATTCCCTTGGACATAAAGATATCTGGTGTACCATTGATCAAGTTATTAATGGCTATAAATTATAATCAATACCCTATCAGCATGTATATATGTCTATTGGCTGTATACAAAGTTTTTATGTTTCGGACTATAAGACGCACCGGACCATAAGACGCACCCAGTTTTTAGGGCAGAAAATCCTGAAAAAAAAGATTTAATAAGTTTTCACATCAATTGGGATAATGCAATGAATTTAATGGATGCAATATTCAATTCAGCCACAGGTGTCAATAGCAGCAGTACACTGTCAGCTCAACACGTCACACTACACTGATCTGTTCAGTTTTCTGTGGATTTCAGCATCCCCTGCACCCCGGCCGAGCCATCCATAGCCGAACTGAACACAGCGTACAGCTCTCCTCTGTGTTCTCCTTGGTGGGGATGCAGGGGATGCGGCATTTAGATGGAAGAGCCGAACATCGCAAACGGCAGCTGCCGCAGCTCTGCTCCCTCCCGGTGCGACCACCGGCGGTCGCCGGTGGTCGCACATTCAGACCATAAGACGCAGGCACTTCCCCCCCCTAATTTTGGGGTGAAAAAGTGCGTCTTATGGTCTGAAAAATATGGTATATGGTTTGAAACCATGAAGGAGAAAACATTTGTAGATTTCTTGTTGGGTTTCCACACTTCTAAACCAATAATAATAATACTACAATTATTAAGCTTTGTACATACAAAAAACAAAAAATTAGGCTTTGTTAGTCAGTTATGTACAATTCAACTTGATCTAGTTGAAGGCAGTAACTATACATGAAGGTAAAAATATATTAAAAAAAGCCAAAAAAAAAGAAAGAAAAGAAATGCAGACTGCAAGGACTGATGAAGTCTCATTTATGACATTTATGGACTTGGCTTTAGATATGCTTAGCTGCATAGCAATTGCAATCACTTGGGCTGGCACCACCATTGTTGCTTTTCAAAATTTAAATACATTAAAAAAAACTATTAAAAGTATTGTACAAAGTTTTCTACCCACTAAAAACTAAAATAAGTACAAAGTCCATCCACAGTCATGAGGCTGATTTTAATCAATTTGGCAAATAGAAGAAATTTCTCCTTTTGTTTTTATCTGATTTTATAAATCACAATACTTTTAAGAGGCTGGCATAAGATCAATGCAACATCTGCTTCTAGTAAAACTTAACTATTTAAATGCTGAAACCAATATGAACAGTAACTTTACTTTAAGTGTAAACTGCTTAAAGGCCAATTTATTTTTAGTTTAACTTGAGTTAAATGAAGTTTAATTTGATTCATTTTCCAAACCAAAGCTAATTACAAATTGCTTTCTTTAGCAAGGAGCCCCAGCCTGAGTAGAAAGGCATGTGTCCTGCCAGTAACAAGTGGAAACCTTACTTTTGCAAAAGCGGTAGCGTAAAAACAAAACACAGCTAAGACTTTGACTCCACTATGCGTTAAGGATGCACTGTGTTAACAGATCAAAATAAACGCAACCCATGCATTAGGGAAGCTTAAAGCCTGCCATAGACACCTCGATCTATGGCAGACATTTAGCAGACTAATTACAGCGTGCTGACGTCACCACGCTGTGAGCAGTCTGCTAAATGTCGGACAGGAATCCCGAGTGTTCCACTAACACACAGGATTCCTGTGAGACTGAAGCCAATTAACTCGGAGGGGGAGGAGACTCCCCCTTCAAGTTAACACGCAGCAGCGCAGTCGGGCAGAAAAAGAACCGGCATGTCGGATCTGTGTGCGATCCGACCTGCCAGCTTTTTTTCTACAAAACTCAAGGTGGGCTCCCACATAGTTGCGGCAGACCAACCTTGATGTGCTCGGCAGGAGCGAGCATGCAGGTTGGTCTGCTACAACTATGGCCGGGAGTCTGCCCATCTATGGGGGGCTTTAGGTATCCGTCAGGGATGCGTTAAGTTTTTTTTTAACCATGAACGTATTGATCAACGCATTGAAAAAAGCATACCATTGCGTTTAAATGGACGTATTAATTACACACATCTGTGTTTGCGTCCAATAAGAGTTCTGATTTCATGTTATAGAATATCAACATAGAAAGCCAGGAAACTGTCAATAAATACAATTTTACAGACCATGGCCAAAAATAATGACTTTGTAGGAAAGACTAATGGTAGATAGTGATGAGCAACTAGGCAATATGCAAATTCGCGTAATTTCGCAAATATCCGCCATAATATTCGATTTTATATTCGTAATCTCGAATATCCGCACTTGTAGACATGAATTGTGATCTTAAAATCGCAATTGCTATCAAATATGCGCAATGCATGCAAGTCAATGGAGCTCGGATATTCGACTGGGAGAATATCCGTCATTTTCGTTTTAAAAAATCGCATCGCGATTATATAATCACGATCCATTGCAATGAATGGGATCGCGATCGCGTCGGGTATTCGATGATATATCCACGAATATTTGCGAAATGGTGGAATGGCGATATTCAAGCTAAATATTTGAAAAGCGAATATTCGAGCTCAACACTAATGGTAGATAGGCATGGAACGCATTTAGAAAAGGAGTAAGGAGACTAAATCAGCTTCACAAAGCTGCACAAAAAGGCTTGTTTGACCAACTTATTAAGGTATTTTTAGTGTCTGATCTTTGCTGGAGCTTGCCCTGATTTACTTTACATCCCTGCCAGATTTCCAATGTACATAGTTCCCGCTGTCATATCCCCACCCCCACAAGAACTTAGGACACCTTTGCTGGGTGGCCATTAGTGATGATCATGACATGATGACATTGTTCAGCCACACTTTTCTGTCGTAATGATTCGTAAGGGGCCGGACAGACATCACTGGAGGATGCTGCCGGCTTGTCTGGATCAGGTCATCAATCTTGAGTGTGACTCGGGGGTGACCACTTTTGGTCATGAAAATCAACCACATACCAGGGAGGTGTTACAGAACATTGTAAGGATTGATTAGGATTGGGAAATCTAGTTGGTTTGAATGATCTGAGAAACTCCAAGCCCAGACATTTATTGGTTTAGTTCTTTGGGCTCTAATTTTGTTACTGAGGGTCAGTGATGGCCGAACTGCCCGCAAGGCGGACAGTTCGGCTGCGAACAAGCATGTTCCCCCTCCTTCCTGCCAGCGAGCAGTACGGGTGTGTTCTCCTTCGCCGGGGAGAAGGAGCCCTCTATTCTTCCTCCGGTGGCATCAGGACCAGTGAGATCCCGCGGCAGGAAGAATCTTTTCACTGAGGACCGGGTAGAGACCCCGGTCTTTTTGTGAAAAGCTGGCTCGTCTGAGAAACCGGATGTGACGTCAGTGACGTCGATTACCACAACCAGGAACTATGCGTTTCAGGTGCCGGTTTTTCAGATTCAAATTCCCCGCCCAGAGGTGGGGAATTTGAATCTGCCCGCGAACGGGCGGACATCGGACTTTTTTTAAAGTCCAATCTGCCCGTTCGCGGACGGACATGGCCAAAGTTCGGCCATCACTACTGAGGGTTAATGAGCAATAGTAGCAATGCATAGAGATTACTAGAGTCCTCTTCATCTGTTGCAACCTACGAAATGTGATGATAACTATTTTAAAAATGAATAATTTTAGATTGTCAACAATACGTGGGTGCTCAGTTTTCTGTAGAATTTCTCATTTGTACTACTATTTTTAATAAGCTAATACTTCAAATAGGTAACAATTTCCTTTTTCAGGATACTGTCCAATGTTCCTTTTGTAAACACCTGTTAGGACAATCATGTTAATAAATCCACAAAGTGTAACATCTGCTTTTGGTGTTTGCAGCTTAAAAGAAGATTACAGATAGGAATTGTAATCATTTTGTAACTTCAGGTTTCCATTTTTATTAGGCACAGCAGTAAATAATTAAAGCCATGGAGGAGGACTTCAGGCCAGGATCTTGAAAGTAAAATAAAAATAAAAAACTGTTGTTTTATTTTAAAATCTCCCCCAGAAAAGATTAAAAGTTTTTTTTCAGTCAAAACAGATAAATGATGAAAAACTCACATGTTATGCCAACTCATTACATTGTTACAGCTTGTACTGGACTTATTGTATTACCCAGCTGCAAATGTTTTTTTTTACCCCTTTCTTAGTATACAAAATAGGATTAATTGTTGGTTCTACTAAAGTCTTGGTTTAATTGATTTGGCAGAAGGAGCATAATACAGTTCATTACTCCTCAGTTCAACAGCCAGTACAACCGTACACATTTGTTTGCCATGTACCAACTCCTGAATGCCAGCAAGGAACTGAAGAAGAAAATACGAGACACCAAAAATTAGCCCTATATCACTAGGTACAGAAAGAACCTAAAAAATTACTAGACTTAATTAAATGATCTGTTCACACACAAAATATAATAATTTAAATAAAGAATTAGTAAGCTTAAATTTGATCTAATCAAGTGGCTTTGATATTCCAACAGCAAAGCCCAATGGAAAAAAACTTTATAATGTCCAATAATGAGCTAATGTGCAGAACAAGAAACTCAAGTGCCATGATCTTTCAAGTCATTAATGAATAAAGGTAGCCATAAATGTGTCGATCTTTTTTCTATTTGAACGCTGATGCGATTTTTGCGCTTTGGAAGTCGAACAGCAATCGTTTGTCTGCCACACAGTGTGATTGATTCCTAACCAACTGATTTTGATCGGTGTGATCGATTTTGCTCCAAAGTACCATTACCTGAAAAAACTGTCACATAATCGAACAATCTACCAAAAAAAGGTCATGTTCGATCGCCTTTCAATCCATCTCTTTTTTGGTCAATCGCACCAGGTGGACAGGAAACGATTCCTGATCAATCAATTCTCAATAAGGACTTAAATAGAGTCTTTATATGGGGTAATCTTTACTAGTGATGAGTAGCATAGGCAATATCCAAATTTGCGACATTTCTCAAATTATTCTCCAAATATTCAAAGCAAATTTGAGATCTCTTGCCCACTAAATCGGCATTTGTGATGCGAATGTTGCATGTGCAATGTATTGGCTGACAGAAGTCATTAACCTCCCTGGCGGTACCCCGAGCGTAGCTCATGATAAGCTATCTTTACACTTGGGCATACTCACTAATAATTGATGAGACTCTGTAGTCTCTTAATATTGGCGGACTCACTGATCGCTTCTGGCACCACCTGGGGGTGTGCCATTCCCCTCCACGTTAAAGGGGGCCACGCTGGTTTCCCAGCCCACATCCTCCTCCTCTTTACACTTTCCCTGCGTCATCAATGATAGTGAGGAGGATGTGGGGAGTGTAAAGGGGAGGAGGGAGGATGGGCACACACAGCAGTACTACGAACTCTGCCTGTACTGCGTCGTTGTCAACAAGGAGGCCAAGGAGGTTAATGAAAAGAGATTTCAGGATGTCTCAAATCCGTTCTTCAGGTTGAATACAATTCTGTTTTTTTAAATACAATTGTGTTTTTTAAAATTCAAAGGTACAGTTATGAACAATAGGACAAAAAAACAATTTTCTCTTGACATACTTGGCTGTTGGATTGAAGAAGAATCATTTAGTTGTGATGTGAGTAGTTTGGTAAAAAGCACTGCCAGGGGTGAAATCAAAAAAAAGTTGTGTTGTACAACCACAACAGAGCTTAAGAGCTGAGTGCATTTCTGGCAGAGTACAGCAAGCACGATCCCTAAAGGGATAAACCTTGGAGAAGTGCAAGCACCCCAGACATGGACTAAATACATGTTTCTCTATTTTGTCTTGATATAGTAACTAAAATCTTTTTTATATTCTGGTTGGGTGTTTCTGTTTTGCTAGGTTTTGAGGTTTTGAAACAGACAATGTTTAATTTTCTAATGTTTTGTAAAACTTTGAGGGGCTTTGGTTTATCTGAATGTAATACAAATGGAGACTTATGTAGTGTTTCAATTAACCCCCTTACTGTAAAAATACATCTGATACTAATCAAATTTTTATTTTATAATTTTATACCCTGTCACATGCAGTAATGAGATATGTAATTCTACTAAAACATTCCTACACCTCTAGCCGCCCTGCATCAGCTCCACTCACGATAATACAGTTAATGTATCATTCAGTCAGTCTTTAGTACACAGCTCTATGCTATTGTACTAATGCATATGTTATATAGCAAATATATTCTTGAGGACCAAATGGACACTCTCCCAAATTTTGGGACTGGAGTTGACCAAATATATAATGGTGTATTATAGTAATCAAGTGTAGTGTTAAAATGTTTTAATGAGGGGGGGG
>CM070035.1:121659842-121673580 GCA_036250615.1 Ptychadena robeensis | reverse complement strand
ATGGGGGGGGGGCATATCGGCGTAACAGGGCGGGCCCCCATGAAGCCGGTCCTGTCTGTGCTGATAAAGGTATAGATAGACATGGATGACACCATTTAATTTGGTATTTTGAAAACACAGGTACAAGTCATGCTCGGCTATACCCTTTTTGATATTTGGGCTTTCAAGTAGTTTAGTTGGCCGACATACATATATCATATACCATCTCCAGTACCCAAATTACCCTTTTCTTCTGCTCAGGTATTTTGACAACATACTGCACATGCCTGAAATGTCATCCCTTTTCTGGCTGACAATTTTGTACACATCCTTTGAAGTGTCCTTTCTTTGAGCTTCAAAATACCTAATAAAGCTGGCATACACGTCACGATTTTTAGTGCAATCGTTTATCAAAATCGATCACGCGATCAGATTGAATAAAAATTGAAGCATGCCAAAAGTGTCCGAGCGATTTTTGTCAAAAATCGGACAGAAAAACGATCGTTCACGGATCCGTTCTGCTGGATAATATTAATAAAAAGCAAAGCAATCGAGTGCTGTTAGTTGTCTCATGCAATCGTTTTAAGTGATCCATCTATGATTCTTGTGGAAATTACCTTTGTTTGTATGCTGTTGGTCACTGGCCAGTTCTTCAGCTAACACCACTCCAAACCCATTAATGTGTGTGTGCAAGACATATTGAGACTTTCAGGATAGAATCGCCCAGAAATTGAATGCATGGTATGTTGCAGTTTGCGATCGTTTTCACAAATAAAAATCAATTCCGGAATCGGATGGGCGATCGGATTAAAAAACAATCGCTGGATAATTGGTGCGTGTATGCCCAGCTTAAGGCTTTAACCTTACTTCAACATGAGTGACCAATGGACCAATGGTTGGGTCCATTATCAACACAATGGTAACTAAACATATTCATTGAATTTCTAAGCATTACCTACACAATTTGAGTCAATGTCTTTGTAAAGTCTTATAGTAGTAGGAGAGACCTGTAAGGAGAAGGATGCTGATCTAGGAAAGCCAGTATTTGCTTTGCTACTGCACACACAACTGCACACTCTACTTTCTTTTAGTGATTGAGGCAGAATTTGAGTTAGAGATTGTGTACAGTGATGCAAATAACATTTTATGTCTGTTCTAACTTTTTATCACACAAAAGCAGGTAATACTAGCTCGCTTCTGTAGAATTGATAAAGTGTTGTATAATAAAACAGCTATACACACATCACAAATTCCGGTCATGCATTCAAGACTACACAAAGTAATAGTTTATAAACAAGTACCACTTTGAGGTTGTGATTATGCAATAATGCCATTGTGTGTTTACGTCTTATGAAACAAGAAAGACAAAACATAATGTGGTTTACCACCAAGTTCCACAGCAAAATGTCATTGTATAATATTACTTCATATTGTAGTTTGATTTAGGATGGGGTTTTAGCTGTCTCGTTTATGTTTGATGCCTAATATAATTTGACATTTCAGTGGGTCTCCTTTGTGCTTAGTATCTCCAGATGTAAAAATCTATTACATATTTTATATTATGCCTCCTCTTTGTGGAGTCAAACTGGGTACTTCCTCTACAGAAGCTTTGTATTTAGGAGTGTTTTCCTAGAAATGTCCTTGTAAAACCCTGTCATCTACATACCAGATACTATAATACAAAGCCTGCATATATAGACTTTAATATTAAAATATTGTAAGTCAACCTATAGACAGCATATAGGATTTTGTATACCTGCCAACTTTAAAGCTGTGCATACATGGTTGGATCGGGGATCAATTAAAAGGCAATCAATGCGCACCACAAGGTCACATCGATTCCTGTTCAATGGGGACCCTTTCTCCCAGCTTGCAGCCCGTGTTGTGCGAGATTCACTCACTCACAACGCAAGGCTGGAGCTGGAGAAAGGCAGCTTATCAGGACACAGCCTCACAGAGACATGCTCTTTCCTTCACACTAAAGCTAGGCTGTTCAACAGCAGCCGCAGCACGTCCAATACTTTGCATGGAGATTGAAAGGGGTTTTCCAACATGTTTGAACCCTGTTCAATCAAGTCTATTGATCCCGACTCGAAGGAAAGCACACATCGGTAGATTTGTAAACAGATTAGAGCACAATCAAGCTCTGTGGGCACGCATGACGCTCGTTTGTACTCTTTTTACAAATCTACCCGTGTATGCCTAGCTTTAGGGTCGCCATACACCTTTCCATTTCTCTGTCAGATTTCCTTTAGATCTCCTTTTGTTTTACCAAAACCATGTAATATGAGGGACTTATGTGGTGACTTATGTGATGTGGACCTGTGTTCAATTGCAGAGGACCCTATACTACAGTGTTGTTGGTAGATCTAAAGGATATCTGACAGAGAGATCTAAAGGTGTACGGCCAGCTAAAACTATAACGAAAAAAGGTTGAATTAAAAAAGCGTACTTATGTTTCCCCAACATGTATGCTGCATACTTTGTGCCCTTTCCCCTTGTATGCAATGCTCCTTCTATATAAAATTGCCTTTCTCTTTGCGGTCGCTGCTACATTCTTTGTACACACTCTTCTCTTGATAATGTGATAGCCCCCTCTTTTTGAACATTAAGCCCTTTTCCTCTAAACACATTTCCCCTCCTTCTATACTCTTTTTCGACCAGACATGGTCTTTCTAACCTAAACAAAAGATCCCCTTTTCTCTTGCACACACTGCCTCACTTTTCAGCTGCAACAATTTCACCTGCAAATTCCCCTAAAAGTAAGCAGTATACACTTGTGAAAATGAAAATGCTTTAGTTGGCACCCTTAACTGCATTTTATGTGTGGATTAAAAAGTTTAATCTGTTGAGTTCAACTGGAGTTGATCAATTCAACAAACACCTGCACACAGCGGTCTAAACAGCTCCATTTGATGTTTTGTTGCCCATGATGCCTATACATAACGATAAATGATTTTCTTAAATTAAATGCCTTTTGTATAAAGGAACCTGAATTCAAAGTGTGAGTTGAGTATTTTATTTAGATAGTGTACACCTGTTGTTGAATTAATTTTTTGGGGTAATTCTGTAAGTGTGACAGCATGCATCACTATTCAACAAGATGATTTGCTTTTCCCTGGTTGAAGTGTATGTAAAGCAAATAAGCAAAACAATATATAGTAGTTTAGCATTGCTTCGATGTGGTGGCTGTATTATTCCTTTTTTCAGGCTCGTTTCCCTTTTCTGGTATTGGATGGATACTACGCCTAACGTGTTTACTTCTACGGTGATAATGGTCACTTACCATACTCTATCTATGTATCTCTCACTTCATCTTCTTTCTATCTGATTGATGTACAGGATAGGCAGGATAGGCAGAGTGAACTGAAAGCTGTGAGCTGAATAGATTCAATGTGTTAAATGGGATAATAATGATAACAGCTGGGCATAAACGTCTCGATTTTTCAGATTTCCGAGAGATAGATCGATCTTTCACAAATCGATGCATGCATAAAGTGAGCGATCGATCGTAAATCAGACAAAAAATCGATCGTGCAGGGATCAGACATGTCAGAAAATTTCAGTTGATCGATTGTGAATCAAAGCATGATGATTGCTTCTATCAATCGGCCCATGAAGGCCATATCCCACTTCCATATTTTCCAATCGCATTTTTTTGTGTAGTCGAACTTTAGTTTCATCACTGATCGATCAGTGGTAAATTAGCGATTGATTGGCGATTAATTGGATCCCAAAAATTCTGACCTGCCCGTGGGTACCCAGTATTCCCCCCGTGGGTGCCCAGCATCGGATCCGCAGCTTCTGACAAAGAGAAGGCAGAAACTGCCAGGGACGCTGTGAGGCACATCGGCTGGGGCGTGGCAGGAAAGAGAAAGCTGATTGACAGGCTGAGTACTCCAGCCTGCTAGCCTTTGCTGCTACGCCTCCAGGTGTTCCCAATGCCGAGAGAGACTCTGGGGGGGCTGTAAAATGGCAGAATGGGGGGTGGGAATGAGTTTTAGTGTGTGTATGGGGGGATGGGGCTGTAAAATGGAAGAATAGGGGGTTGGAATTAATCTTAGGGGGTTTGTAAAATGGCAGAATGCAGGGAGGGAATTATTCTTAGGGGGGTTGTGTGCGTGAGGGGGGCGGTTGTAAAATGGCAGAATGGGGGTGGGGATAATATTACCTCTTACGTATGGGAACTGGTACTGAGCATATGGCCTGCAGTAACGCTTCCTTTCATATAATATTTTGTACACTAATGGAGTCCACATTTTACACTTTTCTAGTAATCTGGCCCCCCCAACAATCTCAGGGCCTGTGAACTGGCCCCTTGTTTATAAAGTTTGAGAACCCCTGGTTTAAAAAATCAATCTCAGGGACATCGAGACGTCTATGGCCAGCTAAATCCAGTAAAACCTGCTCTCACCCACCTCTGTATATATGGCCCTAGGTCTTAGTTTGTCCACGCCTGGTCTATATATCCATGTCTTTGTTCATTGCTATTTTCATATCCCAGCTTTGGAACTCGAAAACAGTTAATTGCTAAGGTCCACACTATTTTGTGATGCCTTGCTGAGGTGGTGTGGTTTAACATAACTTTTATTTAGCATGTTGAAAAAAAGAATAAGCAATTTTGTAAAAAAAAAAAAAAAAATTTTTAACTTTGGCTAGCTGAACAGTGCTGTGGGATTTATGTTTTTATTTATGTATCAGTCCCAGCTGCTGCCATTTTTACTTTGCCTTATATACTGGATATATTGTGTCTGGGAAAACTGGGTGTCACAGTGTACATATGGTAAATAACATCTGATATAAGCGATAATGAGTGACTGTTGAGAGATAAAGGTACCCCGTGTGGAACTGAGTAAGAGATTCCATCCAGCAGTGACTGGAGCACATTTGTCTGGCTAGGAGAGCAGAAAGTGGAATCTTCAGTGTATTTTGCTGGTATAGCATATCATGTGTTATTCTGACTCTCCATTGTAAAGAATTGCCAAAAAAACACACCTTGGTTACACACACTGAATCAAACATTAGAAAAGTAGGAACACAAGTGAATTGGTTGCATAAAATAGCACCTGTCAAGGTAGGGGATATATTATGTAACATGAGCACAGTCAGTCTGTCAAGGTTTACATTCACCTGGGTTATGGTATAGCTAGAAGTAGTGATGAGCGACTAGGCAATATTCGAATTTGCATAATTTGTGAATACCCGCAATGATATTCGACTTGATATTCATAATCTCGAATATCCGCATTTGTGGACATGGATCGCGATCTAAAAATCGCAATGCCATCAAATATGCGCAATGCATGCAAGTCAATATAGCTCGGATATAGACTGGGAGAATATTCGACATTTCAGTTATAAAAAACGTGATTCATTGCAATGAATGGGATCACAAAAACTCGCAAAAAAACGAGATAAATAGCATATATCCGACACTCGAATAGTCAAGCTCAACTCAATTTAAATTGAGTTGTGTATTGCCACTTAATCAGCAAAAATAAGATTGAGGAATATACCCAGCACTGAAGCTGAAAACACTACTTGGAGTTGTATGAAATGGCTTCAACACAACTATCAAGTTAAAAAACATCACATTTCTTTGCCTTCAAGCCTTGTAGCACCTAAATACAAGAAAGTAACTTGTTATATGTAGTGCAGTGTGAGGAGGTCTATTAGGGTGTTTTATTTTGTAAGGCAATAATGATCATATAAAATTTTTTGCAGACTTTGTATACCAAGTTTCAAGAAGATTGGATAATATTTAGAGGTTGCACACTTTGATCAGTTTTGAAAAAATAGGCAAAACATTTGATTTTTCAATGTACTATTATTGGAAAAACTAGAAATCACAAACTTAAAATAATATTTAAACTAGACACTAAAATTAATAGGTAGTATGATAGGGTTATATTAATCAACTTTGAATGATGCAATCCCTTTTTTTGCTGTGATGTTCAACTACCCTCAACAAGAATTGTTTTTGTTGTTCGTCCCTGATCAACTCGTTAAAAATTTTATCAGAGCAAATCTTTATTCTGTGGTATCATTGACCGCCTTATAAGAGTTTGCGTGGCTTTATAGAGAATCACTGCAGTATTCTGCCAGGTTGTGGATCCCAAGCAATTCAAAGAACATCTTTAGGTGCCCATAGATGTTTGTTTTGAAATCCCTTTGTGTGTCAGCAGTTACTTTGGATGGGGACTACCTCCCTGGGGAAGCACATCGGGCAGAACGTGTCAGAGGATGGAGAATCAACAATAATGCCTATAACATTTAATCTCGATGTACTGTGAATTTTTATGCTTGACTATATATTGTCAATATTGAGCTTTTTCATAGTGTTATGTCACACTGGTTCACTCAGTGATGATCATACAATAATACATTTTTACCAGTTGGTCCAGTCATTTCATAAAGACCTTTTAAGGAAGAAATGGTGTATGTGCCTGCCGTTTTGTAGCATCTGAGTGGCTATAACATGGACTAAAGTGTAATAACTAGATGAAGTGGGTCAGAGCATTTTTAAAAATGACTAGTCTTGTAGGTTGTTACTGGTATACAGTGGGTCACAGGTACAGAAGGCTCATTTATGTATGATCACAGTGGAGTTTTTCTGCACTGATTCCACAGAAGAGCTAATATACCACAAACTGCTCACACCCACTGTATGTTGAGAGATGGTTGAACAGATATTGTATAGCAGCTTAATGTGTATAGGGCCACATAACCCATACCAGTCTGAATACCCAGCCCACTCAAAGACTAAACAATGAGCATTGTGTGTCAGAATTAGACTACTCCATGAATGACCAGGTGTGTGTGCATTGTGTACCCTGGGATTACAGCAGGATGCCCTCTATTAAGAAAAGCAAACCAGTAAAGGGAGTCATTTTTGTGGATGTAACTTTAGCACATGCCAAAAGATTGTTGCAGACCATTCTCAGGAACAGTTTGAGGTATATAAAGTTTAAAGCAAGTTGTTCAAAGCTCACACTTTGTGTCTGATGTGGATGATACTGGCAGCACTTGTGACAATACAAAATACAAGAATAAAAATTGGACAATAAACAAGGGTAATGTACAATAATGCAATGCAGAAGGATTGCGGTAGTTGTGCACATCACACATGACTTTGAAATTTATTGCTTTAAACCAGACACATCTTCCTGGGTGCAAATACAGTTTAAAAACAACAAAACTCTGTGGTCAGCTAAATTCACTGAGAGCAACAATACATAGGGAAGACTAAAATCAAGTTAAATTATAGGCTAATACTACATGCTAATGTCAACTTTATCAGAACCAGGGAGACATTCTGAGAACTAAAACATGTATGGTTACAAATTATTATGGCAGTGTATACAGAAGAGTCCTTGGTCTTTACACATTTATTTATTTACTAAAATAGGTAAATCTCGTTCTCTCAGCTTAGTAGACTGGGCCAAATGTAACTTCTAGCCTGAGACTAATGACTAACTAACTTAGGCAACATATGCCTAAGAAAAGAGAACTAATGCAAATACCACATCTATATACATCTGAACATCTATCTGTACAGTACCGCTCTGACTTGTAAAGAGATTAAATTAGGTATTTTGCAGGCTAATCTGTGACAAGAAACATGATGAAAGAAGTAAACCAGTCTGCCTATGGCCTTCAGCAGACTTTAGGTGCAGGTGTATTTCAGAATAGTGGGGTTATTCTCCTGGCTGTGTGGTAGAATAAGCTGATTTTAGTTTTAAATCAAATCCCTAAGTCAAAATCTCTGCATTTTACTTGCTCCAAATGTGGAGATTACAATGAGTAGCAGACATGGCCCATTGCTTAAAATATGCCTGTCTCAGCAAGGTCTTCATATCTCATAAATATCATTAACAATATGAGGCACAGACTAGGCCTTACTGTTACTACAGTACTAAATCAGCATGACGATCAGGCAAATAGCATTTTTCGAAAATGAAGTAAGAATGATAGTCTCAATACAAATACTATTTTTCTTCAAGGCAAAGTGTAGGTTCTACTAAAAAGAACGTTGCTACTATCTGCTACAAGGACATCCATTCCAATGAAAATGTCCTTGGAGGATATGTAGTTCTGAAGAAAGCAAAGCTTTTAAAACAATTTCAGATCTTTGGTTACTGTCCTTTCACAAATCCCTGCACATGATTTTAAAATGGGCATGCTACATTTTAATATAATTTACACATTTAAGACAGATGTGAAGAGAAAACAAAGATCCTACCCAGGACTGCCTATGTTTATTATTAGGTGAACAAAGCATTACATTTAAATTAAAAAAATGTCACTTAAACACTACCTCCCATTTAGAATAGGATGTTAAAACCTCTCTCTTTTGTTTACAAAGCTACATCAACACCATTCTATAATGATTCAATGAGGCTGGTTTAGATATTCTTCACTCAATCAGTTATGTGAGTAATGACCACACCTGCATTTGTGATGTATCTGTTTGTTTGTGTTTTTTTTTTTTTACCATGAACCAATTAATCAATGCATGAAACATTGCATACCATTGCATTTCAAAAGCAAATTTTCTATGGGTGTTTTAATGCACCCATACTTGTGTTGGCTTACGTTGCTTTAATGATAACACAAGCTGACTAATCACACCAATGTATGGATGCGTCAACATCTCTCTTTTAACGCATAGTGGAGCCTAGGCCTTAAGCACAAAAACTGTATACCAAGAACTTAATGGAATGGATTTCCATGGCAAAGTAGTCACAAGTGCAATGCCAAGCTTTCTATGGGGTGTAAAGCACACCAGCACAGGACTTACTTCTCTGTTGAGTAGTCTGATGTACAAGTTTAAGCTTACTAGACACCAGGGTAATGCTTTCTGGCTGACACTGGCTTGCGCTGTGCAAACATGAATGGGCAAAAATTCTATCGAACACCCTCAAAAATATTTTGAAAATGGCCTTCCAGAATAGTGAAAGCTGATATGACTGCACTGGGAAGATCAAATTCATCCCTTCCTATGAGTTTAGAATAGGATGCCCTTTATGTATAATGGCCATGTGTACCATATTATTTGTTCATATCATGTATGAAATATATAAGTTGACCTCTCTAAGTTTGCTTTGTCTAAAATATTACATTATAGCAGGCACCTTCTTTTATCCTGTGTGGTCCTTTATTATACTTTTTCTGGAAAAATTGGAAATGCCAATACAAAAACAAAATTACCAAATAAACATAACAATGGGTAGCAAGTAGATGAAAGTAATTCAACAAAGTAATTTTATAATAAAATAAAAAGCTGTTATCCGCGTTTTATCCCAAATTTTTAAAACCTCTCGAATTATAAAAAAAGTTTGACAAAAGCTTATTTTTAAAACCATGAGCTTATTTTCCCACAGAAAGTCTATAAATAAAATACTTGGAATCAGTAGACACTTAGATATATGGATAAAACAGATCTAGGCTTGTAGGTATGTAATGGAATGAAACACTATTTCCTGGAATGAATCTGCATTTTAGATATTATCTATTAGTTTGTTGTTAAGCAAGTGCTGAAAGAGCAACCTTCAATGTTCCATTTATAAATTCTGATTTCAACACGAGGGACTTTGATTCAGAACAAGATTTACAATCCCATTACAAAATAGTTAAAGAACTTCACTGGCTATTATTAAGCTGAGCAAAAATTAGCATCTATAAATGGATATGTCTGAGGAAGTTCCCATATCCAGTATGTAAATTGAAATAGAGGGCACTCATAAAGTCAGAATGGTAACATGGAATGTCACAGTCAAAGTCTAACATGGTTTAGGAACACTTGTAGTAGTTGAGATGGTAATGCTCATGTATGGAATTAAGTGCAACACTATATGTGTGTTAGGGCTATATTTCGATTCATAGTTTAATTGTTGGGGAAGGCAATGTCCTAACCCCTTTGAATCATTACAGTAGAGTCACTAATTGCTAACCTCCCTAGCAGTTTGATTATTATTATATTGTTGGTCATCAATGTCACTGGGGGTGCAAGACCGTGAAATGCCTATGCAGGTCAGGCACTAAAGCTGAATGCAGCAGGCAGCCCCATGTCATTACTCACGTCAAGGACAAGTAACCAGAAAGAAGGAGTCAAACGTATATTTTTGGAAGACCCCACCAGCCCACCTGGAAAAGTAAAGAAATCCAAAGTGTGACCACTTTCTGGGTGACCACTTTTTTACTGACCATATTTGGAGGATGTTACACTGTAATTTCTTATGTCACGCAATATGACCCACATTTAAACATGAGAAAGGATACATTATCAGACAAGATCATGTACTTATTGATAGATATTTTATAGTCTTAAGATCAAAAACTGTAAGTAAAAATCTTGTATTTAGTTATATCAAAAGATAAACAATAACAAGACTTTTCTACATTAACACACTAAGTATCCAAATGGATGCTAGTTCCTATAACCTCTTAAATTTTTACAGCCAATGAAGTGAATACATTTTCTATTCAGAAATAATAATGTTCTTTCAGTTTGAATGTTTTTATTGCATTTTTATTTGCTTGGCTATTTCTGATTGTTCTTACAAAAGGCAATGCAAAATGGAGTTTAAAAAAGGCAGCAACAATAAAGCTTTACATGCTATGTTTTCGAACTTGCATTATTGAAACAACAGGGGCTAGGAATGTTGTAGAAATGTGCTTAAAAATCATACATTTGTATGTTCCATTTGTACAATTGGAGGGGGGGGGGGAGAGAGAGAGAGAGAGACTAATGGGATGCTTATACAATGAATGTTATTCCCAGACATATACGAAGCTACAGTATAGGCACCAAAGATGATTGCTTGACCAACAATTGAGATCATTTGGAAACCATGTATGTCCTGGTAATTTCTGTTTATTTTTCATTTATAGCATGGCCCCTACTGAACATCATATAATTACATGCAATATAAAGTGTGCACCTCTGCAAACTGCACTGAAGGACAATATGAAGTCTATGGTTAATGGTCCATGTTGTGTTATTGTAGATCCTGGCAGGCAGAGCTGGCAGTAGATCCTGATCTTCTCTTCCCATCCAGAATACACAAAAACTTGCTGTCCAGTGTTGTTCTAATCATGATAACATAACAGGGCCAATGTACAACTGTTCTGATGTTAAAATAAACAAGTCACTGTCCTGTACTAAGCTTTCTAAATCAAAATTATAACCTGAGTTGAGAAAAAAATCTGTTCCCTTCCTCCAGCAGATTATCATTTTAATGATTTAATTTTTTTTACCCAGAAAACGATGTACAGAAGTATAACTTACCTTAAGTCAGTGGTGGGCAACGGAGTAGATATGGAGGGCCACAAGTGCGGCCCTCGTCATCACTAAAGGGCCGCACATAACATTTTTAATCTGCCCTTTTTGTTTTCCTTGAATTTTGTAATGTATATCTTATTTGTACTGAAAAAAATTTCAATAAAAATTTGAAAAATAAAAATCTCTACTAACTTGTATAAGCATTTTTTAATGAAAAAAATTACAGCAGCTATAACTGGAAGACATTATTTTTCATTTTTTAATAACAAATTTGTGCCAACTCCAACCATTAGGGAACACTGTAGTATGGTAATGCACATTTTGTTTCACATATATCATCAAAGGTTATGTGCCTTATAGATATATTTAAAGCCATTGATTATATTGATGGGGCACATAACCTTCGATCCGGCAGACCGTTGAGTTCCTATGCCGTACGCCACAAGTGGAGGAATGAGTTGGGCACCTGGTCCTTAAGTCCTGAAATCTTCTTAGTGTGAAGACCAACCTTGCCAGACTCTGACTGGTCTTGTTGTCTTTTCTTTTGACATGATCATGTACAATGCAGGGCCATTTTAAACAGGGAACATTATACTAATTTAATTTAGGAAAAATAAACTAGTCAAAACATCATTACATCTTCCTGTCTATAAAGTATGAAATTATTTTTGCAAAAGAATATTGCCAAATAGGGCCATTTAAAAAATAGCTCTTTATTCTCTAATGATTTAGGTTTGGCCAATCAGGGCCGTGGCTAAATATGGTTTAGAATATTGTTTTTGTTTTTTTCTTTATGAATTACCGGTATAAGATTGTATTTTGAATAATGTGTTTTTACTAATACTTTTTCAATATTTGATTTTTAATTCACAATCTATAGTACAAATACATGCATCTAGGTTCAAATCATGCATGACCAAAGTAATGTCCTGTTCTACTATTTGCCAGTAGAGCAATGGCAGCATTGCCATACATAGCTAAATGATGACATCATTATGGGCCAATATATAGTCACATGACCATAACACCAACTAAATGACTTGTTATTTACTAGTACACTTGTCAAAGTTGGTAATAGTCTCCTGCCACAAAAAAACCCTAAACAAGAAAATTAGATAAACTAATTGTTCACTTAGTGAATATGGTAAAAGTTAAGTTTACTTCTTGAAGTCAATCCCTTTTTCCCCACAAACAGTTTGTTGGGTATTAAAAGTGAATACAGGTTCACCTTCATTTTTAGCATTCACTTTAAAAAGATACAAAGTGCTAAGTGACTAGCCTCTATACCGGGGTGCCCAACAAGTCAGCAACAAGAGTCGATCAGTGGTATTTTTTTTATTTAAACTGTATATTTATTAAAGAAAATTTACTATAAATGCAAAAAATAGAACAAAGATCCAGAAAAGATATAGGCGAGAATCAAAGCAACAATGATATAAATGTGAGCAGCAGCAAGATAAAACATCATTGCAACAAGAAAACAAGTGGTAATTAGTGTTGGCTGCCAGTCAAAAAAAAAACAATAAAGGTAGATCAAACATAGCTATGGGTAGGCCAATAATCCAATCAGTAAGCAAACTTATTGTTATGTCTCTGCCCGCAGATCCTGGGTTTGCACGGGGGTGCCAGGAGCAGGAAATCTATGCCACCCAAGGGTCTTCTCCCAGAGCCCCCCTAGCGGGAGATAGGCAGGGATCCCTTGAGGGGACCCTGTGGACTTTTCCCGCACTCGGGTGGCAAGGTCCTGCTTCCCTGGTAAACCCCCCCAGGAAGGTGCGGACGGAAGTCTCTGGTAGTGTCCCTTTAAGGGGGAAGACGGTAGTGTGGTCAAGGTACGTAGCGAGGGTCGAGGCAGGCAGAATTCGAGGGTAAACCGTGAAACAGGCAGAGGTCGAGGCAGGCGGCAGACGAGACGAAGTCTTGGCACAAGCGAGGGTCGAGGCAGGCGGCAAGCAGTAAGAAGAATCGTGGACAAGCGAAAGTCGGAGAGCCAGAAGTCAAGAGTCAGGGACGGAGCAGGGTCAAATACCGGGAGATCAAAATCAGGTTGAGCAAGCTCTAACATTCACGGTCACCAGAAAGCTGTAACAATCCAGCACAGGCTTGAAGGACTGGCAGGCTTTTATAGGAAGTGCCTTCCCAGTCCCTCCCAGGAGGGAGGGACCGTCACCTGGGGCACTCCCACTGCCAGTCCACTAGAATTCCGGCATCGTCCCGTGGCTGCCGCCCTGATGACACGGAAGAGGCCCTTGAAGATACCCTGGTGGCCCCAGACGTGTCCCCGACACCCGAGTCCCCCGGAGAGGCGAGCTGTGTAGGTAAGGAGGTACTCGGCACTGGCGGAGGGGGCGACTGAGCCCGACGGGAAAGGGCAGGATCCTGACATAGCGCCCCCCTCAATGCCGGACTCCGGATGGCACCAGAACCCGGCCTATCAGGGAACCTAGAATGGTACCCGGTGACGAGCTCGGGAGC
>CM070035.1:121641873-121659817 GCA_036250615.1 Ptychadena robeensis | reverse complement strand
ATCACGATTAGATAAGAACCGCCTACCCCGCTCCCCCTGCTCGCAGACCTCACCAACGCCTCCACACCGCCCTTTTTTTTCCAAATTGGATCTCAGGGGGGCCTACAACCTACGTCCGTGTACGGCCGGGTGACGAATGGAAAACCGCTTTCAGGACCAAGCCGTCATTTTGAGTATTTAGTAATGCCTTTTGGACTATGTAATGCCCCAGCGACCTTCCAGGCTTTCATTAATGACATCTTCCGCGACTTGGACCGCTTCGTCATTGTGTACCTTGACGACTACTCGTGTACTCCGAGACCCTCGAGCAACACAGGTACATATGCGTAAGTGCTAGAACGGTTGAGCTCCATGCCCTTTACGCCAAGGCGGAAAAGTGCCAGTTCGAGCGACCACCATTCATTTCTGGGCCTAGTGATTTCCACCCAGGGCATCAACTAGGACCCCCAGAAGTCTCGCCATTTCGGAGTGGCCCATACCCTTTGATAGGAAGGCAGTCCAGAGGTTCTTGGGGTTTGCCAACTTCTATAGAGGTTCATAAACGGTTATCCAAGATTGTCCTCCCGCTACCCGGGCCACCAGTACCAAGGCCCGGTTCGCCTGGACTCCCGACGCTCAGTACGCCTTCGAGTACCTAAAGAAACCGTTTCACCACGGCTCCCATCCTAAGACACCCGACCCTACTCTTCCTACATCATGGAGGTTGATGCCTCCGAGAACGCCATTGGAGCCGTGTTGTCTCAACGCTCTGGAGAGAAGGACTCGCGCAACCCCGTATTTTTACTCCCGGAAACTAACACCACCCGCAGAATGCAACTACAGCGTGGGGGAGCGGAGCTCCTCGCCATGAAGGCCGCCTTGAGTATATGGAATACCTCCTGGAAGGGCGCAGCACCAACTCTATTATCCCTCACGGACCACAAGAATCTCCAATACCTGCGTCAGGCCAAGAACTTATCCCCGTCAAGCCCGTGGCCTTTTTTTGAAAGGTTTGATTTTCACCTGACATACACCCCTGGCAGCAAAAACAAAGGCAGACGCCCTATCTCGCATGTTCCCCCGTACCCCAGCGATCTCAGAACCCGAACCTATCCTGCCGGAAAGGCATTTCCTCCTCCGGGTCCCGAACATTTGAAAGGATAAGAGCTGAGGGACCACTGAGGCGCCACCTACTCCCAACTACGGGAACACGACGGGTTGTTCTGGAGGAACACGCCAGTCTACGTGCCCCAGACTGTCCGTGCAAGAGGTGCTCAGCCTGTGTCACACTGCCCACTCGCCGGCCATTTTGGTATACAGAGGACCCTGACCTCCTTCAACGCCAATCTGGTGGCCATCGCTGAAGGAGACTGCTTGAACTACGTGGGGTATGCCTGTCTGCACCGCTCCAAGAAGCCCCAGGTCCCGTCCTTTCGGTCTTCTCCTTCCTTACCGGTCCACAGAGCGTCCGTGGTCCCACCTGCAATGGACTTCGTGACGGACCTCCCCCTGTCTAACTCCGCTACCGTGGACCTCACTGTCATGACAGGTTCACCAAAATGGCACAACTTCGTGGCAACTCCCCGCTCTCCCTTCGGCCGCCGAGACCCAGCCCGAGTGTTCTTACAGGAAGTCGTTCGGCTACATGGGCTCCCGTGGGACATCGTCACGGACCGGGGTTCCCCAGTTCACCTCTCGCTTCTGGAAGGAGGCCGCCGCTTGGTTTCTCTTGCTCCCTCACTCGGCTATCATACCCCAAGCAAACGGTCAGTGTGAACGCATGAACCAAGTATTGGAACAATACCTCCGATGTTTCTCCTCAGATGCCCAGACAATTGGGCCACCCTCCTCCCGGCGGCTGAAGTTCGCGTACAACAACTCCAAGCACAGCGCGACCTCCTACTCCCCGTTTTTCTGAACTCCGTTTCCACCCTTGTTCCTGCAGCTTACTTCCCGGACTTTCGGTTCCCGTGGTTGCCGACCGTTTGGCTGCATTACACCGCGCTGGGTTGATTCCCGCGAGAGACTTCTCCAGGCGCAAGAGAACTATGAAGAGTATAGCTGACCGCAGCCGCGCTCCGTCTCCTGTCCTCAGCCCAGGTGACAAGGTATGGCTTTCCTCCATCCTCTATTCGCTCCGCTGTCCGTCCCGCAGGTGGTCCGCGGTTCCGGGCCACCTATGTGTTGATCGGCTGGTCAACCCTGTGGCGTTGCGGCTACCGCCTTCCCCCCCTCGCTCCGTGTTCACCAGGTTTTTCATGTTCCTTCTTAAAGCCGGTGACCGTGGACCCCTTCCGGTCGCTCGCCTCCTCCTCCACCTGTCTCCTCGAGGGGTTGAGGAGTACAGGTGGGAATCCATCCTGGATCCGTTTGCGGGGTCGTGGTCTGCAGTATCTGGTCCGCTGGAAGGGGTTTGGGCTGGAGGAGGGCCTCATGGGTTCCTGTCGGGGGGTGCATGCGACGTGTCCCCGACACCCGAGTCCCCCGGAGAGGCGAGCTGTGTAGGTAAGGAGGTACTCTGCACTGGCGGAGGGGGCGACTGAGCCCGACGGGAAAGGGCAGGATCCTGACACTTATATAGAGCGTGCACATAGAGGACTTGGCCGCCCACGACCAGATAACCTGCCAGGTTTTGTAGGGAATTTCCATCCCCAGTACTCTATTCCACTTCAGCATGTAGTTATGGTGAAATTACGAATCAGGATGGAAGGAAACCAGAATCCTATAAATGTCGGATAGGAGCCCCTTTTGTGGAAAAAACCCCAAACACACCATTCAAACAGGGTCAAGAGACTTTTTTAAATCTTTATTAACACAAAAGTAATGGGCAAACATTTACACGTCTCAATGAAGAAACAGATTAGAGCAACATCGGGTGCCGTGAGGGCGCACAGCACCCGATGTTGCTCTAATCTGTTTCTTCATCGAGCCGTGTAAATTATTTCAGCCATCCACAGTTCCTTCATGCAGGATCTGTTAAGGAACTTGACCAAACCTTGGTCGAAATCCATTACTTTGTCTGTGTTTAGCTAGCTTCAGGGGGTGGGGCCAGCACCTCTCTGTGCGAGGGGAGGGGGGAGTGCAGGCCTCTGTCTCTGCTTCTGGCTTTTGTTGGTCACTGGCTGGGGTAAACAATATAAATTTTAAAGACAGATAGTGTGACCTAGGTAATTTGAGCTGCAATTTGACTGGAAGAGTTTCCTGGAAAAGTCCATTTGTGTCTGTTCTAGGCCCTGCTTATGCCCTGTTTATGCTTCTGTACAGATCAGGAGTTCACACAGCCACTTGTTATAAAATATTAGGCAATATCAGCAATTATCTTTGGATCCATAATGTTAATAAATAGCAGTGCCAACTGGAGCAGAGTCATAAAGAGTTCTAAAAAATGTAAACAAAGCTGGAGCTGGTTGCAGTTTTTGCAGAGAGGAGGAGGTGGCATACTACTAAAATGATTCAATACTCAGCAATCAGTCTCTCTGCTTTTTCATTAAGCCTCAAATTTAACAGCTTTTTGACAGCAAATTTGGCAGCTGTGAGTGTATATGAGGCTACATCCAAAATGGTGACAACTTGCTGAAGTTGAAGCCTAATTCAATATCATAATATTATAAACAATCATAGCGGGATTAAGTGGATATAAAATGGCTGATATATAGCCTCATGAAAAGGCTCTTTTTTTTACTCCAGGTGCACAAAATTAAATTGGAGATTTGGGATACATAGCAATGTATTATAAATTTTGTTTGATGATGATGAAGCTGATAATGAAGGCTTGTAGTTAATTCTACATCATCAGGTAGCAACCCTGTAGCCACATACAGCAGGGTGGTTTTAAAACTAAAGCTACTTTAAAACTAAAGATACTGAAAATCAAAATACCTATTATGACATTTAAGGGAAAATGGCTGCATTTCTGGAAAAAAAGCAAAAATGCCAACCTCTGTTAATAATTTTCCGATATAACTTGATATAGCTACTGTGAAGAAAGAATTACTTACTACCAAAATAGACGTTCCTCTCACCCCTCCCCAATACCCACCATTTAGGTTTTAGAGTCCTGGTCCAGAAGAAGGTGGAGGCTTGATGAGTTCCACCACCTTTTCCCTGAGAAAAAAAGCCCTGCATATAAGCCTGTAAGGTAAAAAGGACTGTACGACTTCTTGGCTTAACTTTGACAAATTTGCTAATATTGTAATTGTATTCCATACATGTTACATTTTGCTTTTCTCATTTGTAGATGGTTAGTTCTGTGTCTTATAAAATGTTATCTACAAACAGAGAATTAAGAACTGTCATACCTCCCTAACCTAATAGAAAAGCCAAGGCCCTGGTGGCTATACCAACCTCTTTTATTTAAAAAATTCCCTTCATCTCTCCTTCCCCATTGCTAGAACCTTTCAATGCCCTGTCCACAGATACCAGACTTCTAATCAACACAATCTTAACTGGCACATACTACCCTTATACCTAAGGACAGTAAGCATTCCTTACTATGCTCTTCCTACAGGCCAATCTCACTAATCAATGAAGATTTTAATATCTTTGCAAAATACAAGCCAACCGACTCTTCTCTTGCCCTCCATCATAAATCCTGAACAAAAAAAACCCCCATCTCTCGTCGCAGAAAAGACTTAAACTGCCTTAACTGACATTTTCTTTTTTGCTTTTCTTGAACAAATTGGACTTTCCCAATCATTTGATACCAATTCATTATGACTCCCTAACCGCAGAACTTCGAGTAGATCGCTGATTATCAGTCACCACTAGTACGCATTGCTAATGGAAATGAAACAGATGACCTCTATCTCCATATCTATAAATCTTAGCGATGGAACACTTGGCCTCAGCATCCAGGACTTACAAATAGGACCCCAACATAATAAAATTATATATCTTATTATTATTTTAGATCTCTAATCCTAGAGCTGTTTTCCAATCCCTGCTGAAATAATTTTTACTTTTAAAGTCTGAGGCCCTTAAAATTTGCCCTCCCAATGCCACTGTGGCTTCAGTGAAAACCTCCTTTCCATACAAATGGCAACCCACAGCTCTAAAATATCTCAAAGTCCCCTTACCCAGAATTTTTTAAACTTATATACATTAAACAACCTCTTGCTGCTTAACTCTAATAAGGTCACAAAGGAACAACATAAGATCCATGAATCTTGGTTTGGGAGGGCTGCAATCTGTAAGATGGATATTCTGCACAAATTGTTGTTCCTTTTCCAGACTTCCCCAATTTCTCTACCTAAAGCCTACTTCCTCTCCCTTTGATCGATGACGGTCTGATATATATCAGGCCAAATATACCCCCTTGTATGACATCTTACCTAAACTGATGGTCTCCCATATCTGCAAGGTCATCACCACACTACTGTACATACCGATCTCTTTGACATAGCCCACTCTTCCATGAAAAAACTCTAGGTCCAACTGGAGACCCACGTCCCCTTAATCCTCCTTTTAAATCCCTCCCATCAACCACCAATATCGTCCATACTCTTCTCCCTGGTGGAGCTGTGTTCTTCCACACAGTGGTAAGTGAATCACCCTATGGGGATCTGTTGGACCAGGTGTTAAGCAGGGAAAACACGTATAGATATGGACCAGATTGATGGCTGCTTCGAGCTCAGTGCGCACTCACGGCCATCTATCTAGCCCATATCTAATATGGTCATCCCTGTTTTCAAGCGGGAAACAGGGATATTGGACATGACCGTAAACTGTGGTTGATGTCCATTGCTTTGCATGGCATCGTCGGAGCTAGACCCCTAGCTCTTCCGATATTGGGCAGCAGCGTGATGACATAATTGCACTGCTTCTGGGAACCTCGAACAGTTCCTATATCGAAGTCTTCTATGCCATCAGTTAATCTGTACTTTAAAACTGGGCATACATGCTTCCATTTTTGTATGACTTCTGCTGTGTATATGGACTACTGCTCTGTTTAACCCTTTGGCAGCTGAGCATGACCCTCGCTTTGTACCTGGACTAATCTTCTGATTCTGATTAACCCTTTGGCTACCAAATTTGTTGGATTGATCTACTGTGCATAACCTCCAGGTAGTCTCTGCTATCAGGTAGGATACTTTGTGTGCATTTGTTGCCAACAAATGTCAGGTAGGTGTATTGTATCTCAAATTAAATCGTGGGCTTGGCTAAAGGTGAAAACCACAGCATGGAGTGAGACTTGTGATCCTTCTGGGACCTTTACTTCCCATTGCTGAAATTCTTTGGCCCCATGACCCCAAATAGTTGAAACCCAGTGTTCCCATCTGCCTCTGCTATTCTCACTTTTCTTTGTAGGCGTTTCTCACTTTGCTTTGTAGGCATTTCCCACTTTTCATTGTAAGCGTTCCTCCACCCCCTCCCCACTCCTTCAAGAATCAAACAATTATCAGCACTGCTACTACTGCTACTCATAATGTTTACATTGTATCTATCCTTAAGTCTCCCCTCAGTGCTAGAGATGCCAAAGTGCAAAAGGTTCCAAAAGGTTCCATGTTAATTATATGGTGGACCTGTCCTACGCTGTCACTATTTTGGGAACGAGTCATCACTCGTTCCCAAACACCACTATCAAGGCAACAGTACCTAAAATATCAGAATTTGCTGTCAAAACATTATTTACTATATTTTTAGTGTAGTTATTTGGTTCTCTGGTTCTGTAAATCTACTACTCCACCTCCAGGCCCTGACTGGCAGAGGGAACTCTCACAAATGCAACTTATGGAATATATATAGAAATATACTTATCCTGGCTGCTCTATCTTCACACATCTTACCTCACTATTGTCTATTTATACAGTGTGAGCACAATAGCCTTGAGTGATTCCAAGATCAATATACAAAAGCCACATTATAAATCATGCCACGAGATGAGCACTCACAATGTGGGTACACGCCCATTCAAAATAAATGGGATGCATACAAAAGACGCACCAAAACGTAGTGGAGCCTCAGCCTAAGAAACCTTGGCAACATAACCGATCAACCCATTTTTCTTTCTCGAGTACAAATTCTAATGTGAATCCTGAAGAAAGAAGGACTGCACATCAAAACATGCTGGTTATAGTGCACATTTTATGTGCACGACCATATAACCTTGGTCTAGAACAGGAGTGTCAAACTTAAATACACAGTGGGCCAAAATGTAAAACTTGGGATTACAATTTGTGCCTTTTTATTTCTCATCAACAATTAATCTTTTCACATGAAAACAAACGTAAGTTTTGCTTAAACTTTAAATAAGATACAAGCAAATTATTATACTATAATACAAGTGACATCAAATGTCAAATAAAAGACACATCTGTGGCATATATATATATTTTTTTTAAATACTTTTTTTTTTTAATTTGGAGGGCCAGTTATAATTACACTGCAGGCAAGATTTGGCCCAAGGGCCGGAATGGTGGTCTAGACTAGCACTATAGATTGAGAAATTTGGATTCCACTATATATCTTCAATCCAAACTGAATAGACAGGCAATGACTACAAGAGCCTTCTCCACCATTACTGATATATACTGGATACATATTTCGCCTGCATTGTGTGGCAGAGCTTTGTAAATCTAAGGAATGAATAGACAGAAATACAAATCTTTTAGGAGATACATTAGTTTCCTTATTTGTACCTAATCTGTATATTAAACTCTTGCCAGCTGTAAAATCTTTTGAATCATAAATGATTTTCAGTATCCTAGCTTCACATGAAACGTTTGTAGTTGAGGTTCTTTTCTTAATCTAAAGAATTTAAGAGTCCCTCCCTGAGCCTGGGAGAGCTGCACTCCTTGCATAGCGGGAATACCACACTAAATAGTAAGGAAGAATATCAGATATTAACTAAAGTTTTATTTTTCTTATGATATCTCAGTCTAACTTTCAGTTACATTATACATCAAGCAGTAACATAGCCAAATGTCAAGGTCTAA
Source organism: Ptychadena robeensis (assembly GCA_036250615.1). Lineage (NCBI taxonomy): Eukaryota > Metazoa > Chordata > Amphibia > Anura > Ptychadenidae > Ptychadena > Ptychadena robeensis. The sequence continues at coordinate 121,651,904 of CM070035.1, read as the reverse complement.
GTAATAAGAGATTTTTCATAATGAATATAATCATGTGTATCTGCTCTTTTCATGAATCCTAAAAGTCACCGAGTAAAGAAGCATCTAGCAAGGCCAAACAAAGGCTAGTCACTCGGTAAATATGTGGCTGCAAGAAACAAGGTCACACAAGGATTCACCAGTATTCTTGGAAAATTGACAGGCAGATAAATGCTGTAGTAAACCTACACCTATAATAACAGCCAGAAGCTGCCTGAATATAAGCCAAACCTGTATTTTAATTACCAATGTAATCTAATATTTTTTTAAATGAACTAAACCAGGGTGCCATTACCAATATATTTTGTTTAAATTTCAAAATAAGTTTTTATTGAGTTTTTAATATTTTAGAAAGCAAGAATAGTGATGCACAACAAGAGTACCAATACCATTTGAATGTATGAGTTGTGTGGCTGTAATGCTGGTTCAGTATCTCAAAGTGCTCTTTCACACTGTGCACTGTCAAACCACACCGCAAAATGCTGCTTTTGTGATTTGTACTTTGGGTGAGTTTGTTTGAGTTACATTTTCAATAAGGGTAATTGAAAGTGCAAACACAAGAACAATCAAAAAGCATACCTGCATTTAAAAACTTACTGCACTATGCATGTCGGCTGTACTTGGGTTTGCATAAATAATTACCTTTCATTTTTATGAATGAAATTAAAATGAATGGTGGACATGTTCCTCAGGGAAATCTGTGTACTATGTAGGTGGCACACACAGAGAGGCATTACACACAGTGTGAAAGTGTCCTAAGTGGTTTACAGCCAGGGCCATTTCTCCCCCTATGTGAAGCATGTGGATGCATAGTGCCCTGACACCCTGTGCGCACAGCATATTCATTCAAATTTAATCCAAATATGCATGTGCGACTAGCATCCCCACGAAATGCCCCTGTTTACAGTTTACATCTACCTTCCATGTGTTGACATGCATGAGGTTTCATGTGAACAGGCCCAGAATCTGTATGCTTAGTATAAACATTACCCCATGATATGTATTAATCATGAGGTTTCTGCTTTAATTTAGACAGATGTAACAGATGGAGGCTGAGTGATTTCAGCTGTCCGGTATAAAATAACTAGGGCATACCTGGGCATACCTGTCAAGTTTCCCTTCACTGAATAAGGGGAAACATACCAGAAGCGATGTCTGTGACTTTACTTCCAGAATTTGGCTTACATAGGAGGGGGGCGTTACTCTCCCTCCTAAGTTCCCACCCCGCTTATGCAGGTCATGTTACCCAGATTTAAAAATTGGCATTTGACTGTGAAACTTTCACCTAAAAAACTGACTTTCTCAGGGCAGGGAAACTTTAATGACTATAAAAGGTTGCCCCTAGGGGTGTCAAATTGGTAATGTAAATTACTAATAAACAAAAAAAAAAAAAGATTGGACTAATAGGGGTGTTGGAGATCTGGGGGACGAAAATCACATGTAGGGTAAAATCTGACAAGAGAAAAGTTGTTACTGAGATATGATACTGAGATATATACTGAGATCTGGGGGTTCAAATAGTTTTGTACTGTGAGGGTTACATTTGACCCACAGCTAGCTGTTGATCTGTGGATGGAGGCCTGTTAATCAGAGGATCAATGAGGAACCGGGAGGTCAATCTGCAGCAAAATCAACCATGCAGGAAGCTGACGCAGAGGACAGTGAGATTGAGATTGAGGTAGACCACCCTACATATGGGGTGAGTACCAAACACCATCTTCTGGTACTCATCTGAGGAGCTCACTAAAAAAGTTATGTGCACCTCTGCATATAAAGCACAATGTTTAAAGTTTTGCATTCCCCCTACTTTAAGGTGCCCACTTTAATACAGACATCATAACTGAATTAAAATATAGTTTTATTTGGTGGTCACAACAGATTTTCAGTCAAGATGCACAAGTTTTATTTCCCCATTGACTCCAAATAACTGTTTACAGGTTGGAGTTGTCCAAACATAAGGGCTTGTGCCCACAGGCAAAGTTGGCCGCGCGGCGGCACAGTTCTGAGCCACAGGTGGCGGCTGCAGGCAGCTGCTTCCACTCATTTCAGTGGTCTTGTCCCCACTTGCATGGCAGCTCGCAGCCACGGTCGTGGCCGTGATTTGAGACGTGGACACCCATGTTTTGGCTGCGGCCAGCCAATATCAGCTACATTGACATGTAGTCAGCCGCGGTCAGCTTCGCCTCTGGGCACAAGCCCTAAGGTAGTGAGGGAGTAGAGAGACCCCGGATGCTGGAATGCCTTGGCAAGCCACAATGCACTACCCTTAGTTTCAGAAACTTAAATAAACACCATTGCAGAATTTAGTATTTTGTTTGGCTTATTCATATAAATTTTTCATGCGATTTATGAAAGAGCGACTAGTGTGATCGACCGTATACAAATCGCTGCATGTATAAAGTGATCGAGATGGCAGGAAATGGCATGAAAAAACGATCGGGCAGAGATCGGACATGTCTGTAATTTTGATCGATTGATCAGAAATCGAAGGACGTTATTAGACATCATTTCCGATTGCATTTTTTTTGTGTAGCCGATCTTTAGTTATGTCACAATCAATTGGTGAATGATTGGATCCCGAAAATGGTGCACTTTTCTATTGATGTATGACTTATGGTCGAAGACTAAAACGCATGTCCCAATTGTTAGAAAAATCGATCTCGGGGATATCAAGACGTTTGTGGCTAGCTTAAGAAATAAAGTAGCAAATAGTACAGTGATAGTGTTTACATTTCTGGGGAGAATTAATCCTGATCCACTCAACCCCAGGCACATAATGGATGGATGGATAGATTTCTTATAGAGTAAATACAGTGAATAAAATGAAACCTTTCCATGGCTTATAAATACAGAAGCATATAAGAAATATGTAATTTTGGAGAGAGATTCTTCATTTAGTTTTGTATTTCCGAAATTGTTTTGCCAAAAATGATAAAACACACTCATTCCAAAATGGGTTATGATAAGAGTATTACAAAAGTGAATAGAGAAACAGAAATGAATAAGAAAACTTGTAAAGTAAAATGTTCCAGTGATTTTGTTTGGTTCTGTTGGTCTATAAAAAGTGTAAATGTTAAATACAAACTTTAGAGATATTTAGAGGATCATTTTACCTTGAAGCTATATCTCTTGAACTAATATACTAATTTGTAAAGTATACCTGATTTGTAAAGTAGAACTAAAGGTAACACTTCTTTTAGGCTATGTTTCCATTTTGTTGGAACCCCTCCGCTAAGCATATACGCTTAGGGGAGGTCCCAGCGTAGCAGATAGACTTACCTGCTCGGCTTCACTGTGCCGAGCCGCTCCGCCGATTTAAGGCTGAACGTAGTCGAGTTTGTTCAGCCTCTGCACCAACAGATGTGTAAACAGACCATCCGCTGGCAGGCAATGTCTTTGTGATATGTCAGGACCCCTGCTAAGCGTATACGCGTAGCAGAAGGGTCCCGACGTATAATGGAAACGTCCTGAGAGTAGGGATGAGTTCAAACCACTTAAGCTAGCCATACACGTGTCGGATTCCATGTCCAATCGATTCATCATCCGATCGATTCCGGCCAATTAAGAGTATCCATCGCAGCTTACCACCTTGTCCAACGGATTCCGGGACGGATCCGTGTCCAATTGTCCACCTCACAAATGGCAACTCCCCCTGATCCGGACAGAATCGCATGAAAAAGACCAACATGTTGGTTCTCCGTCGGATCCGATTCTGAGCCCCTGATCAATCGGACGCGAACGATCGGACCAGGTGGGCTGCATGCGATTCCGGCACGATCGTTTCTCGTGCACGCGCCCGGAATCGATCGTGCCGGAATCCTGTGCGAATCCGACACGTGTATGGGGGCCTTTAGGGTTTTTGATGAGACAACCTCCTATTGTATATCCTCCAATAAACAGCATCTGTGTCAATTCAATAGAGTGGCCAGACAATGGTGTCATATTTCCTGGTTCTAAATCTAAATCTACTAGCTTTATAGTGTGCTGTATTTTACTCAGCCTCTAGTAAGACCAGTGACCTCTAGCCTCTAGTAAGACCTCCAATGTCTCCCCTTAAATAAACCACAATAAGCGATCCGTTAGAGAACTAGTGGCAAAACGGTGGCCACCAAAGTGGGGGCAAGCCCTTAGTGTATATTCCAGCCTTGGTTGTACAAGCACATTTCATTTTAAGTGCTAGTACATCTAAGCACACATATTGTCAGGGATCAGGAGAGGGTTGTGACCAGGATAGGCAGCAGACACTGAAACCAGTCAGGAATATGGTATAAACAGGTTTATTGGAAGCTTACTGCAATATGGATCAGGATACAGACAGGGTACAGGTGCTGGGGACCAGGAGTTCAATGTTCACAGTACAGGTTCTAGAGAGCAGAGTAAAGATTCAGAAATGTCTCCTAACATTAGAACCACAGGATCCAGGTTCAGGAGACCAATTTGGAATGTTGGCCACTACAATCTATTAGAGTATAGTATATTATTCTTGACTGCCGGTCCTTCGCAATCATCACTTCCGGGACCATGAAGGAGAAGAAGAAGGGGCAGAAAGACTCTCTGTAACACATGCCTTAAAAGATGTCCATGGGTGTCCTAATGCATCATAGATGCATAGGATGGAGGGACCTTGGCAGACTCACAGACGCCGTGGAAACATAGACTAATATGCATGCAGACTAGCGTGGTCCATGTGAACTGTGGTGGCAACCTGGCATGTACCACACTTCAACCACAGGGCCAGAACTTTGAAGGTCTATACTTGGAAAACTTGGAGGAGTGTGATTTTTGGGGGGTATTGGGATTTAATTATATGCTTAATATAAATAATAATATAATAACTGCCATAAAGCAGGGGAAATGTAAGATTTTTAGAATGGAAAACTTGCAGTCCAAAAAACCTAATCTACCTTTCAACACTGCAAGGTAAAGCTGGGGCTGACCCTAAAAATAAATCCCTTGATACCTCATCCTACACTGGAATTTTATCCCCTGACACCTCACAAGACTTGACCATTACAATTTACCTAATCCTAGCCTTTGATCATATTATCCCCCTAAACATAAACGTAAATGGATTTTACCAAGAAACAATATATACCCAACCTGTTCATCCATAAAACATATTTAAACCTTTAAAATATATGTAAAACCAAATGATTTTTTTCTGTCGTTCATCCTGGTTTGCTATTAAAAATGTTTTTTAATATCTGTTTCAAAAGTGCATATAAAAACTATTGATGACAAAATATGCTCCTCTATAGCAATAATACATGAAGCAACCATTTTGTCCATTGACAGAAAGTTGGTTACAAACTTCATCAATATGTAGAAATAAATTTAAGTAAACCATGGTAAAAATGTTTATAAATACCACACAGACAGATTGGATGAAAAAATAATTGATCATACAAAATATATTAGGATGAAATGATGAAGTTGCAACCACTTATTATTGTGGCTTTTTTTTTGTTCGTCTCCCCGTCATCAGATTGTGGGCAAACTTTATACCACTTATGTGTGTATATGTTAACACTTTGGCCCTGTGAAGAGGCACAGCTGAGCCCCTGAAGTGTATTGGATCACTTTTTTTTCTGTAGTTATTTGGTGACATATTCAAAAAAAAAGTTTGCACTGGACTTGCATTGTGTACACTTTAAACAGGTGCCAGCCCTAAACTGAAATGGTGATTCTTGAGCATAAACTAAAGAGGTGAGTAAAAAGGAGGTTACCTGGTGGTTGACACTTGGCAGAACCTTGCAGTAGCTTGCTGATCTATCATGTTCTTTTAAAAAATGTATAAGCATTAAGGGAGTTTGGATAAGAGGATAGTGAACCATAGTCAACAACCACTATTTATTGCCTATGGACGGCCAGTGATGAGGCACTGACTGAATCTCTGCAGGGGAAGCATCGTGAAGAGGTCTGGAAAGTACCATTACTTTGCCACCTGTTTGAACTAGCCTTTCTACCTACCAGAAGTAAACAGGTTAGGGTCCCCATAGATGGGTAGATTTTTATTTGGATCCCTGAACAATCAATCAGCATGTGCGTTCACAGTGATCGATTATTCAGGAATTAAACACGGCCACCCTTTCTCCGAGCGATTGATCCCACTAAAATAAAGCTCTATCAAACAGGAAACCAACATTTTGGTAAATCCCTGTTCAATTGCCATTATCAAACAGGAATTGTGCAAAGTGGTGTGCATCGATAAGCCATTCAATCGATAGTGACGTCGCCACGTCTGCTCGATAATTCATCAATCGAGCAGGTATCGACTTGTGTATGGGCACTCTTAGACTTTACACTTACTCATACTTTATACTTAGAACTACCAGCTCCTGTGTTGTACACTGTTGACCAAACCAATAAAATACTCCTCACTATTTTTCATTATACACCAGTAAAATATTTCCTGCCTTTGTATGTCAATAAAAGAAGAAGAAATCCTTCATCCCTCTGACAAGTCAGCAAGACATCTGTTGACTTCATCAGCCAATGTGTAAAAAGCTAGATCAAAAACAGTAAGGTGCAGATTGCAGAACTCTTTTTTTGTTTTTGCTTTTCACATATCATCCAATGAAATCAAAGTATTGATAAATCATGCTGGGTATTTCATTCACTTTCATTAAAGGTTTAAAAATTATAACAGATATATATTTTTCTGACCTGGTTAGCAGAGAAATATCAACTGCAACAGACTAAATTGCAAACAGAAAGTACCAGTAATTTTGGAAGGAAAACAGAAGTAGGAGTATTTTGATGAAAAGAATGACTTTCAGAGTAAATCTACTTTGGTTCTTTTTTTCTGGTGGGTTCTTTTGCTTTGAAAGATACATCTTCTATTTATAAGTGCACATCCTTAAAGCGCACCTAAACTCACCTTATGTACACTGCTCAAAAAATAAAGGTAACACAAAAATTAAACATTCTAGATCTGAATAAATTAAATATTATTATTTAATACCAGTACATCAGGAAACATGAAGGCTGCTGTAGGAGGGCAACAACCCAGAATCAGGACCGCTACCTCAGCCTTTGAGCCATGAGAAACAGGAGGAGCACTGCCAGAGCCCTGCAAAATTACCTCCAGCGGGGCTGAGGCGGTATTAGGACCTGTCATCCACAGGTAGGGGCTGTGTTTACAGCCCAACATTGTGCATAACGTTTGACATTTGCCAGAGAACACCAAGATTTGCAAATTCGCCACTGGCACCCTGTGCTCTTCACAGATGAAAGTAGGTTCATAATGAAGGAAGACTGGTTTGGCAGTGGGTCAGTAATGGTGTGGGTGGCATTTCTTTGGGGGGGCTGCAGAGCCCTCCATGGGCTGTGCAGAGGTAGCCTGACTGCCATTAGGTACTGTCATGAGATCCTCAGACCTCTTGTGAGACCATAAGCAGGTGCGGTTGGCCGGTGGGTTTCTCCTAATGCAGGACAACTGTAGACCTCATGTGGCTGGAGTGTGTTAGAAGTTCCTGCAAGACGAAGGAATGGATGCTATGGACTGGCCCGCCTGTTCCCCAAACATGAATCCAATTAAGCACATCTGGGACATCATGTCTTGCTCTATCCACCAACACCACGTTGCACCACAGACTGTCTAGGAGTTGGGGGATCCTAAAGTCCAAGTGTGAGAAGAGATTCCTCAGAAGACCATCTGCCACCTCATCAGGAGCATGCCCAGGCATTATAGGGAGGCCATACGGGCAAGTGGAGGCCACATACACTACTGAGCTTTATTTTGACTTAAGGACATTATATCAAAATTGGATTAGCCTAAAGTGTTTTTTCCACTTTAATTCTAAGAGTGACCCCAAATCCAGACCTCCATGGGTTGAATAATTTGATGGCCATTGATAATTTTTGTGTGATTTTGTTGTCAGCACATTCAAGTATGAAAAAGAACAAAGTATTTAATAAGAATATTTCATTCATTCAAATCTAGGATGTATATTTTTTGTGTTCCCTTTTGTTTCCCATTTTTTGAGCAGTGTACTTTTTGTACCTCACTGGCAAATACCCTATAATTGTGATGATCAGTCAAAAAAAGATAAAAAAAGATTTAGATTATTTGCTTGTAATGCGAGAATTCATATACACCAGGTGTCCTCGTCGGGGGGTTGATGGTGGTGCTCAGGGGGCACTCCTGTCCTGGGATGACCATCTAGGGGAGCCCTGAGGTCTGCTCCCCGATCCATGCTCCCCGCGCTGCGCGCTGGCTGACAGGACCTGAGCCGACAGAGGGAGAAATCTTCAGAATCCCCCTCGCCCCCTCCTTTTCTTTCCTCCATGTGTGTGTGATGAAAGTAGCAGGCTGCTAAGTGTGCTCACTAGCGACATTGTGCATTGTGGCTGAAATTGGTATTGCAGGGATATTGAGATTAAAGCTAGAATACATTAAATAGCTGTACAAAAACTTCACTTCATACACAACTGTATTACACTATATTAAATTTTTATATTTCTGGGAGTTGAAAGTCAAAGTAGACATTTTTTATTTGGTGTGCGTTTGCAGAGGGGAAGTCTTATACGGCAAGAATATCCCTAACTCTATATTTTAACTGGAAAAGTTGGGGGTGGTCTTATACGCCGGAAAATACAGTAGCAGCAATAACAATAAAAACTAATTTGTTTCTCTCTAACTGTCCCAGTTCCCAGTGTCACCAGACCTGAAATTAAAATGTTGATGCAAGATTAGAACAGAAATCTTCCTATTGAGACAACTGTTCACATGACAACTGTCAAAGAGTGGATTTCCATCAAAGACAAAGATTGCTATTCTTATGTTGTAGCTTACCAGCCATTACATGTGCTGTTTGCATTCGTTTTTTTGGGGTTGATTCAGCCAGTTGTACACACCCTTGTTGTCTCTTTTTCAAATAGCATCTATGGGTGATGAATATAGCTACCACTGGGAGCTGTAGGAGTGGGTAGTTTTAAGATCGCCATACACCTTAGAATCTGACTTTTTTTGCCCAATAAACTTAAGTTTAAACAAAACTTTGTAATATAAGGACCTTTCTAAGCTATCCAAATAACCTGTACCCACTGAACCCACTCATGGGGGCCCCTGCACTACATACTTGTTGGTTGAGCTAAAGATAATTGTGCTTAAGTTTAAACAAAACATTGTAATATAAGGACCTTTCTAAGCTATCCAATTAACCTGTATCCACTGTACCCACTCATGGGGTCCCCTGCACTACATACTTGTTGGTTAAGCTAAATAAAATTGTGCAGAGAGATTGAAAGTAGAGATGGTCAAATTAAAGAAAATTTGAATATTTGAATAAATTAGAATATGCTGATTCGATTTAATTTAAAAATTTCGATCTCATTGAGTTTTCATGTGTATAATAGTGATAAAGGAACAATGGTTACAGGTGTCCAGACAGTTTGCGGCAAATTTTTTAGGCAAAAACTTTTAGGGTAACAACCAGTCAAAATTCAACTAGTTGAAAGTTCTACAAAAAAATTCTATAATCAAATTTTTCAAACCATCTATCATTGAAAGGTGTGTGGTGTGCATTAGATGGACTTGTAGATTAAGATGGACTCACAAAGCATACATTCTGACATTAACCTCCCTAGCGTTCTGGTGTGGTACTGGCAATCGTGGCAGTGTACACAGCATAAAATTTCTGCCCTCCCCCGTCCCTGTCCACTTTGCCTGCATCATAAATGACCTGGGCTGGAAAGCCAAGGCCCCTCCATTAACATGTAGGGCTATGTAGTGTTGTGATGTCATAAATCGATCTTGATCGTATAAACAAAACTCCGCAGCAACTTACGTTCTCAGTGGCCTGATTTATTGGAAAATGTACAGACCATATGCGATGTGACAAGTACAGGTTATGGCATGAGTTGTTAAGTTCCAATTTCCAGAAAATCTCTCCTTCCAATATATATTCCCTTCCTTTATCCTGTTCTTCCTTGATCCTCTTCTTTGATCTTCTTCCTCTATAACTCCATCTTACAATCATATTTAACAGTAATTTCTGGGAGGGTCAAAG
>CM070035.1:121631261-121641773 GCA_036250615.1 Ptychadena robeensis | reverse complement strand
TATTTTAATATATCTCCACACACACACACACACGTGCGCATACACATTTGCCAACATGTAGGTCTATCAGTGTGACGAAATTGGGGCGGTCGCACAACCCCGGAAATATGCAGCGTTCACTGGAGTCCAGCTCATCCGGAGTTTGTTTGAAAAAGCTGGGCTCATCATGAACGTTAGGGAGGTTAAACAGATAAATCTGATTTGCTTTTCCTTTGAAAAAATGGCTACATGTATATGAGCTGATAGTTAACCCCCCCCCCTGTCAAATGGTTTATCCCCTTCTGTTAGTTTCAGTTTGTTCAGTCTGCTTAAAGAAGCTGAAAGAGACTACAGATAATACAACAATGTTACTGGAAGACAAAAAAAAAAATCTAAACTGTTAATAGTGGAAACAGACTAAATCATATTTGAAATAGTTTATTTTATGTCTTAAACTTTGCTTTAAGCTGCAAATATATTTCCACAGGATTTTTGAGTCCATGGTTCAGGATAAATTGCGCTACTGCCGGTAAAAAAAGTTTAATATACCGCATCCACTCTACCACTATGTATCCACTATAAATTTAAAAATAAAGGGATGAAGTGTTCCCTCCTCCTGGGTCAGGAAGGTGGGTTAAGGGATTTTAGAGACATCAATCAAGTCAATACAAAACGGAGTATGCAAAATTGGAATCCACCGGCAAATGCAACATGAAGTTTTCAAGCTTTTTCCCTCTATATATGTCATGGGGTTGTTTTTAAAAGAAACCCCAAGGGCCTTCAAACTTTTGACAGGTTGTTTTTCCCGCTGCTGGAATGCCCAGTCACAAACAGCGGTATCCGGCAATGTAAATGTAGCATTCCTCTGTAAGGGGTGACTAAAGTAAAGGGTTAACTGTGTTTCTAGAGGTTGTTTACCATTTAGGACAGCTGCCTAGACAGGAAGGCTGGAGAAATGTATCAACTTTAATTGTTTACAGGGCTCTGTGCAGAAATTATACTTCTAATCTACCCAGAGATAGAAGGTTCTGGGAGTGGTGATAGAATGTGATAAATAGGAGAGATCATCTCTGCTCAGGAGTTGTTACCTGAGGTGTCCCCCCTCTGGGGCCCTGGGGATGTGTTGCTGTACATCAAACTAGGGGTCGTTTGCCCTGGCTGATATCTGTGCTGGAGCATTGCTGTAATGCCAAGCCTGTGAAGACCTGTTGTCTCCACTGCTGAGTAACCTGCATAGGAGAAGCTGCTGTCCAGAGGTGGATCTTGGAAGTCACTGAAACCTGAAGTGTATGAGCCTTGTTGGGAGAACATAGCCATAGACGGTTAGGGTGAGAGATCCTAAAGGAAGTCAGAGAAGTGCAGCTACTGGGGTGCTAGAAGAGGAATCTGCAAAGTGCTTAAATGGTCAAAGCTGCTACGGATTAAAGGGCTGGACCATAAGATTTTCCTCAGGCATCAAGCAAGTGTCAGTGAAGCTAAAGTGGTGTCACAGGAGAGTGAGACCTGCTCAAGTTTACAAAAGGAGAAGTCAGACCCTGCATCTGTCACACGCATCCTGTCTACTCTAACCCTCTCTCCTAGAAAGTTTCCATTTCACCTGTACCGTGCCTATGGCGAATAAAGTTTCTTCAGTTCCAAAGCATACTTCTGTGTCCGAGCCAATCACTGCTACCCAGATCCCCCCACACACACAGCAGCACCCTAGGGTGTCAGTGCTACATAAATTTAGCCTACATTGAGACATGCTCAAGCTCTCACTGCTGCCCATCCTCCTGAGTAAATACTGGTATACAGCATTTCATGCAAAATATATAACGCTGTCAGAGGAGTTAAACTCTTTGTGTCAAAAAGAAAAAAAAGTTCTTACTGTTAAAGAAATTGTAGTAGGTACAGGAGTTAGGCTTTATTATGAAGTATGTTACATCCCCTAAATCTACATGAGCCATTTACAAATGTTGACAATGTGGTGTACAATGTGTGGCTGCATCTCTCTCCCATAGATAACAGTGAAGTTAGTAAAGTCACCCTATTACAGGATGTGAGTTACTGGCTATATTAAAAGTGAAAATGGAAAAAAAAATCATAATGCAGCTATTACATGAAAGCACTGGTGAAACACAATATATATCTTATTTTTTGGATGATAAGACACACTTTTACCATTAAAATAAAGGGACAATGTCCCTGCGTCTTGGTCCGAATATGTTATTCCCAACCATCCTGGGAGCAATAGCTATGCATCCTAGGAAACAGAAAGGTGTTCCTTTCCCTCCAGCCAAACCAAAAAGCCACTGCCAAGGAGAGATCTTATCTGCATTAGCACTAGCAGTACCCATTTTCTGAACACACTGACCAACCGAGGGAGAGACACATTTTACAATCAGATAGCATGTGTTGTGTATTTACATTAACTTTCTGCATTGCAATAAATACATTTAGTGATAAAGACTCATATATCCTACCATATGTAAATAGTTGCTCATGGGTAAGTTGTTCAGTGCCAGATTGTAAAATGTGCCTCTTCATATGTTTATCAGCAAATCAGAGAATGGGTACTGCTAGTGTATAGACACATGGTAAAGTTTCTGCTGCAGCGAAAACCTCTCTTCTGGCACTGGCCTTTTCACTGGAGTAAAATAGATTGAATACTGCATGGTCCAGTCCTGCCTACTTTGCTGGAACATTCTGTATATTCACTTTATATCTGAATGGCTGTGTCTGTGTTTTCTTCCCCCTAATTTTATGTTCAAAATTTTAGGGTGCGTCTTATGGTCCAGTGTGTCTTACAGTGCCAAAAATACGGTATATGCATTTTCAAGCATTGTCATTGATATCAATGTTAGCTGTGATGTGCATAAACAGATGAGAGATACCCAAGAACATTTTTCCAAAACCACGCTGCAATACACTGCACCATAACCCAGTGAAAATACAGCATGTTTCAGCAGAGAATGAAGATCTGGATTATTCAGGACAGTTCAGTTTTTGCTTATATGTCCCATCTCCAAAGAGACTGCAGGGTGTGTAGGGCTAGAACATACTATATATTGGGTTTCACTGGGAGAAGAGCCCAGAGACTAACTGATAGAGACTTATTTACACTGGTAACTTACTCTGGAATATGCTATTTACATATTCACTGGAGAAGAGGGGTCGTGTGTATGCTTAATGATCGGCTGCATCTGGAATAGCAAGTGCAGTGAATATATTAATTGCTGTGACAGCCCAAGCCTCCTGCTGAGAGACTATGTAAATAACATATCTGGGCTCTGGGAAGTGGCTCTACTCCTAGTAAATATTAATACAGCGTGTGGTACTCAAGCTCTGCACATCCTGCTGGAACATGCTTAAGCCCTTCTCCTGTCAGGAGCCTGCCACCCCAGGGAGTTTAGGATCTGTCTTTAGTGTCCTTGTGACAGTATATACAGCAAATACCCTGTGTAATTTAGTTTTGCACCATGTGTACATTGATGATGTGTGCATACACATGGAAGGCTTTAATGTTTTTAAATATTTTCCATTTACTTTATAAGATGCACTGCCATTTTCCCCCTGATTTTGGGGTGGAGAAAATGTCTCATATAGAAAGAAATATGGTAAGTAAAACGGCATCTGTGTGATGCCATTTAATATAATGAGTCTCCACCTTCAATGTGTATACATGCTTCTGGCCATCCAAGTAAAATGGCATCGTTGTAAACTAGGCTTATTGTTTTTATAATGATGTACAACTGACTGATTATGTCAAAAATTGCAGACCTCTCTAAACATGGACAATATATATATGCAGTATATTCTGGTATTACTATGCCCATGTATTCTCCATGGACCAGGGGATTCTCTGTACCGTCAGCAGTTAAGCTGGTCTAAAATTTAATAAATTCTTATTTATTCATTTTTAATTCAGGATTTTTGACTGCTCTAAGGTGATCTGTCTCTGACATTTGACTTTCTGTCCTATGCACAACTTCAGAGAAAGAGCACTGAGCACATAAAGATAAAAGGGCATCTGATAGAATCAGAATGAAAAAGGCTTCCATGCTGTGGTGATATGTGAACCAGTAGTCTGTTCAAGAATTGTCCTTTAGAGTAGATATAAGAGGCCAGTGCTATAACATTTTATAATACAAGTATAGATCATACAGATCATGTATAAAATACTAGCAAGCAATCACACATACACGGTGCTGACAGTGTCCTTCCTGCTGGCTTAATATAGTGGACCAAAAGTAAAGATCACATTAACAGGCAAAACACAACACGGTTATTTTTGGCTTATTGAATAAATTAGGTTTGTTTAACTCCACATTACAAACTAATTTTCAATGCTTCTGGCTCTACAAACAATCTTTTAAAAATAATAAATAAAGATATCTAACATTTTAAATGGAACACTGCTAAACAGCAGAGAACAATTTGGTTCATAGGAATTGAAGAGTAATTTTTTGGGTTACTGTTGGCCCCCAATTTAATCCAATATCATGTCATATCACAGTTATATAAATTTGTACATCCTACAGTACATTTCCAAATATTCAGGATGTTGTAATAGGCCAAAAGACATTGGTCATTTATATCAGCCAATCAGAATTGCTATTCCAAAGGCCTGAGATCAACAAATTAAATTCTGGTTGGCTGTTATGAGTGGCAGCACAGTGACAATTTGTTGACAAACTCCATTGCCTTAGGACCCAATCCAAGCAGATTTATATTATTATTTAAGCAGGTGTCAGTTATGGAAGTTAGGTTTTCAAAGAGTCAGAAATAACTTTTACATGGCCTATATGTGATCCAAGACCACCTGGGCTCAACACCCCTGCAAAGTAAATGAAGCCTAATAGATTATTTTTAGTATTTGTTTGTCTAAATATTTTTTTTACGGCAATATGTTTTGCTTACTTTTACAAAGAACGGCAAGCCTGGCAATCATTGTAGAACATAGTAGATCTTCCTTGTAGACAGCATTGTGTAACAATGTCTGCCATACAAAACACTGAAATATCCAAAACAAGTTGGTAATGGGAAGTAAAATGACGTGGCAGCAGTAACAGTGGAAATGCACTTTACTAAGTGGAAATATGTATATTCTTATTATTATTCAACATGGGACACCATCATACATTATAGAGTAAAAACAGATTTTAAAACATCACTCAAGGTCATTTCTAACTAGAAGTGCACCTTTGTAACTGGTGAAAAATAGGTGTAACCTCTGTGTATAAAAATAGTTCCTTACAATAAGAGTTATAATAATATGGACTGTTCTTTTACAGATACTAATTCCAACCACCAGTAGATTGCATGAAAAAGAACTGAATGCACTTGCAGGTCCAAAAATATAAACAGCTACAAACATTTGAAAGGAAAGGGAGTCTCTTTAATATTTGGGGTTGGTAAACTTGTTTTTCCAGTTATGGAAAATTAAAATTTTTTAACCTTCTCCGGGATCACCTCTGTGGTAGGGAATTCCATTAATATGATGGTATATAAACATGAAAGAAAGTTCTCATTTATTAAGTTGCAGGCATTCTGGGTACTAAATTTACCAATACATAATGGTATGATAATTCGCCAACAATATGTTTTGTAAGACGTATACGCCACTGTGATAAAGTACAATACCTCTTACACCACTTCCATAAAAAAAATAGTAACACTTCTACAAAACGAATAAATAACAATAAACACAAAATACTTTTTGGTCAACCTAATGTATATTAGTCATTACACATCTGGTATCCATATTTGCATTGCAGTGGTTGGCACTTACATTCCAAAACAGAATAAAACATTTCTCAGGGTATCTCAGGGTAATCATCTGCTACACACATGAATATTGGTTCGGGCCACACAGGCATGCCTATTTTCATAATAAGTAATAATGATTGTGATTTTGTTTTGTGTTGGTGTAGCTTGTTATATTGACAGCTGAGGGATCGCCGAATAGCAAGTAGCACAGTACAGTGGAAGGGGTTAATTACGGCATGTAAATCAGAGTTCGGTTTGTCACAATGACCTCGTGCCATCTGGTAGGTGTACACGCCATGCGCATTACACAAATTTATTACTATAGAAAGTGACAGAAAGCCTATAAACCCCAGTCCAGCCTCCTGTTTACTCTGGAAATAATCAAAGCCCTCGAATAACATAAAACTTTGCTTGTTGACTATTTTAATGGCACATTAGGGCATTTCTTTAAGAACTTATAGCAATTAAAATGAACTAAATATTCTCTAACATTGTCAAACTTCACAATGTTTCTGTTTTTGTTTTGAAATAAATAATAATTAGCATTTTTACATAACAGAATGTAAAATACAAATGGCTAGGATACGGGTGGGTAACAATTATAACTGTTTTATGTCCAAAACACCACTTTTAAGTCCATATAATTAAAAACGAATGTTTTCTTCAAAAGCATATTCGTCAAAAGGGAGAAGAAGCCAAATTAGAGACAGCTACGTAGACAAAGAAAGGAATTACAACTTGCAGAACAGATTTCTGCTGCCCATTGTTGCCAGGTCCTATAACTTGTAACATTATTAAGCCAATTAAAGCGGGATAAGCATTTTTAACAAATTTACAGCTTTTCACTAGTAATGTCTTCAAGACACAAACATTGAGTTAATGGTGGTATTAGTGCCAGTTGCTGGTTCATTTCAAATATGTTCTATGAAAAAGCAGAAAAAAAAGCAGATGGGAGAATTTTTTTTGGGCAATCTTAAGGCTAATGGGGTGTTACTAATAGTAATTTCTTGTTCACCACACATTTTCCACATTCCAATAAGCATATTAAATGTATTTAGTGTTGGGGGAGAGAGAGATGTATGGCTGTGTACATAGTATATCATCTGAACATCATGTGTCTTACAGTAAAAAAAAATTTGGAACTTAATTGTAGCTTACAGTGTCAAAGCCGTATCAGAAATCCTGTGCCATTAAAAGACCTTTTTACAATAATATAGATTTTATTGCTGTGTTAGCATTTGATCATTTCATTCAGAGGATAGAGCGTTTAACTCTATGGAAATCAGACTTCATTTTACAAACCATCTAAATATTTTGTTACGCAGGTTGATCATATAACCATGTCAGTGATTTACAACTGATGACGAAGGTTCCACATAATGGGCCCTAAGAGTCATATAAAGTAAAGTGACCTGTAAATTACAGTTGCTCAGTTACTCATAGCAACCATTCACAGAAACATTTACCTATAACTGAATGAGGTTTGATCACTGTAGGTTAATGTACTTTACACATTGCTGGAATTATTTTCACTTGTTTAAGTTAACAAAACAAATAAATAAAAAAGCTGTTTAAAATAGTTTGCTTACTGGAGTGCTAATACATTTATGGAGAATTGTTGAATAAGAAATTATATATATTAGATACAGTGAAAGTCGTAAAGTATATTTTACTGCAGATTGTAAAAATTACCTGTAAAATGTAGAAGGTGCAGCTTCTCTTGCTCCGAAAGAGCTTTGCTCACTCTCCAGGTAGTAGGGTACTTGCTGACCATGGTGGTGGATGAACGGGGAGATCTGTGGTGTTGTCTGTAGAAAAACCACTGGGCTTGGTGGCACATTGTTTAAATGAAGTCCAGTTAGGCTACTTGACCCAAACGACTCAGAGGTTGTAGCATAGCTGAGGCTGGCAGAGCTGTAGACTGGTGCAGTAGCAGCAGTAAAGTCATAAGTGGTGGCCTCCGGGTAGTTAAAAATTCCCGTCCTATTGCTTTCCACGTACATTTCACCAATGGATCTTTCAAGGGGTAACTTCAATGGTGGTCTGCTTATTGTCTCCAGTTCAGTTCCTTGGATCTGATGCAACAAAGTTATTCCTGGGGATTTGCTGTGTAGGGGCATGGTCGTAACTATTGACAGCAAGATTGTTGCATGGTTGTTGAGCGTCTACTTGCCAAGGGTTGAGAGTGAGCACATGGAGAGACACCTGAGAACAGAACACAACTTGATGTTAGTCTGATCAGGAATCATGCTGAAGCTCAGCACTGCACAGGTATTCAGCAAGCTCTAGAGAGGAGGAGGGTACAATTGACAGCAGAGCACACCACAAAAAAAGAATCCGAACCTCCCTCTTTCTAACTGATTCTTTCTGTTTGATTCCTACAATCATTCTTAATGCACACAGTATCGCTGGAAAGGCACCAAAAGCTTCTGTACTTAGTTGCCATTATTTAAACATTATTACATTACAACCGGATTTGTTTTTTGAATTGCTACTGAGCACTATACATACTATATTAAATGCTAAGCATAATACTGATCAAACAGCAGTCGTTTAGAACTTGAATAGAGAAAAAAACAAATCTAGCTGTTCGGCAAGACTTATCATGTTAAATGGGATATATAAAGGAAAACACCGTAGTCTGACCCTGACTGTGTTTTGGTTGTAAGAATGAAGACAGCCTGTGTCTGAGTAATATACAATACCATACATGCTATCTTTTCCTACAATGGCCTTGAATGTGTTTGCTTTTTCACTTCTTGTCTTTCAGTTTGATTCCATCTGCAAAAGCGTCTATAAAATATTTCTCATAAAAGATTTTGCCTGATGACTGCCTAATAATTTATGTTTGAAACCCACACAGTATATTTGTTTATAGCAACTTGTTGCATGCAGCTTGTAAATTATCTTGAACTTGGCATGCCCTTGAGAGTGGAGAATCTTTTGACGGATAACTCTTAACGTAAAACCGATACAAACAATAAGAAACTTAATAAAGAGAGAGAGTGAGAGTGATATCGCCTAGGTTAAATACAGACTTCAGTTGGTGGCTGCATGGATGCCTTGCTCCTCCTATAAAAACTGAATTCAGAATAAAATAATGTGCAAAGATGATTTTGCATCTATGGTAAAATATTAAATGATTTTAAGTTATCCCTGCCATTTGAAATATAGATAACATACAACCCTGGCTATATAAAGGTAGACATCCCAGATCTGAATGAGTGAAATATTCTTTTTAAATACTTTGTTCTTCACATAGTTGAATGTGCTGACAACAAAATCACCCGAAAAATATTAATGGAAATCTAATTTATCAACCCATGGAGGTCTGGATTTGGAGTCACACTCAAAATTAAAATGGGAATAAAACACTACAGGCTAATCAAACTTTGATGTAATGTCTTTAAAACAAGTCAAAAAAACTGAGGCTCAATAGTGGGTGTGGCCTCCACATGCCTGTATGACCTCCCTACAATGCCTGGACATGCTTCTGATGAGGTGGCAGATGGTCTCCTGAGGGATCTCCTCCAACACCTGGACTAAAACAAAACTCCTGGACAGTCTGTGGTGCAACGTGGAGTTGGCTGATGGAGCAAGACACGGTGTGCCAGGTGTGCTCAATTCGATTCAGGTCTGGGGAATGGGAAGACAAGCCCACAGCATTAATGCATTCATCTTGCAGGAACTGCTGACACACTCCAGCCACATGAGGTCTAGCATTGTCTTGCATTTGTCCTGGACATCACCACCAAATGATACCGACCTTTCCTGCCTTTTGAATTAAACATATGAGGTCCTCATAGAAAAAGCATCATAGTAATTGATACACTAACCCCCCCTAAACCCACTTTTACATCGCCATGGGGAGACTTGTGGGATCCTCCCCTATTGTTTGGAGCGATTCCCCCTTCTTTCAGTTCCATTGAAGTTTGATGGTGCTAGTGGGAAGTCCAGCATTCCTTCTGTGCCAAATATTTTACTATTCTTTATAGCGATTTCTTTGAACTTACCTTGCCTGTGTGGACTCCAAAGGCTTCATGTCCCTGAGGAAGTCTTTATTGGTGAAACAGGATGGACGTATCCTCATAGCCATCAATTAAAAAAGCTGATCTACTCACAGCAATTGGTGTATTGCGTTGTGTTATATGTAAATGTATGAATTCAATATGTTTAAATGTTCAATTTATTGATCCTTTGGGGATGTAGTTAAGACCTTTTTTTCTTCTAAACGATCTAGTGTTGCCTCTATGTACCTTAAAATCTCATCATTCTGTATTTAATGGATAGGGAATTTGTTTTGTGAAAGATATAATAAAGTGTACAGGGAACATACCCATACTGACTGTATACAATAGTTCCTTTTATGTGCTACGTCTTATGTATACATTTAATGGTAAATAAATTGCTCCATGTTTTATCATCACAAGATAACATAGGGTGCCAATGAAACTGCCAGTGAGATAGCACCTATCCAATTTTTCTATCCAAACTTTACCCGATTGCTGTTCATAGGGTGTGGAGATTTTTTAACTAAAAATAAGAAGGTACATACAGGGAGTGCAGAATTATTAGGCAAGTGGTATTTTTGAGGAATAATTTTATTATTGAACAACAACCATGTTCTCAATGAACCCAAAAAACTCATTAATATCAAAGCTGAATATTTTTGGAAGTTTGTTTTAGTTTGTTTTTAGTTTTAGCTATTTTAGGGTGATATCTGTATGTGCAGGTGACTATTACTGTGCATAATTATTAGGCAACTTCACAAAAAACAAATTTATA
>CM070035.1:121613442-121631161 GCA_036250615.1 Ptychadena robeensis | reverse complement strand
TAAAGAGGATGATGTGGTCAAAATACTAATTTGCCCAATAATTCTGCACTCCCTGTATTTAGCAGGGGTTCTTATTTAGTCTTTCACCACAAGGATATTTAGACTCAAACCATTTGTCTGTTAACCTCCCTAGCACACTGCTGAGGTCCAGATTTCTGTACCAAAAGCGCACTTTAGACTTAAATTTTTTTTTTTATGTTGTAGGCCTGTAACTTTCTATAATCTGTCCCTACAAGGGTCTATAAGACATCCTGAATATAATAATGATTAAAACAAACAATTATGTTAATTTTTTTATATATATTATTATTATTATAGGTATTATTTGAATGATAACATTTCTAAAATACTTACTTTGTATGATAGATATCAAAGTGGATGTATACATATTTATGTTTTTTTATATATTCAAAATAACATTTGTATTCAATTGGAAATGTGTTTTTTTTTACTTTGAATTGTATTACTGTATCCAATACAATGCCATTTGTCACTCTCTGTCCCCTGGTGTGATGAACACACCAGAGGAGAAAGACTGTTTTGGTGTGATTTCCATTTGAATCCCCCCCATGTGACATCATCAGGGAGGGGGAGAGGGGTCTGTTCTCGTAGCAGTCCCATAGCAGCACAGAGTAGTAAATCTGCACTGCTGGGTCTCTGATCTTTTGACCTGATGGCTCCATCTCGTCTATTGCTATACTGACAAGTCAGCGCTGGACGAGATGAAACCGTCAGGAATGGCAGGGGGGTTAATGACAGGCAATTCAAAATCATAGAGTTTTTTTTAAGGCTTTTCCCTTCTTTTTTAATAGGTCTTCTTGCTAATTTAAAGTGTCTTCAAGGTTGATGTGGAATGCTGACAACCATATAAATAGTTCTTCTCCAAATGATTCTGTTTTATCACTAATAAATGACTGTTGCTTCACTGAAAAGTTTAAAAACGCATAATTAAACTTTGGCAAGTCCTATTCAGAACTATTCCATAGTCCATATTCATTCAGTAAATGTAATGTTTTTCAAGGTAAATGTATTTTTCATTATTTTTTAAATACATGGACAAATTCAGAATGGACTAAGGATTACATTTGTAGACAGGAGAGCATCAGCACTATTATGATTTCTATTCAGGCAACACTAAACTTACTATATGAGGCTGTTGTGTCACTCATTAGCTGTTCACATTATATTAAACCCATGGGTGCCAACCTATCATAACCAGTTCCAGGTATAAGAATATGCCTTCTTTGAAACGGTAGTGGGTTTCTCACTCAAGCATATGGAATTTGTTTTTGATCAAACGTTTTAGTAACCCAGCACAATTGAGCAAGGTGCATGAAGATTGTGACAACCATTTTGAAAAAAGAATAATAAACACTTGGCTGTCCATTTTTTTAATTATGAGTAGTACTCTACATTAGAATTTATCTATTTCCTGTCATCAAGAGGTGAGCATGCTATTACCTGCCACCCTTTTTTTTTTCTACAAAAAGTCTTGGGATGTTACCGCATAAAACTATGCTAAAATTATTCAGTTGACCAGTTAAAGGGTTGTTAAACCATAAACAAAAGAACATTCATTGGGGATATTTACATGCAGTGACTGACCTGCACGGGCGCTTTACCAGTAGGACATACTTTGACCTAACACCTAACTTGTGTATCTAGACTTTTACCTATTTAAACCTTCATTACCTGATGCCTTGTTACTGATATGGTTGCCCATTTGAGGCCTGACTAGGCCTGGGTCTACCTTGACTCTCCTTTCTCCTAAAAGATCCTGGTCTGCGAGCTCTTGTTGACACCGCTGGCTTTATCGATTGATAAATCACATCTAAACCATTCTTCTACCCCCTGAGAAAGTTGTTTGAAACGAAACGTACGTTGGGGTGGCTCTACAAATTCTTTGGCCTATCCATCTAAAGATTTGGTTTAAACGTCAATTTTGGTGCATGGTCATTTCTGCTGAATTGTATTGTTTTACAAAACTTTATTCACATTTTTGTCTTGTTTGTTTTTCTATGATTTATAGACAATACTTAACAATTTTTTATGTAACTTTGATGTTCATTGCTACCCATCACACCTAGTAGAAGCTTCTAAAGTCCCCTTTGCCTCTGTTGATACAGGGGAAATTACATCCCCTAGTGGGAATTTGTTTTGTTTATAATTTATTTTGGGATGATAGCTTCGCATACCCTGAACGAAGAAGTTAGTTTTGTTCTGACATTTACATGCAGAACAATGGCGCCACCCATCTCCTCTCCAGAAAAACTGATGAAGAAGCAGTGTCGGAAGTGAGCGTCGAGTCTGGGGATGTTGTCAGAAGTGGGCTCGCCGGGGATAGATAAGTATTCCAGAGAGGAGCTCAGGGTGATTTTTTTTTTTAAAAACAAGCTGCACTCACGGTACTTCCAGGGTGATTAAACTCCTTAGTGCACTGCTAAGGTACAGATATCTGTACCAAAAGTGCACCATAGACTTTAATGGAAAAAAGCTTTTTTACATTGTAGGCCTGTCACTTCCTAAAGTATGTCCATACAGGAGTCTGGTAGACATCCTGAATATATAAATAATATACATGTTCAGATGCTTTGTGAATAACTCACAATATCAGATAATGAATATTTTAATAATTCACTTTATCAGGTAAATTAGCACTGCAACCACTAGATGACGCTGCAGATGTGTCAGGTTACATAGGACAGCATGTAATTCATTGTAGCCAATGTATTACATTCAGGAACAGAACGTCTGTCGCACCGGGAGAGAGAATGAAGGACATGGGAACACCGCATCATTTATTCAGGTGAGTATTTTACATAGTGTATCATATTGAATTGCGTTTTCAATGCAGAAAACACTATTCAATTATTATTTTTTTAAACTCCTGCCTGCGCCGCAAAGTGAGGGGGGAGTGATCCGTTCCCCTGCAGCTGCCTCATTAGATCGAAACTCCGATCTCTGCCTGATGAACCCAGCTCGTCCTGTGCAGTTCTACCAGGACAGAGCTGGGACCATCAGGAACGGCAGGGGTGTTAAGCATAGTATATGCTCAAAGAATTAATACTCACCTCCGTGCTTTCCCTAACATGGACCTTCAAAGTCAGTCTCCTTTCCATCCTGCGGTAGTGGCCTTGTGCAGCACATATGGAGCTCCCCAGAAAATAAATTTAAAGGGACATCAGGGTAAAAAAAACATTGCAAGGGCATAAAATATTAATGCAGACACATACCTAAAAGTCATTCTTATTACTAACAAAACCTAAGCAGGAAAATAAAGAGCAAAGCTGCTCTTTTGACCTACAGTGAGGGAAATAAGTATTTGATCTTCTGCTGATTGTGTTTTAGCCCTCTGAAAAAGAAGTAACCTGTCAGATTTACAATAAAACTCAGTCAGAGATTAATTGATATTAATTGCAAATAGGAAAAATACTATTTGACCCCCAAAAAACCAGCAAGATTTCAGGCTCTCTACAGGCGCTCAACTTGGCAATGATCGTAGGACAGCTGGGACTATAGTCACCAAGAAAACAATAGGCTGCACACTACACAGTAAAGAACAAATCTCACAGCACCCTCAAGGTCTCCCCTGCTCTAGACAGCACATGCACAGGCCCATCTGCAGTCTGCCAATGCACATCTGAATAATCCAGAGAAGTGATCGGTATCACTATGGGCAACAAACGAGTGGTTTAAGAAGAAGCACATAAAGATCCTGCAGTGGTCTAGCCAGTTTCCAGACCTTAACCCCATAGTAAATCTGTGGAGGGAGCTGAATCAGAGTTGCCAAACAAAAGCCTCAAAACCTTACTGATTTGAAAAAGGAGCAGTGGTAGAAAACCCCTCCAAAATTGTTGATTGCCAACAATTCATCTATGTGAAGGGATTAAATACGTAGTCATTGCAATTACCTTCAATCTTTGACTTTTGTGCACTGGGTTTCCAAGGAGTTTTTTGTTGTTAATTTGTCTCTGCTACGATATACCACCCATAACAATTTAAGACTAATCATTTCTTTGTCAGATGGCAAACATACAAAATCACTAAGGGGATCAATTACTTATTTCCCTCCACAATAAATCTGTGTTCTCTTTATTGAGGTTGTGGCACTAATATGATTCCTGTTGGATTCATTCCTATGGGCAATGGTGCTTTCTCTATAGTTTTCTCATTTAGAAAACTCTACTATCTGACTTTGCTTTTGCCACCCCGGCTTATACTCGAGTCAATAAGTTTTTCCAGTTTTTGTTAATAAAAATAGGTACCTCTGCTTATACTCAAGTATATACAGTAAGTTCAATTTGAATTGTAGTGTATTGCAAGTGAAATGCTTTTTGTATTCACACAACCCTTTTCTATATCTTCTGCATTAATAGCAATGATACCATGTTCAGGGTTATCTTCTCTTTATGCTGTTTTTACAGAAACAAGGTTTCCTCTGTTTCTGTTCTGGTGGCTACTCTAAACTCTCCGTGACATTGGTAATCATGACAATTAAAAGTTGAATATATATAGACAGTAATCCAATCATGGAATCAGTTCTTACCTCTCACTACTCTATCCAAATCTAAATATTTACTTTAACTGTATTTGAATCACAAAAAATATAGTAACAACAACACTAAAGCACAATAAAAACATTATTGCAACTTGCTATTGCTATCATGTGTCTTGCCCAGCTGCTGTTTGCCTTTTTTTGCATGCCTTTTCCTTGACATTTAACAAAATACAATCCTCTTTCTAAACATTATTTTGTTCTTCCACTATCAATTATCTGTAACCTATTCCTTCATATAGTGCATGAGGACACTTGAGAGGTGTTTGTCATAAATCAGATACCTTTTAAAAGTCATGGGATTTACAGATTAGTTTTAGAGAATATTAATCAAAAATGGTCAACCAGATTTTTTTGGTTGTTGTTAAATTACACCAAAATCTATTGCTCTAACAAGCAAAGTTCTTCGCATAAAGATGCAAAAAGAGCAGCTTCTACAAGCCAATTATGGCTCGAGGGGAATGGAGGAACAATGACTTGAAGGTCAGGAAGCTTGGATCATAAGGCTTTTATTAGCATGGATATCATCACCTTTAAAGTATTTAGCAACTAAGTTTTATCAAAATATATACGATTTGCTTACTCGGCTCCTTAGTCAAGCACGCTTTTGAATATATTTTTGGATACAGAATGGAAGAAAGTGGAAGAAGAGTGCTGTGATATGGAACTGGTGCCCCTTTCTTCTTCCTAACTTCTGCATTAGGATTAGTAGGGTAGTAAAAGGTGCAATCTAGACTAATTAAAAGAACCACTCAACCTTGGCTGTGTACCCTCCAAATATGCATTATTGCCATGGCTGATAATCAATTAAGGTGTCTTCCTGATGACTTCAGCTTTTTCCTTGCACTCAGATGGCATTTCCTGTGTGCTTTTGTTGTCCCTCCAACCACCTGTCACACTATATATCCTTCACCTGTATAAGTGCTGTAATGGTTGGCTACACAAGCGGTAGATAGTGATGGCCGAACTTTGGCCAGGTGTGCCCGCGAACAGGCGGATCAGATTTTTAAAAAAGTGCGATGTCCGCCTTGGGAAGATTCAAATTCCCTGCTTGTTCGCGGGTTTCGATATCCAGACGTGACGTCACTTCCGGTTTAAGCCGTGTTTTTTTTTACGAGAGACCGGCTTTTCTCAGCGGTCTCTCATGAAAGAATTCTTCCACTGGCCGGATCTTTCTGCTCCTGTTCCTGATCACCTTCTTCCCGCCAGTGAACAGGGCAGGTCGAACATACTATTTGCCGGGGGATGAAAAGGGAAAAGGGAAGAAAAACATGTTATGTTTACATCACTAGTGGTAGATAAGGTAGCTAAGCAAGTAAAGCTAGCCATACACATAATAGAATATTTTCCCATGCTTTTGTGCATGTTCAATGACATCACCCTTAGAGACATCATGTGGGGCCAATGTTGACAAAGCCCATGTGACATCATTGGACATGCACAGATTTGTGGGGACATTTTCTAAATGTACTGCACATGTGCAGTGATTATGACATTTTTCGGTGTTGGATAGTGGAGACCACAGACCTGCCCAATGAAAATCCAGATGTGGAGTCAACATGGATTAAAATATTTTTTTAAGCAAGATTTTATCTGTTTTTTTTCTTTTTAAAGAATCAGATGAGAATCAGATAAGAAAAAAGGATTACTTTTAATGTCTTTTTTCATGTTTTTTTTGTAAGAATCAGATGGAAGATGGATTACTTTTGTTTTTCAATAATTTTTTTCCATGTTTTTTTTTGGCATGGAATCGGATGGAAGATGAATTCTTTTATTTTTATTTATTTATTTTTTTAAAGGGTCGCTTTAATGGATTTATGTTCAGATTGATGTATTGCACATGATTAACTGTAAGTGATTGTCTGATTATTTAATGTAATTTTCTAGGGGGTTTGTATATTTCATATATGTATTGTATATGTGTTGTTTACTCAACAACACGTATTCAATACATATTTGAAATATGTTTATCGGTTACATGTAATAATGAATGTTGTCATTACCTATAAGAGGTCTTTTAATGTATGTTTTAATTAGTGACTTTTCCACTTATAGGGTTAATGGTTTGGGAATTCTATAGAGGTTAATGTCAGCCCTATTTTAATCCCATTGTATGTTTAATATTTTATGTTATTGTGACATAAAAATGTGTATGGGATATTTTTTAATTTGCATTAGAAATTGTTCTGTATTTTATGTATGTGTGTTTTTTTTATATAAAGGTGTGTGTTTTGTATGTTCGGAATTGTCGTGTGTTTTAGGCCAGGGGTTCAAGGTTTGACATTACTTGTTCCATTTAACTTCTAATAATTTATTTCATGATTACAGATACAATTATTTTACTGTATTTAAAAAGTGGTATTTTTTAACACACTGATTACAAATAACATGGGGGAGGTTATATATATTTTCTTTTATATGTTTTTTATATATTACTTTATATGCTTTTGGGAGCATGTTTTGCGTAAGAGGTCCCAGAGATATCTATACGCAACTCATAGGGTGGGCAATGTGGATAAAGGTATATTTATTTCTAATTGTAATCATTCTTTTTTTAAATAATTACATTTTAAAATAAATATATGTTTTTGGCACTTGATGTACCCTGATATAATTTCCGATCAAAGGCATTTCAGGAATCGATAAATCCATCTTCTCTGCAATTCCCATCGTCAATTACTCGATCACATGTTCGGAACGCATCGAGAACCAATCCCAGGTGAATCGACACGTCTTTGGCTAACTTAAGTTTAATCAACTATTGCAGGATAGTGATTCTTTAATTCTGACCCTGATCACACTGTCCTATCTGTTATCTCTATTTGGCCATTACATCCCGAGGTGACGCCTCACTCTTTTCTGTAACCTCTCCATCCTGTCTGTTAGTCCTCTCTAGCTGCCACCTCACCATCATGACTGTAACCATTTTCTTTCTGACTTTGATCCCTGCAACCACACTGTGTCTTTCTTCATCAAGGCGGTGACCACTTTCATCCTTTGTTATAAATTACTCCATCCAAATGAGTGTACAGGGCTACTGAAATTGTGAGTAACCCTCTCCATCTTGACTGACCACTACATCTTTGGATAACTGATATTATTTGCAAGCCCCTGATAGTTGTTTGTAATATCTGTACTTGATTGTTAAATGTCTCAGCCATCATTAAAATGTTCTAGGTATGCTAAGTAGAGTCAAAGACTTACATGGCATGCCGATGTAGACAAGTCCTCTTATAGATGGCACTCTTATATTGCCTCCAGCCTGTGTACTCTTTTTTGTTTTGTTTTTTTTTGTACTCTTCTATATTCTGTATGTTTTGCTTGGTTGAAAGTAATTAATTCAATATAATGGATTCATGCTGCCTAAATTCATTAAACAAATAAGGTGGCAGTATGAGTAATGCAGAGTATATTTGATACAAACTACAAGAACATAAAGAACCAGGAAGCAAGACAAAGAGGCAAAAAAACAGACTTACAGCTGTGAGGAGAATACACAGCTGGATAGATGAGTGGAAGAACATTACTGACCTGCATATAAGCTGAGATTACATTTAAAACAGAGCAGTAAGCAAATTTAAAAGTGTGTTCATAAAATAGATTTGGGCAGAACTACTTATTCAATAAAAAGAGTAAAGAGATGATTGCCAGTATCCCCATCACATCAATAAGTTAACCTGGGAAGTGTTAACATACCAAGAGGTAGCTAGCCGTAGGGGATTTTTCATGGCCAGAAATCGTATGCTTGGTCCTCAGGTCCAGTCATATGGAATAAAAAACCATATTGAAGCAGCCAACACAGGAAATACAGATCAAAAGGATGTCAAATGTATCTGTGAATGAACTGAGCATTTCAAACTGATCCCAAACACAACTTGAATGCAAATGAGCTTGTGCTGCATTTGCTCATCTACACATGGCCTGGAACTTATCTGGTTTCAATTAAGTGAATTCAAATATATTACTATGAGATCTCACAATTTACACGGTGTGTTTAATAATGTAACAATGCAATAATGTTTAACCCATAGTAATCTAGCCTTTGGTAGAAGCCTAATATTTTGAATATCAATGCTAATTAACTTGTATCAATTGAAATAATAGATCACTTTAGAATTACATGCTCTAAAGGCATTGTCTGTTGATGATATTTTAAAAACCTATGTACAAGCACAGCACATTGTACATGCTGCAGATATAAAAAAAATGTTAAACATGAGTATTTAAAATGCATTGCCTATTTATGGAAGTTATTTTCTATTGTTTTTGCAAGCTTCAAATGTTGTATGAACCTGAAGTTCTCATTTAAGCTGGCCACACACGGCTCAATGAAGTTACCTGTTTTATCTGTTTCTTCATCTGAGCTCAATGGATCCTGCTAGAAGGAACTCGACCAAACAGTTTCCAACATGTTGGAAAACCTTGGTCAAAATTCATTACATTGAATGGGGACTGCGAGTCACCATCCAATGTAATGGACGGGTTGACAGCTGAGCTGCACACACAGGCTGTGATCAGCTACGGCTGTATGTGTGTGAAGGGGGCGTGGCCAGCATGGACCCAGCTCTGCCAGAAGAGAGGGAGACCTGCAGGCTGGCTGCTTCTATGGCTGGGGAAAGGAGAAACCCCGGGGGACCGGGTCCCCATCGTACAGTAATTTATGTGCCCATGTGGTTACCATACAATTGACCCACAATCAATCACAGCGCGGTCACGTCACCACGCTGTAATTGATCACCAGTCGATTGCACAGGAATCTACATGTGTATGGCCAGCTTTAGTCATTCTTAAACCCTTAGATCACTCCATACAATTTCCATTAGATCAACTAAATACAATTCACTCCCTGCTTGATTTTTTACACGTATATACAGATTTGTCTTGATATCAAAATAAAGAACATTTAAACAATATTAAAATTTTACTGGAAACCTGTGGGAATTATGCTGTGAGCAAAAAGACAAACAAACAAGAATGAACATCACAAAGTATCTACCTTATTGGCAGGATGTAGTTATGGGCCAGATTGATGCCCGCTTTGAGCGCTGTGCGTGCACATGGCCATCTATCTGGCCCATATCATATGCGGCCATACCTGTTTTCTAGCGGGACCAATCAATCCTGCTCAACACCGGGTCTCCATGCAAAGCATCTGCTCAGCTGGAGACACAGGAGTGCTGTGTCTTCAGCTCCTCTGATATCTGACAGCAGTGTGATGACGTAATCACGCTGCTGCAGGGAACCTCGAACAGCTCCAATATCAACCGTGTGTTCTCAGCTTTAGATCTCTCTGACATATATCTTTTAGATCTACACACAACTATGTAGTATAGGGTACTCTGCGATTGAACACAGGTAGACTTGATTGTTTAAAAATCTGACAGAGAAATCTAAAGGTGTATGGCCAGCTTAACAAGTACTTCAAATGTGTGCATCAAAAAAAATTGTGTTTATTGTGTAGCTTACACAGTAGGGAGAGGTTTATTCCCTCTGTAACTGTCATTTTATTAAACTACTCATATTATTATATTACTCATCTACTCATATTATTTAACACTTATTTATAGAGACAAAAGTGACCAAATGTGTGACCAAATGTCTCATGTAGCTCTATTCTCATAAGTATGCCACTTTAGTTTTAAGTAGAAACAAAAAAAAAAAACATAAAAAAAATAAACTTTTTACTTACCTCTTAGCTGCCACAATGGTTCAAAGTTGCTAAAAAAAAATCATACAACAATATACTTACCAGTGCTGCTATCATGATAAATTTTTTCAATGGCATACATTCATAACCATTTATAAAGCATATAAGAAACAAATAAAAATATAATTGGGCTGGATTTTACCAGATGAAAACTAATTTTGAGATGAGTGTATACACACGTGATGGCTTTTGTAACAGGAGTAAGATAAACAGCAGGGAGAAGAAAGTTGCGGCTCTAGTAAACAGAGAAGATAGGAGGGACGATGAGGGACACTTAGGAAGGATTTTTTATGTTTTATTCACTGAATAATGGTGAGTTTGCCAGTGAGGGGCAAAAAGTACTTCATGTTAGTTTAGGTGTGCATTAAAGTTCCAAATACATTTATATAACAAATCCTGTATTTCAAGGTTAGTGAATGCCTGAATGACCACTTCACCAAGCTTTACTAGTAGCATTTCATTTAAGCAATTTTTTAACAGCTAGATATAGCTATTAATTGCCAATATATCTAGCTCAGGGGTGATCTATACAGTATTCATCGGCCAAGATCAGTGGTCATTTTTAGAATGTTTCTAGCAGGAAGCAGTGATTGAAGTATAAAATTAATAATCTTAATGTATCAGACACTAAATATTGTACCATTATATGGATAACAATTCTTATGGGTCATAATAATTACATCAAAATAAAAGGGAATTTGTGCACATCCAGTACCACCAACTTTGGTGTATGCAGGAGGTTATTCCATATATTGGTTTCAGAATTTTCCACCCATCACCTAACTCAAGGCTGTATTTATATAGGAGCGGTCAGCAGCCTGGAAAGCGACAAGACGGTCCTATGTGAGTGTGCTTGCACAGCTGAAATCTTTATCTGGCAGAAGTCTGAATACTGCCAATTGAAAACCTCATGTCGTGTTTGCTGGGCAGGCCATAGCTTTCGGTTTAACATCAACCGCCCATGTAAATGAGCCTGTAAGAAATTACTCAAAAATCTATTATTTTCTGTGTTTCATAAGGTATCACATGGTATAGAAATGTATGTATTATGGTTTTTAATCTATAGATAAATGTACATTGTATTACATTGTATCAGTTGTTAGGTGTCAATAAGATAGGCCTTACGTCTTGTAGCTTGAATGTATAGCAAAACTGGACATGCTCAGTGTGAAATGTGGGTGTGAAGTAGCTATTCCTGTACAGGATACCTTATATATAATAGGAGAGTCTATAAATGCTGATGAGCACGTGTGTCTCGAACAGAAGGAACCATGCTGGGACACACGATGTAAGTTAGCTAGGGTAAGGATTTTTATATGTTGTACTTTGCATCTTTGTAACTTTTTTAGATAATAAACAAATCTCTTGTTTAAGCAACGATTTTCTGTTCTTTAGATAAATGGCGGTTCCTTAACGAACGCGCTATTTTACAGAGCTCTAAAGGTTGGCTGATTTTTACCTAGCAAATGATGAGAAAAGAAGTTTGCATACCAATGCCATATGCAGCTTTGAGCTTCAGTTAATCAGGTTTGGAAAGGCTTTTACTATAGTAAAAATAAAATTAAAATAAAATGGAACCTAGAACTCCCCATAAAATAAAAATAAATAAGATGTTTGTGATATATGAGATAGATAGATAGATAGATAGATAGATAGATAGATAGATAGATAGATAGATAGATAGATAGATAGATAGATAGATAGATAGATAGATAGATAGATAGATAGATAGATAGATAGATAGATAGATAGATAGATAGATAGATAGATAGATAGATAGATAGATAGATAGATAGATAGATAGATAGATAGATGTCATTGGCATGCATATCATGATGCAGATTTCTCTGTCACTATTTTCTGGACTTTGTTAACCAATATTTACAGAAGCATGTGCATTTAGTGTTAAGAAGAAAAAACAATCCATGCACTAATGTTTGCCAAGAGTGCGAAGTACATGATGTGCTCGTACAAATCTGTCTAACGCTGAAGTGTCCCTGGAAACAATGATTTAATCCACTAATCATTCATATTAATCATCATTAATGGTGGGCATCTAAGTTCATCTCCTTGTTTCTAATATTCTGCCACTACTATTTCCAGAGAAGGTGGCAGGCCATGAAAATTCATTGAACATATTGCATTGGGTTAACATTTTTTTATGTTTTGAAAAGGCTGAGGATGGGTTCCCAAACTTTCAGGGCCCCCTTTTCTAAATAGGAACATTATTGAGCCTCTTCATTTAAATTACACAGATTCATAACAGGGGCAAATCAAAGCCAGAAGTCATTAAAAAAGTGTTGATATAGGCCCTCATGCTAAACACAGCTTAGATAGCAAGCAACCCACCAGGCTTTTATGGTAAAGGCAAATTTTCTAGCCCTTTAAGTGTAATTTACAACATTTGATCAGCGTGTGCTTGCACGAGTCGTCTGCTGACCGGTTGGCTGGAATTGAATGCCGCCCACCTTGACGAGCGACCCTAGAAAACAAAAATTTTAACAAAATAATTCTCCTAAACCTTGGTTTTTTCATGTACACCATTTAAATCAGATTTTTTACGCACATTTTGGAGTATTATTTTCAAATTTATTTAACCTTTTATGCACATCACACTGGTTACTATCTATCATAAACCTTCTTACTATTTCACCCAACCCAACGATCCTCACCTTTCACACCCTACTCACCTTCGGGGCACAATTATTTAATAGTATGGCTTATTGATAAGGGGTTTGGGGGACCCCTCTTTTGTTTGGAGCTTTCTCAAAAATTTGGCTCTTGTTTTGGAACGTCTTCTGATTATATCACACATATCATCAATCTATGCATCCTTATTATACGTCCCGGTGGCTTCCCACAGCGGCCCCTCGTTCCTCTAGTGCAGTTCCGCTGCGGACTGGCTAACCCATTGACCTACAACATTCGGTGAGCCTTTTTTCCCTTTTGAATAACAGTTAGGACAGTTACTTATTCTTGAAATCTGATTATATATATTTGATCCACACATCACAGAAACCACACCTCCTGATGAAGACGTTTTGTTGAAACGCGCGTTGAGGCTGATGGAACTAAAACTTAAACCTTAGATGAACTAGATATCATCCACTATCATCCTAGTCTGGAGGAACTTTTGACACTTGGTTTTATCATGTCAAGAATAAAAGACTATGTTTCATTTTTAACAAGGACTACGCAACTGGACTTTATTTATTTATTTACTCACCTATTGATTCATTATTGCTCTGCTATTTTGACCATGCTTTGACTGTTACGTACTTAAACTAATTATGAATACTAAAAAACCCCCACATGGGGAAATGTTTGTTAAGTAGGATGGCCTCTTGAAAGTCCCCTCGTCCCTACCTCGGTAGGGAGAAAACCCTGATGGGTGGATAGACTGGGACCTCTAGTCTCTCCATCCATCAACCCTTCTTGTCTTATGATATTTGGGATGTTGGCCATATACCTACTAGGGTAATGTGGTAATTCTTTTGTGAAAATAAGAATCAGACATTGATCCGTCCAGTTTTTTTTCGGGGCGATTGTGCTAAAAAAAAAAATCATGTGAGTGGAGGCACATGATCCCTTCCTGTACAACAGGCAGCTAATTACCTAATTACCCAATTACTTATATCACTCCCTTTACAGATCTCCTCTGCCATATATATATATGCATCTGTAATCATAAAGATAAAAGATTGCAGATAATAAAATGGCAGGAATAATAGGTCATATTAACCCCTTACTCCCTAGGTGCCCAACCTGTGGCCCGGGGGCCGCATGCGGCCCTTTGGGTGGTGTTCATCGGCCCCCTTGGTACTCCACATGCGGCCCCCAAAAACTAACTGTAAATGCAGAGGGCATAGCAATTTAACTGTGAGGTGGTCACATGTTGACCCAGAATTTCTAATCAGCTTTGGCGCTCCTACAACAGTAAAATTGTCAATGTTGATCATGGAAACCAGGTCTACATATAAGCGCTGCACCCAGGGGCAGGAGGGGGGGGGGTGGGTGCTGTCGGGTTTTGACTGCCTGTCGAGATCTGGTCCACCACCTGCTGAGATATGTCGGGGGGAGGGTCTGGATCGATGTTATGTGCAGCCCTTTAGTGATGCCGAGGGCCGCACTTGTGGCCCTCCATATCAACTCAGTTGCCCACCACTGCCTTACTCCTTTAAAACCCATTATCCCCTGTGCAGCAAAAAGCACTAAGCACACAAATACACACTTTCTACATACAGTAAAATTCTGATATCTGTAATAATTCCATTAATTATCACACACAACATGAAATCAATGTGTCCAATAAAAACATACAGCAAACACATCACACAAAACATAATGCCCACAAAATGTTCCCAATGACCTGGAATAATATTATAATCAGTTCCATTACATAAACTCCTATCCTACAATCACCAATAATGTATAACAATAAAACACACCAACACAAACTTTCCCTAAGCAATGTTATATGTCCTAATTAGTGATGAGTGAGCATGCTCAGGCTAATACGTGTTCGGCTCGAGCATTGCTATGCTCGGCACTCGGTGCTACTTGGACGAGCACCTCGCTGTCTATGCTCAGGTCTGCGCCCCACGCGTTTCACAGGTTGTAGACATGCAATCAAGGGTCAGGTAAGTACTGCCCTTATTGTAATGCCAGTAGCCATGTCAGGTGCTGACATTACAGTGATTGGCTGGCCAGAACAGGTCATCGGGTGCTATATCAGCACATGTTATATCAGCTCATGTTATGTTCCACTCGGACAGAGTCAGGGAGAGGCAAGAACATATTTTTTTGCCATGTAATCATTCCAAAACAATGATAACATGTCAAAATAAATATACATTCACCCCGTAGTACGCCCTATGTACAAACATGTCCTGCACACATATGATAAATGAATACATATAACCCCCCCCCCCATATCATCTGTATAAAACAAGAGATAACATCTAATGGCCATCATAAGACCATACAATTTACTTACTTTATTATTTATATTAACCCCTATAGTAAGCAATAAACCCTCAAAGTCAAACACTATAATAAAAAAACATATATATACATTTAAATGCATATAACATGTATACCATGCAACACAACCAACACAACATATTACATAACACACAAGGCACCCCAACAATTGGTACAAATTATACATACAGATACATTTCCATACCGGTTACATGTGAATTATTTTTTTATGGCTTTTTTTAAATGAATCATTGGATGGAAGTTTTTTGTTTTTTTTATCATTAAATTTTATTGAATGAATATAGCATACAAGTTATGTAAAGCAAACGATTTTCAGTACAAAAAGGCAGAAGTAAGCAAAGTAATTGTACATAGGGGAAACAACAATCTAAAGGTGGTTAACATCGTAGCATTGAAATAGGAAGTGCATAAGCACCATCATCAGGTATCAAAAGTAATGGTTATGAAGCTCCAATGAATACCAGAAGATGACCCAATAGAGAGAAGATTCCCCTAAATCAGACTTGAAACCTCAAGATTAAGTAAAATTATCCCAATATTGAAAACAAAAGCAAAGTAAGCTAATTAGAGGAAAAATAGAATAAAAAGAAGAAAGAGGTGAGAAGCAGAAGAGAGAGAAGGGAGAATAGTGGGAAGAAGAGAAGGATGAGAAGAAGGCAGGCGGGATAGAATGAGAGGTAGAAGTGGGGGAGGGGTGGGAAAGGGGAGGGAATTAAGGGGCCAACTGTTCTGCATATGCAGTAGATGACGTAAAGTGCGTCCAGGCCGCCCAAGTTGTGGCAAATTTATCCTCGGTATTCTGTAAGGAAGCCGTCAGGTCTTCCATCGAGTAAATTTCGGAGACTTTTGAGAACCAAAGAGCGGTGGCGGGGGGATTAGATTGTTTCCAAAGTAAAGGGACGCATGCACGAGCAGCATTGATGAGGTGTTTGAGAAGAGAGTGTTTATACGACACTAGTGGTAGGTGGTTGAGGTGTAGCAGGTACGGGGCAGGGGACTCCCCAATGTCTAAATCAGTAATGAGCTTAATGTGTTGACGGACCGATTTCCAAAATGGCCTGATGTTAGTGCATTCCCAAAATATGTGTAGAAGAGTACCCGAGGCAGCCTCACATCTCCAGAACCTGTCTGAAATTGCCCGATTGAATTTGTGGATTAGAGCCGGAACCCTGTACCACCTGGATACAATTTTGTATCCTTGTTCTTGGAAGCGGGAGGCTAGGGACGACTGATATGCCACCCTAAGGATCCTATCCGTTTGAGCCGGCGACAATTGAGAGGTCTTTCTCTCAAGCTGCCAGAAAGGACAACGAGGAGGGCTCCGGTGGTGAGACCAAGGAGTTGTAAATCAAAGAGATAGAGTGGCGCACCGGAATTGCCTCCTTGCACGTCTTCTCGCAAAGCGTGAGGGGTCTAGAGTATTCACATGTAAAGGGGATGCTATGTAGGAAGTGGCGTAGTTGGAGAGAGTTCCAGAAATGAGGTTGCAATTCGGCCATGCCCCTTATGGTCTCTAACGATAACCAATCAGACTGACCAACAAAATCAATGGCTCTGAATATACCTTTGTCCACCAGGGCAGAAAAGGGTCTAGAGCTTACACCGGGCGTGAAGGCGGGGTTGTTTAGAATAGGATACATTGGGGATGGTGAAGGGGAAAGGGTGCTGCTGCAAAACGTCTTTCGAGAGAGAGCAATCGTGTTACCAATCGTGGGGTGATTGGTTAGGGATGGTGGGAGACGGTTATTAAGCCAGGCTAGTCCCCTAAGGTCCCAAGGTAATATTTGAGAATATCGGGAAGACCAATTCCCCCCTTTCCCTGAGGATAACAAAGAATGGAGAATTTGATCCTAGCAGCCCTGTCACCCCAAATGAACTTCCCTATCGCTGTATGTAACTGGGAGAAAAAAAGGAGTGGGATTTTGATGGGAAGAGCCTGCATAGTGTATAATAGTTGAGGGAGGACCGTCATCTTGATGGCGGCGCATCTCCCAAACCAGGACAAAGTAACATCCCTCCATTTCCTTAGATCAGTCTTGATTTTGCTAAGCAGAGGGGAAAAGTTGATAGAGAACAAGGAACGGGGGTCAGAACCAATGTATACACCAAGGTATTTAATTTTGTTTTGGGCCCAGCGGAATGGGAATGAAGGAGCAAGTTTAGCTAAATGTGCTGGAGTGAGGTTAATAGGGAGTGCCTCCGACTTTGTGATGTTGATTTTAAAATTGGAGAATCGGCTAAATTCATGTAGAGCTGATAGGAGGTTTGGGATGGATATATGTGGATTAGTAAGAAACAATAAAAGGTCATCTGCGTAGGCTGCCAACTTATGATGCCCCGACCGTTTGGAAACTCCTTGTATGTTAGGGTTCTTCCTGATGTTACATAAAAATGGTTCCAAGGTGAGAATGAAGATCAGGGGGGATAGTGGGCAGCCTTGGCGTGTGCCATTG